>CM076580.1:1350313177-1350778460 GCA_034641835.2 Pinus albicaulis
TTGCATTTTGAACTCCCATTGAGTTCCATGTTTGTTAGGGTTTTCCATATTAGAAAAAGAGAGGAATCATATATCTGAAACGCTGAGGACTTCCAAGAACCCATCCCACTGAGGAGAACGGAAAACACCTTTCTTGTTTTCCTCTTAGGTGCCCCATTCTTTAATATAATATAAGATTATTTTTAAATACATTGTTCTTGTATTTTCCATTGGATGCATGGAACCATTTTATATTTTATCTGCTTAATGTCTTTTATGCTTAAATCTAACTTTATGCAGCAAAATTAAAGATATTTTGCAGCCATATTTGATGTTAGGGCTACTTGATATGCATAGCTAAAGTGATATTTTACGATGAAAGAATCATACTAAAAAATCCAATAGTCAAGATGTAGGATTGGGGGATCTATTCATGATTTTCTTGGCCTTGATTAGAATGGTTTAGAATGCAGCCAAACCCTTGAGAATATTGATGCTAGAAAGTAACATATGGGCTCCATCACATTCCATGTCAGCTCCGATAATTTCAGCCTCATTAAACCTGTAGTTTGAAGCCCGAAAAATCCCAATGCCAACTGTAATTCATTCATGGTGTGACTCTTAGCTTTCTGATCAATCTCTACCTTCTCTTTCTCCAATTTCTCCAGCTCCTCACTACAAGGATTTCTCTTCGATGCTACAAAAATGGGCATTTCCTTCTCAAAATCTCTTACAATCTTGTCAGGATGAAGATATACAATGTTTTTTAAAATGAGGATATGTCTCGATTCGTCTAGTAGCTTAGCAATCCCCCTCGCTTCCACCATTGAAGATCCATCAGAATCCATGCAAACTCGCAAAAAATCTTCATACGAAATGTAATCATTCTGAATCCTTTCCAGTCTATGTTTGAGAGCCTCTAGGCATACGAATTTCAGTAGCCTATAGTGAGATCTCTATCTTTTCATTTCAAGAATTTTCTACCTATCACTACCATCCCAAACTACTCTCTTCACTGTGACGAAACCATCCACAATAGAGGCTCTCAGGTGCCCAATTATACTGCCAATTGACACTCCACCTTCTACTATTAGCATAGGGCATGGCTTATCCCTGGCGGATTCAACAAAACCCTTTGTAAATGATGAAAAGCATTATCAAGAACCGACAAGGATGACAAAAGAGTAATTATTTCCTTGTTCAAAAAGCAGGGCTGGAAATGTGTCCAAGTAATTATTTCAAGTGTTGTATGTACAGAATGAAACTTCTTCATACTAGGCCTCAATGAGAGCTTAAATTTACTTCTTGGCTGGATATATTTTCTTCCTTAACACAACCAAAAATCCTTCATTCAAGAGTTTTTTCAATACTGGCTTCAATTCTAGGCAGAGCAGACTAATGAAGAAGAGGAATTTCGACATAGAACGCTTAAGAGATCTTCAGAGGTTTTCGGAGGTTACCTAGGCTTGAGTTAAAGTCCTCTTATTGTTGCAGGGTGTCTGCAAATTTTAGGAGCAGTGTTTTGCTGTGCAGGCTTTCGACTTTCTATTTAGCTTTTTATTTTTTTGACTTAGTAACTGAGCATACAAAACTAAAGACTTGATTATGAAACTAAATACATTGCAGAACTAAAATTCATTTCCCAAAAGAGTTCTATGATACACATTTACTATTTACTGATAAAATTATGAAGACTTGTAATAGCTGACCTTTTGGAAAGGGAAAGGTCCTATTGAAGTAGAAATATTTTTAATCTCTGAGTTTTTCACTGCATCACATTCACTCAAATTAGCAATGACAGATTATGAAACTAAAGACATTGTAGAGCTAAAATTCATGTTCCAATAGAGTTCTACTATGCTTGGGTGTTAAATATTCAGTGATCAAATAATTAAGACTTGTAATAGCTCACCTTGTGGAAAGGTAAAGGTTCTATTGAAGTAGAAACTTTTTTAGTCTCTGATTTTTTCAGTGCATCACTTTCACTCAAATTAGCAATGACAGATTTGTCAAACTTCTTAGAATCTATCAATAATGAAACATTCAGATCCTGGACATTTTCAAGAGTAAAAATATCAGTGCCAAGTGATTTCATAATTTGTGATCCACTATTATGATAGTGAGTGGCTTGTTCACATGCCTTTTCAACTTGTAAGTTGGCAAGAAGAAAAACCTGCAGTGTCTGTGTTGCCACTTCCTCATAACCTAGGTAATTAGAAGTACATGTTATTACACAGAATGCACTTCCAACAGACAAATGTTTTTCAAGTGATGTTTTTCATTTGTGTGGAGAAGAATGGCCATCTTCTTTTAATTCACGTGCTTGTATTGCAGATAACGCTTTTCTTTGTGCACAATTAGCTTTAGTTGGCTTAGTAATGTATTTATTGTATAATACAGTACCCATTGAAGTTGTCCTGAGGGAAATAATGTAGCCTTGAAATATCCTCTAGTTCTTGAACTTCAGAGGCCATAAATCAAGTTGTTACACTGCCCATGTAAATTATCTCAGCTTTCTCCATATAAGAAGCTAGTTTATGGTTACATGTATGTGCCATATTTTCACTAGTCCATGGTAACATAGAAGACTCCTCTTCTCTTTGACTCAAGGTTGTTGATGACAACTTTGTAACACTTACCTGGGCATACTTAGGAGTTTTTTTTTTTCCAAACACACTCATTATTATTCACCATTTCCGCATCTCTGACTGCAAACTCCTCTTCCATGACATTTTTATAAACAGATCCTGAATCTTTCAACAACTAATTATTTTCATTGTGCCTATTAACTGCAATTTTGGTCAGAGATTTTCATTTGGTAAGCACATGAGCAGTCTAATTTTTTTATAAAATCCATCGAGAATTGACTACTATCTGTTCATCGTCATTTCCTAACAATTGCAATCCATCCAGATGGCTCTTTTAAACCCTTGATTGAATTCATGCTTATGAGGATTCTCATTAATGTGAACCAAAGGTTTTGGAACCTCTTGTAATCCAACCATTGCGATGTCTGCTTCAGCAGTCTCCATGGCATGCTTCTATGGAATAGCTTGACTACTTTCATCCAAAAATGAACTAAACATTCCTTGCATTTGATTCTTTAAAAAAGCATCCTGACAAGCACCTACAAAATTCTTCCCTGGTTTAGATTTCTCCGATAATCGAACAAGCATTTCTTCCATTTCCTCCACAGAAACTTCTCAATATTTCACTAAATTTTATTCTTTACAGACATACAATGACAATCTTTGCAAATGTACTGTTGTGGTACCTTCATCTAGGGCATATGTAGCATGCATTCTTACATCATTCTCACTGTTTTCCTGCAGTGAAAAATCCAAAACTATTCTCTTTTCCACCAACACACTACTTTTCACAATGTCTTTGCAGGGTAAGAAATATAAAACTCCTTGTTTTTTCACCAAAGCAACATTTTCCTATAACGGCCCTGTGTTATGCTTCCCTGCATTATCTATGTGAATTTATCCAACTAACGACTTTAAATTCCACTGGATTTTTACACATCCAAAAACAAAATAAATTGAACAAGCTTCCTTAGTTACTGCATTCTTACATTCAACCTGTGTTGCATGCATCTCTACATTACTTTCATCATTTACATCAATCACCAACTCCAACTTACCGTGCACCATTTAAAAATGCAATATCTTCATGTGTAGTTACTCTAGCACATTAACTTATTTGATCTATAAAGGAATTTAAATCTCCTGTCATTTTTCATATGAACATTCTTAAGGGACTCCTCTTTGAGATGCTTCACTACAGAGCCTAACATCCAATGGCTTTCTCTCTATCCAAAAGCATCCATCACTTCATAAGAGGATCCATTCACAGTGTTAATTTCTCATGCCTCCTCAATTGATCTATCCCTCTTTCTTGAAAAATCACACATTTCACCTTCTGCGTTATCACTTGTGTCTAGATTATTAACAGAACCTACAAAGGTGCAATGCCATCCACTTCTTGGTCTGGCACTCCTTCCAATATGGTAGGTAAATGATCCCACCGAGAAGGCTCCTTGGCATGCATTACTGTCTGATCTTCCTTGCTTACATCAAATATCAAATTTGGTATTTCCTCGATGTCTGCCAGAAGAGCATCTTCCAGTGGAACAATCGAACATGTCTGATTTCTCTCATCTAACAAAGATTCTGGCATCCCTTTCATTGTCACTCTTGCAATAGCCTCCTTGCCACTTGGCACCTTTTACTAAGACTCCACTTAATTCCTCTACGACATCACAATCCCCGTTAGACTCAATGAATTGTTCCTCCACATTTTCTTTCTTATTTTCATCTAATAAAGAACCCAACATCTCTTGAATCTGTTTGTGTTTAAAATCAATTCTCACCGGATGAGAAGATACATCCAGGGTGGCATTGTTCAAACTTTTTTCAATCCTTACAAATGGAGATGAATATTCTCCTTGACCAAAGGCATTGCTTACTTCCTGCTTAGATTGAACAAGAGAATCAAAATCTCTCCTTTCAGGGGGCATTACTCTGTGCTTTGAACTTGAAGTTTGCCTCTTTTCCCTTCTCTTCTATCCCAAGACTCCAAAAACTTGCTGCAACCCATCCTTTCTGTCTCCTCTGCCCATTGAAATTTCAAAAGAACTTCATCCTTGCCCTTATATGCTCCTTCAGTTTGAAATCCAAAATCATAATTTCCACTATTCTTGTTTTTCATATTTACTTCTGTTGAATTTGTATTTTGTGCTAGGTTGTGAGTATATTGTTTGAAATTATTCACTTCAGAATAGAGACCAATCATAAGAATATTCTTATTTTGTGCAGGCCTGCAATCCATGACTGAGGAGGAATTGATGGCAAACAATAAACTACATTGCTCAGAGGCATTCAACAAAATTGGTAGATCTTTGGTGTTTTTTCTCAAATTCATCCCTGACTATTCAGACGCTGGTTGATTCTTCTTACCTATATTTTCAAACCCATCTCCCAAAATATATAGCCATCTAGAAGGTAATGACTCTTTGAGCCCTTTGAAAATACACCACATAATAATCTCTGCCCAGTTGTTTTAACTTCTTATCAACTCACCAACGTCTGGTCCAAACAAGTTTCCTTCAATGATCAAATTAATTTCCTCTTTTCAAATAGAGTTTAGAAGCATTTGCACAGATTCTGGAGTTGTTTCTTCTGACCATACATTTAAAGGTCTTAAATTGCTTGATTTATATGTATTTACACCATTTGAACTGAAATCTATATTGTGTAAAGTTGTTTCAATCTCAAAAGTATTATCCTGCCTATAGATGCCTGAACCCCAATAATCCTCGCAGTGGCCACTTTCACCAAGTAGAATATGTTCTTCATCAACATCATCAAACCTTAAACCTCAATTGCACTTCCAATTTTTTCTCTATAACAATATTTGTGAGTCTTTCTTGCCAGATGTTGTACCTTGAGAAACAATTCCTTGTTGTGTAAAGGAATCCATGCTCAAGACATTCTTATAATTATGTCATAGAAATATTGGTCCATGTTTAATCACCTCCAGAGTTCAATCATTGAATATTCAAAATCAAATGCTATAAACATCCCACAATGCTATTATTTTCTGATATAGAATGACATGTTCAGAAGAAGAATGAAAGGAAAAAGCCCAAAACAATATGCTGTTGTACAGAATCTATCATCTGAGACTTTAGAAGAATTAAAAGCAAAGAACAGTTAAAATGAAAGAGTGCCTATTAAGGGTTTTAACTCTTGTTTACACACGTAAAAAGAGACCTGTTGATTCGATACTTCATTTTATTCAAGGACTGAAAATACATTATGTAAATTAGAAGACGTATCAACATCAACAAATACTAGGAGCTTGCTTTTCCTTCATAAATCACTTGAAATCTGAGTACAAAGATCACTCTCCTGAGATCTAAAAACTGTAACCCTTGCTCCCCCTTTGCCCTCTACTTTTATATCCGCTCTTTGATCTAAATAACTGTTATGATCAGTTTTAAAACTGATTCTTGGAAGTTCTAGAATTATTTAAATCTACAAAATATCTGTTTTAATATTATATATATAATATATAATATAAAACCGAAAATAAAACCTTACTCTAACGCAAGCAAAAGGAACCAATGATACATTTTGGATCCCATTACACCCATACGTACCAACAAAGTCACCCATGGGTTTTGAAAACCCAAAACTGCCTGCGGGAGCGATGATAGCAGTTTCTAAGAAATAACCACAAGATGCCGCAACGCACCATAGCCGTCGATTTTGTAGATGGTGGTTTCAATTAAACCGTTTTTCGGGGGTGCTATTTCCCATAAGATCCATTTAATTTGAGCCACCGAAAACCATTGGATCTGAGTCAGATGATCCAAGTCGTCGATTCAGCTTCAATCCTGCTTTGCAAACCACCACCGTCATATTCAAGGTATGGGTCTCCAAGCACTGTTTCAGCCGAATCCACTGTGCTTGTTGAATCCCTATTACTATTGGTACTGCAAGAGGTTTCATCAGAGCCACTGAAGAGAGATCTGACATCACCACATCAAGGCCAACTGGAATCAACTTACAGTCATCGGCAACAAAGTCAAGAACAATTGCATCGATCATGTTCGATCAAAATTTTTCATTGTCTCTGACTGTTAATCCAGACTTTGAGTGTTGATTTGAAGATATGACACTTATATAATACTCTTTATCCCTGAAACTCGATGCTTTGCTGTTGCTGCTTCCCCTTCAATCTCCAGAACTATTTGCATTTTATTAAATTCCTTCCTGCCAATTGAACATATAGATATTTTACCCTCGCTTTTATTTAACTCTGGCAGTGATTTTTTTGTAAAACTCTGCTGTCAAGGTATCACCGTCAGAGAGACTCACAGTTTCTGCGATGTCTAATCTTTATTAACACCACTACTAATTACTCAAACAATCCATAGAAATCGAGCCAAACCATTCCCTCTACGATCAGTGAGACCCTTACTCGGCCAGATCTAAGTTATTTATGGTTTTCTTCGTTTTTAAGTTTGTTGATCTGTGGCTACCAGAAGCATCAAAAGAATGTGGAACAAAATCCAGTACCAGGGATAGACCGAACACAAGAATCAGACCCTACCATCCATGGTGACTCTAAAATTGGGTCTATAGGAGAGTCTTAGAGTCTACAGAAGAATTGGACGAGGTATTCCGGCCATCGAATTTACAAATGCAAATTCCCAACGACGATATTTCTGATCAATTTTTGTAAAGTTGAAAATAATTTTCAGGTGAAATGTCTCTGGTTCTCTGGCACTTCTTTCCACAAGGATCGACTAACATCACAGGCCCTGTAGCATGCCTTCCTTCCTATCTCCTGTCCATCCTTCCCTGGCTTAGGGTTCAAGACAATCCGAAAGCCTAGTATATCATATACTTCCTCTAGTTTACGACCATCTTTCAGAAGTTTCTTCATAATGTTAAAATGGCTTTTGTATCATCTCTGTATAGAGATCTTATCCACCATCTTTTCCAATTCATAATCTTTCTGTAGAGCTTCAAATAGATGGCATCTATATTCATTTAAAATGGCTTCACCCCATGTTCCATGGTTTCTTAACCATGTATGTACAAATGAATATGAATTTGGAAATAAAGACTAAAAGCAAGGTCTTCAAGCTCAAATGATAAGCTGCCAATGCCTATTTCATGGGCAAGAGGTGTGTATATTTGCATGACATCAAGAGCCAGTGTTTGTTGACAATATTTTGGGAGATGCTTTAAATGCCTTATCATATCCAATTGAGCAGCAATTTCTACAATCACAGCTCTGATATCATGCTAAGATAAACAAAACTTTCTCAATGCATAGGCATTGTCATCATCCAAAATGCCCACTCATGTTGGTATTTTCTTCACTCTCAATCAATCATGCAATAAATGAGTAACTCCATGACCAAGTTGAAGGTTTATTTCATGCCTGATAATAGCACCAAGCTCGTGTTGGAAAAATACTGAGAGGGGGGGGGGGGGGTGAATCATTATTTAGGATTTACTCAGATCTTTTTACTTTTTCATTCTTTAATAACCCATATGCTACTTTAATGAAACAGAATCGCGTATATACGTGGATACCCTTTACAGAACTCGCGTATGCACAGAGATATTAATAAACAATCAATTCTTCACTTAGATCCTTGCATTTATTCATTCATTATATGTTTAAATGGCAGTAGACATGTGCAGTAATATCAGAATGAAACATCACACAAAAGCATCACACATGAACACCATGATGTTTAGGTGGAAACCCAAGTCGGGAGAAAACCGCCACTGCCATTGTCTCAGCCTTCAATATTTTATTATAGAGAAAACATCTTACAACCATGTACTGGTGCAGACTTATACCAGCACGCAGGCACCCACCTGTAGAAGGTTACAACCTTCTCTCATTTACCAGCCTCACCTGGAAGGGAGCAACAACCCCCTGCTCTCATTTACCAGCTTCACCTGGAAGGGAGCTACTACCCCTGATCGAAGCACCAGTCTCTGCTGGAAGAAAGCTTCTACTTTCAGACTGAAGGCTTCAACCCTCAGATCCATTGCAGACCATGTTTCATCAATTTTCAAACTGGATCCAATAGCTCCAACCCAACCCTTCACTCTTCAACAAATATACTTTGCCGAATGCTACAAACAGAACAGTGAACCCACTGTAACTAGAATATCAGAGTTAACCCAGACTTCATAACAGACATTCAGAAACACATTCAACTTTGAGACCCCGTTAATTCAGATTCCATACGCACTTTTAGTATATCAAACCCGCGTATGTATGCGTGTTTCATAAGACGAACCCGCGTATACTTCAGTAACTTCTTCAAATAAACCCTGACTGCTCATACGCACTTTTCCCTGAACAGAGTCACGTATACACGCATTTTTCATGAAACGAAACTGTGTATGGATCTATAAAAGATAAAATTTTCACAACAGATCAGATCTATGAACTTACCCAGATTTCTTCATCTTCTTCAACTGATTTGCACCAGGTCTTCATCACTTCTTTTCAGATCATCTAAGAGATTCACCATTTCAAGATCTAGAGATCTTGAACCTTCATTATGTTCATAGATGCATCATAGATTCAGGTCTATCAATTAAGAGTATAGCTTAACCATGCAGATATACTTCAGAGTGAAGTATTCATTAAAGCCCAGACACATGCACACCCTTTGCACAATGAATTTCTTCTCCTTATATAGGATTACCCTTTATCAATACCATGAGCCAAAACCTCATTACTTTTGCTGGTATTCCTGGACAGGGTCACATATATGAATCATTACTCAATACAATGGATCAATACCATGGTGGTTACCCCTAGTTTTACATATTTAGAGCGCTTTTTCCCATACGCCACTTGGCACGTTGTTTCCCGCATGCATACTCTACTTGGTCTTGACAAATCCACGTATGCCTTGAGACACACTCTTTTCATCATTGTTTCAACACATACTAAAATTCCTTTCATCATTACATCAGATTTACATCATTACCAAGTCCATCAAGTAAAGAACAACTTCATCAAGTGGGTTGCCATCAAGGACAACACTCAGCATCATATTGCCAACAATCTCCCCCTTTGGACTTGATGGCAACCAAGATTGGTGTTTGATCACTACAGTAGATAGATACATTGAATAAAACCATGATACTCTCCCCTTATTCAAACACCATGTCATTCTCCCCCTTTGACATCAAGGGCAAAGGGCAGATCAAAAGAAGGAAGTGTTTTGCAGATCTGATGTGTACTGAAGGTATCATGCTCCCCCTGAGTTCATGCTGCATCTTCAAACATATTTTACAATGAAGTACTTGACTCTATGATCTTCCTATCACCAAGGACTCATACTTACATCAAAGATCCAACCAAGTGAATTTACAAATAACAAGTCCTTACATGACTGAATATTACAATTTTACATCATGGGTCTCAACAAGACTTGTTAATCAAGTTACAAATATGAATTTTCATGACAAATACTAGAAATACCTCAAGAGAGAGATCATATTTCAGAATCATCATAATGCCAACAATTCATTATACTTAGCAAGACTAATGCTCCCCCTAAAAATGTGCATCCAACCATCCACAATCTTCAACATAAGAAACCATGTATCATGCCATCATTATTTAGAACTGAGAAACAAGCAGATATAGTGCCAATAATACAATCATCAGTAGTCAGACTGATGCTCCCATAATAGGTATACGATTTTCAGCATTAATGCATACGCGGCTTGTGTTCCCTTAGAATCGCGTGTATACGCGGATTTTATTTTCATAACCGCGTATGGAAAGTGAAACATGAAAAACTTCACATTCCTTCATCTCCCCCTGTCTTTTGTCCTTCCTGTTACTGTCTTCTTTCATCAAATGCTCGTCGAGAAATAAACATGACCCAGAAAAACCAAACGATGCGCAAAATGCTCACCCAAACCAAAAATAGTCAATGACTATCCATATGCGACTTTATTTTGTTCATATACGCGCATATATACGCGACTGTGTTTCAGGAAACCCGCGTATCCTATCTAATCTTCTAAATTTATGCAGATTTTTTCTTTTGACTAGTAGAGAATACTCCCAGCTTCTGACTTAGATACTTGAACGCTTCCCTGGGCGGAGAGGTTTGGTAAAGATATCAGCAACTTGTTCTTTGGAGGGAACATACTCCAACTTCACCTTTTGTTCAAGCACTTGTTCACGTAAGAAGTGATACTTGATAGAATGTGCTTAGTCTTTTGATGCATAAGCTGAATTCTTTGAGATATTTTGATGGCACTTGTATTATCACACATAATGGAGATAGGAGAAGTACATTTGATTTGAAAATATCCCAAGGTTTGCATCATCCAAAGGAGTTGAGTGCAACAAGATGCGGCAGCCAGATATTCTGCTTCAGCAGTAGATAAGGCAATAGAACTTTGCTTCTTACTGAACCAAGCTACCAACCGAGGCCCCATATACAAAGCACCACCACTTGTGCTTTTCTGATCATCAACATTTCCAGCCCAATCTGCATCAGTGTAAGCATGAAGTGTAAGATCAGCATTCTTTGGATACCATAGTCAAAAGTATTGAGTTCCTTGTATATATTTGAATATTCTTTTGACAGCCTAAATATGAGACTCTTTTGGATTGGCTTGGAATCGTCCAACAATCCCAACTGCATGCATAATATCCGATCTAGTCCCAGTGAGATAAAGTAGACTTCCTATCATTGATCTGTATTCTGGTTGATTCACCATGGGAGAATCATCATGAGAAGTGAGATTGCATCCGGTTATCATTGATGTACTTACAGGCTTGCATTCTTCCATGCCATACTTTTCAAAATTTTCTTAAGATATTTTTCTTGTGATAGGAATATGCCATATGTAGTTTGATGCACTTGCAAGCCAAGAAAGAATGTTAGTTCCCCAAGTAAAGACATCTCAAATTCTTGATGCATAACAGAAGCAAATTTTTGACTCAAGGATTCTTCATTACTCCCAAAAATGATATCATCAACATATACAATCACAATCAAAAGTTTGTCATGTTCAATTTTTGTGTATAAGTAGCTATCAGCAGACCCCTTTGAAAATCCTTGTTGATGGAGATATTTGTCAAGACGATTGTACCATGCCCTTGGAGCTTGTTTGAGACCATATAGAGCCTTTTTAGGTTTACAAACAAGATTCTTATCATTTTCCAAAATGAATCCCTCTGGTTGTTCTATATAAACTTCTTCCTCAAGATCACCATTGAGGAAACGTTGACATCCATTTGATAGACTTTGATTTGTTGAGAACTTGAAAAAGCAAGAAACATTCTTATGGCTTCAAGTCTAGCTACAGGAGCATAAGTTTCTTCAAAGTCTATACCTTCTTGTTGAGTGTACCCTTTGCAAACCAATCTGGCTTTGTTTCTTATAACATCCCCATTTTCATTTAACTTGTTCTTGAATATCCATTTGGTTCCAATTACATTTTTATCATGTGGTCTTGGTACCAATTCCCAAGTGTGATTCTTTTCAATTTGATCAAGCTCTTCATTCATGGCTTCAATCTAACATTCATCTTTGCTAGCTTGATTTACATTTTGGGGTTCAATTGTGGATAGGAATGCCAGATATCTAGAAGATCCCACAAGAGTCCTCCTTGTTTGTACACCCGATTCCTTATTTCCCAAAATTTGATATTCAGGATGATTCTTTTGAACATATCTGGATGGAGCTTTTTCTGATGAATCATCTTCAAGTTCTTCATTGGATCCACTGTCTATATCATTTCCATTTGATGTAGAAGGACAAAAATCACCATCATCTTCATACATTTGCTTGTTTTCTTCTTTAGAATCTTTGCAGAGGGAGACTCATCGATAACCCAACATCAATACATTCCAATCTTTCGAAGCCTTTTATTGTAACATTTGTATGCTTTCTGCTTGTAGAAGAGTAACCACAGTATCCCTTCATCTGATCTAGATTCAAACTTTAAACTTTTTCATCATTATTTTGATAAAGCATTTGCTTCCAAAAACTCTAAAATGCTTTATAGAGGGAGAATTACCATACCAGAGTTCATATGGAGTTTTATCACTATTTACCCGAACATGTGCCTTGTTGAGAATGTTTGCTGCTGTATGTGCTGCTTCTCCCCAGAAAGTGTCAGGTGTTCCAGAATCATCAAGCATAGCTCTAGCCATTTGTTGAATTGTTATATTCATTCTTTCTACTACGCCATTTTGTTGTGGAGTGCCTGCTTCTGAGAACTGTCTTTATGCCATGTTGTTGACAAAATTCAAAGAATTCATTTGATGTATATTCTCCTCCTCGATCAGATCTAAGACATTTGATTTTTAGATCTAGTTCATTTTAAACCAGTGCTTTGAAGATCTGAAATGTCTCAAATGATTCATCTTTGTGTTTAAACAACTTGATCCAACACATTCTAGAGAAATCATCAATAAATAAGATATAGTATTCTTCTCCACGTGGTGACCTTTTCCTCATAGGTCCACAAATGTTAGTATGAACAAGTTGAGGCCTACTTGATGATCCTTCTTTGGGATTAAATTTTACTACAACTACGAATGCTTACCAAATTTACAAATTGGCGAGTTTGCATATGATACTCTCTAGTAGAGTAATATTGGGAAGACCACGAACAACTTGAAGTCTTCTTGCTTTGTTGATTTGAGAGAAGCGTAGATGCCCCAGTCTTCTATGCCATAGCCAATTTTCTAAATATTTTCTCAAGTAACATTGATATTTGCAAATCTTCAATACATACAGGTTGCTTGGAGTTCTTTTCCCTTTTATAATAGTTCTACCTGTATCAAGATCACGAACCACACATTCTTTTGAACTAAAGACAACTTCTGTACCTTGATCACACATTTGACTTACACTTAACAGGTTATGCCTCAATCCATCTACATACATGACATCATTAGCCTTCACCTGTTCTTTTAGAAACACGGACCCTTTTCCTTTAATTACAGCAGGATTATCATTTCCAAATGTAAGTTTCTTTTCCTTTTCTAGAGCATTGTATGCAAGGAGTTTGTTTCTATCACCTGTCATGTGTCTTGAGCACCCACTATCAATATACCATTGATTTTCTTCACCTTCTGCAAATAACTCTATCCCACCATTTTCAACCTGTAATTCCTTCTTTTTCCATACTTTGGAACTTGAAGGAATATGTTGTTTTGGCTGGACTTTGCTCATTAATTCTTCATGGCCAAAGTTATTGCAATAAGCATTCAACTTCATTTTGAAGAGGAGAAAATTTGTTATAGGTGTTATTTTTTGGTTCAATATCCATCCTTTTCTTTCTTGCTTCTCTTGTCATGATGGTTTTATATGCAACACATTGAACAACTTTATGACCAAAATTGTGACATGAGAAACATTGTCCTTTAAAGTAGAAATTTCTGCGATCATGAAATCTTCTATTTGAATTTACCTGTTGATTGTTGCTTCTTTGAGAGATATCCCTGTTAGTGTTCCTTGTATTGTGATGATGATGCTTTACCTGTAAAGATTCTTTATTCCCTTGTTGAGGGGCTGAATGTAGTAAACCAGTTGTAGCTACTTTTAGATAATTTGGTGCTGAAGCCTGAGAGGATTCTCCGGTATATCCAAGACCTGTATTAATCAGAGGAGATCGTTGAACCTTGATAATCTCATCTAAGGTTTTAGATACTTTAGCAAATCTAAGATTCAGAGTCTTTACTTTCTCAAGTTCTTTTCTTAGACTTACTACTTCATATTCTAATTTTTCATTTTGTTTCTTTGCTTCTTCATTCCGCCTTTTCAGAGTCTCTATGATTATTTTACTTTCTTCCAAGCGTATTTTGAGTTGATTGTTTTGATCAAGAAAATCATTGTCCTCTAGAGCATCCACAAAAGTATCCTTTTCTTCTCTAGATTCAAATGCCATGAGAAGTCTAAAATCTTGTTCACATTCTTCCTCACTATCAGATAACCCATCACTGTCTTCATGAGTATAGTAGCTTTTCTTAGTGCTAGATTGGTTCTTATTCCTTCTTGCTACTTCCTTTCCTTTAGCAGGTGTTTCTTTATGAGGACACTTAGCAGCATAATGGCCAACTCTTCCACAATCAAAACATTTTAAAGGAAGCTTACCTCTAAACCGTCCTGTACCAAGTTGAAGTTTCTTTACAAAGTTTGCCTCATCTTCTTCTGAAATATATCCTGATCCTTTTGTTTCTTGTACTCCTTTCCCTTTTGTAGAAACTCTAAAAATGACTTCTTTGACTTCAGATGGTCCTCCTCTTCTCATTTCATATGCAATTAGTATGCCATGAAGTTGCACCACAGTAAGATTTTCAAGATCCTATTTTTATTCAAGAGCAGAAACTTTTGACTCAAATTTTGCCGTTAGCGATCTTAAAATTTTCTCAACCAAAGTAGATTTGGTTATTATTTCTCCCAGATTTCTCATACGATTCACAACATCATCAAGATGTAAAAAGAAACTGGCAATACTCTCATCACTATGCATCTTTAAATTTTCATATTCAATTCTGAGAGTTTGGAATTTTGCACTTTTTACCTTTGCATCACCTTCATAACTTAGAATGATTTTAATAACTTAAGATGATTTATTCATATTTCCTTTGTTGTATTCAGCTGCATGACTTTGAAAAATTCTGATTCAGTTAGACTTCCTGTTATAGCATTGACCGCTTTTGCGTTTGATTCATAATTCTTCCTTTAAGTTGGATCTGTTGGTGTAGCGGCTGGATATTGATATCCTTGTTCAACAATGGCCCATACATCAGCTCCCATAGACTGAAGATAGGATCTCATCGTCACTTTCTAGAACATTAAATTGCTTCCGTTGAAGAGCGGGGGCTTGATAGATGTTGTTCCCTCATGATTGCTCATCTTGCTTGATCTTCCTTCTAGCGGCTAAGCTTTTTCAGAAGGACCTGCTTTGATACCAATTGTTGGAAAATTACTGAGAGTGGGGGGCGGTGAATCAGTTTTTAGGATTTACTCAGATCTTTTTACTTTTTCATTCTTTAATAACCCATATGCTACTTTGATGAAACAGACTCGCGTATATACACGGATACCCTTTACAGAACTCGCGTATGCACACAGATATTAATAAACAATCAATTCTTCACTTAGATCCTTGCATTTATTCATTCATCAGATGTTTATATATATTAGTAGACATGTGCAGTAATAACAGAATGAAACATCACAAAAAAGAATCACACATGAACACCATGATTTTTAGGTGGAAACCCAAGTTGGGAGAAAACCACCGCTGCTGTTGTCTCAGCCTTCAATACTTTATTATAGAGAAAAAATCTTACAATCATGTAATGGTGCAGACTTATACCAGCACGCAGGCACCCACCTGCAGAAGACTACAACCTTCTCTCGTTTACCAGCCTCACCTGGAAGAGAGCAACAACCCCTTGCTCTCATTTACCAGCCTCGCCTGGAAGGGAGCTACTACCCCTGATCTAATCACCAACCTCTGCTGGCAGAAAGCTTCTACTTTTAGACTGAAGGCTTCAACCCTCAGATCCACTGCAGACCACATTTCTTCAATTTTCAAACTGGATCCAACAGCTCCAACACAACCCTTCAAACATACTTTGCCCAAAGCTACAAACAGAACAGTGAACCCACTGTAACCAAAATATCAGAGTTAACCCAGACTTCAGAATAGACATTCAGAAACACATTCAACTTTGAGACCCCATTAATTCAGATTCCATATGCACTTTTAGTATATCAGACCCACATATGTACGCGTGTTTCATGAGACGAACCTGCGTATACTTCAGTAAATTTTTCAAATAAACCCTAACTTCCCATATGCGCTTTTCCCTGAACAGAGCCGCGTATACACGCGCTTTTCTTGAAACGAACCTGCGTATGGATCTATAAAAGATAAACTTTGCACAATAGATCAGATCTATGAACTTACCCAGATTTCTTCAACTTCTTCAACTTATTTGCGTCAGGTCTTCATCACTTATTTTCAGATCATCCAAGAGATTCATCATTTCAAGATCTAGAGATCTTGAACCTTCATTATGTTCATAGATGCATCATAGATTTAGGTCTATCAATTAAGAGCAGAGTTTAACCATGCAGATATACTTCAGAGTGAAGTATTCATTAAAGCCCAGACACTTGCACACCCTTTGCGCAATGAATTTCTTCTCCTTATATAGGTTTACCCTTTATCAATACCATGAGTCAAAACCACATTACTTTCGATGGTATTCCTGGGCGAGGTCACATAGATGAATCATTACTCAATACAATGGGTCAATACCATGGTGGTTACCCCATGGTGGTTACCCTTGGTCTGCCAATTCCTATTGCATGGGCAAGAGGTGCGTATATTTGCATGACATCAAGAGCGAGTGTTTGTTGACAATATTTTGGGAGATGATTTAAATGCGTTATCATATCCAATCGAGCAGCAATTTCTACAATCACAGCTTTGATATCATGGTAAGATAAACAAAAATTTCTCAGTGCATAGGCATTGTCATCGTCCAAAATGTCTACTCATGTTGGTATTTTCTTCACTCTCAATCAATCATGCAATAAATGAGTAACTCCACGACCAAGTTGAAGGTTTATTTCATGCCTGCTAATAGCACCAAGCTCGAGAAGTTCTCTCAAAAGACAAACAAATATGACTTATGCTTCAACCCCTGCAATGTAATTAAATCACCCAATAACAGATTTCTTAGGCACAATTTTTCAAATTCCTTTAAAACATTTTGTTTATCTCCTTGAACTTGTTTCACTTCGAGAATTGTTCCTCAGCAACCTTAAATTTCCCAGATCTTCTCCCGACTTTTGCTGAGTAGAATTGTGATACAACACCAGACACCAGTTACAAACTTTCTTTCACTTGAAAATTCACAACAATTGAATTTAAATTAGCCTCACGTGGGTTCTATTTCATTTTTAGTATATTTCGCTCGATTATTTCTTTATACAATCTCCCCAATTCTCTTATCCATGTTCTGACGTTCCTTTGCACCTCTTGGTGCAATTGCTATTTATAAGAATATTTAAGATTATGGATCTATCGATCTGAGATGGATATTGCAATATAAATCTGAAGGATTCATGATATTACTTCATGTTTGATCAGATTTTTTTAATGATAAATGTTATCTTGTAGGAAAATTTCAAAATTTGAAGTCATATTAATTCAGTACATTGATGCAAATTCATACGCTGATACAATGATGAAAATGCATGGATTTAGTTGTTGAATGATATATGATGGTTTAATAGGAGGATAGGACACTCGCACCCACCATTATAAGCTTAAGATCGAATATTCTCATGAAAAGCAGTCAAAGGAAGGTGTAGCGGGCAGGTTAACCTTAAACATATGTAAAGCCACCCTTATTTTGACTAGGTGCAGAGACGTTTCGTTACAAGGTGGAATAGATGTCATATTCATCAGTTTTGATTTTCTTGTAATATGTCTCATTTATGCAGTGGAATAGGTTTTTCTTGATGTTCTATGCATTCTTTCTGTTTTATGTCAATGCAGGTGATCAAATGACTAAGGGCGACTAGAGATGATTGGGGGCTTAGCATGTCAAATTTGGAGTAAATTCATAGAGGTAAAGTTCTAGCAACATTGACAAGGACATTAAGGTGCAAAAATAATGGAGCAAGAGACAATCAGTCAGATCAAAATTGTGCTATGGACCCACTCTACTTTCTAAGCAAGACAGGGAGGATTGGCATAAATTTGTGCAGTTGATTAATTTCCCATCAACCCATGATATATGCTGGCACTAATTTGGAGGGGATGATTTGGTAGATAAAACCCAATACATGCTATTTAGAACAAATGTTTGAGGGCAAGCTATAAGAAAAAAATTTCTTGAGCAGAGATGAATTTGGTTGATCCATGATGGATTCTGAATTGGGTTCTTCAGGTTTGTTCTCATGGGATATTCAGCATAAAGAAGATGAACATTCATGTACCTCTCCTCTGCTATGGCATCCTGGATAAAGTTCTTATCCCATATGTAAATACACGACATGTTCATATCCATACACCATGTTAGCCAGGGCAGAGGAGATTGCCAAAGGCAGAAAAGAGCTCATGAAAATGTTTGAAGGAATGCCTGAATCAGCTTATGAATTGTCCCTGAGTGATCTAGTGGAGCAGAAGGCTACCATGCAGAAGAGATAAAATGAGGAAGTGAAAACCGAAAAACATAAAGCAGAGGAGAGGAGTTCAGGGAAGCAGGACAAGAGGAAGACAAGTGGAAGCTATATAAATGGGTCAAGTAAGAGTAAGGGAGAAAATACTAAACCATTTCTTCTCAATATATTTTTCCCAAAAGCTTGACACACTGATTTCATTCTACCTCTAGGTCAATACCCACAAGTTGTTCTCAGTTGAAGAGCCATGATTTAGAGAAAGGATCAGGGAATACATATCCTGTTGCAAACCTGTATAAGATAAAGACGTCCTATTCTTTTACTGGTTCTTCAATTGGCTTCTCCAAGGTGTCTCCTAAACCATTTTCTGCCCAGGATGGTCAGTCTTATTAGGTTCTCCCAACTTCTACCATACATACTGGTTATAATTTTGGCCTTTGGAAATTGAGCATGAGTCGATGCTCATTATTTTGCAGGTACACTTTCTTCTCCAAGACTATTTGCCAGGTGCTTCTTCTATGTTTCTCTTCACGCAACTTCTGAATTTTCAATTTCTGACCATTGAATAGATTTTATCTTAATTATGAACTGGAAAACCCCAGGGTTCAAGCTTAACTCCATGCTTAATAACCACCCATGGCTTAAGAAGTCCACACCAGTCACTTACAAATTCCCAACATCACAATCTATTGTTACAGGTCAAAATACCTCCTCATCAGCTCAGAGGAAAAGACAAATATGGAAGGAATACAAAGACCTAAATTAAACCTATTTCTTCCAGGGTAACGCCTATATAGAACAGTACAAGAGTGTTATATCGCATTCAATCAGTGAATGTGCCACATTAGTGGCTAGGGAAATGCTCTGTTTACACTAAAGGGTAGCGTTACCCGTGTTTTATGTTTGAATCGGGAAAATCCCGCAGAGAATGATTTGAATCTCCGACTTTCCCTCACAAGAGAGTCAGTTCACAAAGGAAACTGCAAATCACCAGTTCATTATTGGTCATTTCCATAACAAGACTGAACTCCAAAGGAGGCAAAAGCATAGAGATTAAAGAAACATCTAATTTTTTTCCATTCCGTACTAGTGGAAAGAAAGAGGCAACAATGGCTTTCTCCCTCTCCTATAAGAAGGAGCTGAAGGCTCTTAATTTAAGGTTGAAGGATTGCTAAAGGTTTTTGCATACTTGTGGAATAGAGAATAGTGTTATAGAGTGAAGGCCAAGAGTCAAAGAGGTTCCTAGAGAGCTTGTTGACTTAGACCTCTTCACTTGAAAGATAAGGGAGATTGGGAGACTGAGGAGGGCTTGGTACAACCGACGGTTGTAATCCTCCTTCTTTCAAAATCAATAGAACTGTGTTCGTTTTGTCCGTTCAACGCTTAATGTTTTCATTATTGTTTGAACATTTACATAGTATAATATGAATGGCTCTGATGTGCATAATTTAGAAGTTCATTATATATTGTATTGATTGATCGGATATATGTTATGTTAGAAATTACATGGGTGCTTTGACTGATTGCAGGACTAAGATTTGGAGCTAGTGAAGAAGGACTCTTGTTTCGCTACCTAGTGCTCTCCAAGGGACTCCAAGATCATCAAAGAGGTAATTCTCTATCGCATTCCATCAAGTTATTTTAAGTTAATATGAACATGCTCATGCCATCTTTGTGAACAACACAACTAATCTTACTATCTGCCACGGGCACCGGAAAGCCTTGAGAGGGATATTCGAAAACCAACAACCCAAGAATTTTACCCTATAGCAAAATTGGCGACTCCGCTGGGGAGTTTCCCCATAGTTTCCAGAATATTTATTCCCTCCTTTCTTCTCTCCTCTGTTCACAGACCCTTCCAACCATTTTTGATGCCCAGTAGACATATCAAACACTCGCAGAGTTCAATCTTGTTTCTGTTTGACCATCCGAAGAACTTTTCCCTGGCTAACGCTACCCCTGTAGGTTTTCCAATGCATTATAATGCTGTCTCTACTTAAATACAGTGCATTAGTCACTGTCTTTACTCACAGACAGAGCGTTACTCAGCCAAAACCTTGTTGTCCACTGCTGTGATTGTGTTTTAGTTGCAGAGTTTTTTGGCCATCAGTACCTTTCACTGACTGAATCCCTGTGCTTGTCTGCTAAGCTAGAATTTCTATTTGTTTCTCTTGTTTGAAAAGTCAGTGTCCAAAGAATTTACTTTTTAAGAGAAAATTTATTATTATTATTATTATTCTGCATCTAGCTGAGTTTATTTTGAAATTTTTAGTTCATAGACTGTTTAAAAGAGGTAGATAGAATTCTGAATCTTTAAAATTTTAACTGTGCTATTTGAATGTTAGTGCATGGATGTTGAAAAGAAACCTCTCCCTCTAGAAATACTCTTCATCGAATTTAATATTTAGAGCATGTTTTGCATGGTTTCTTGAGTCAGAGTCTCATCAAATTTCATACGTCCACTCCCCCTCCGCAAGACTAATAATCAAGTACACTAAGAATAAAGCGATAATAAAATCAATCACATTAATCTTTTTGAGCTCACACAAACAATAGTTCAGGCTAGGATCTTGGGTTAGGAAAGTGAGAAAATCACCCAAGATCTCAAAACTTGAAAACTAGAGTCATTAACAATCGAAATCCTACTGCACTCATATTATCGGGACCATTCCTTTACCGGAGCTCAGCACGAGACAACACTTGGGTGCACAAGAAGGTAGCCCGCCTTTGACTGCATCTAGTGGGTGTGTTATATATTGGGGTTCCCTTCGGGGATGTCGAAACTAGATCTGGGATCTAGGTATTCTGCCCATATAGCACACTGTCTTGATCGTGGACCCCCCTAATGATGTCTGTGATTTGAGGTATCTTTATTGGCCATACTTTTTAGGGACTTACACAAGGTGACTGGGACAGGCTGTCCTGGTACCTAAAACAGATGGACCCACTCTGTCTTCAGTCTTTAGGAGGGTACTCGTCTTCACGAGAGTGCTTACATCTATTGTCTGAGGTTTGGGCGAAGCTCTAGAGTGACCGTAACTGTAATTTCGACCAACCCTCTCTGTATACTGTTGTGATACTGGATTTCATCACCAGCGAATGGTAGTACTCAGACAGGGCACCCTATTCTGGCTGCTTACTGATTGACTTTCGAGAGTCCTTTTTTCTTTTTTAGGTGTGTGGTTACTATCATTGAGACTTTATAATACATCACAATTAAAATTTGTTAAAAATAAACAGGTCACTATGGCGTCCCCCAACCCATGCCATCTGTCTCGACGACAGCAAGGTCTACCTCCTCTAACTATTGAGGAAGAACTAAACCTTGGTGAACCCGTGCCTTCTACGGAAGAGCAGTCTCCACTAACTAATCTTGATTTTCACATAGCCTCATATCATCCGGAATTTCCAGAGGACCCTTTCACTGAAGGGGTTGTACCTCATTACAATCCTCCACTCAATGATCCGTTGGGGCCTATGATAATTCAAATTCCACCATGCCAAGATATGTCTTCGACCGCACAAACATCCATTTCACCACCGGCATCTATAGGGTCGATGCTAATGGCAACCATCCCAGGTTCGCCACCATCCTCCCTGCCAATGGTCAGTTCTATGCCATCACTGGGTAACCCCAGTAGTCAACATATACCTACTCCCAACCCTATGGTCATCATAACTGTCAGTAGCTTACCGAATCCCTCATCATCTACTCCTACCATGACCACGTTGGAACCCACGGTAGCTCCTCCCATGAGTATGATTACTTCAGTAACTTTTAGCAAGCCTTTCGGTTGGAACCCTCTGCTGAGTTCAAACCCCTTGGCCTCTATGCCAGGGGGCAGTGTCACCAGCATGCAGGTAGCAGGGAACATTTCACTTCCTCTGCAATTTTTATGAAAAATAGGACAACCTATTATTAATACTTTTCCCTTAAGTGGTTCAAACATAGGTGTAGGGTCTATGCTGTTACCAAACTATGCAAGTAGTAGCATGCCTCCGGGAAACTCTATTGCATCCATTTGGACTAACCAACCCCAACCTCCATCTGGAATGGGAGGGCACTTTTATACTGGGGGCAACCAATTGTTCGCCCCACAATACAACATGCCCTATGGACAGCAACCGTATGTCCCTACTCCTCCACCTATAGCAAGTTTTTACCAAAGTCCTACTTATCCTCCTGGTAACACATTGATGGGTTGACCCTATGGTCTAAGTAGTCAGCCCATACTTCCTTGGTTAGATTCGGGGGAAAATCCACAATTTCCATTCTTGGCAGCTTTGGACATCCCCGATATCCATAAACTGACTAATGATCCCATTAATCACAACCTGCTTTGGCCTCCAGTACCACATGAGATTCCTTCCAACATCCCGAAGTTCGACGGGAAACAAGGGGACGACCTAGCCGCACACATCACTACCTTTCATCTATGGTCTATATCCAATTCCATGGTAGATGATAATGTCTGGCTTCGACTGTTTCCCCGCACGCTTACAAACAATGCTGCCAAGTAGTACATTGAATTACCATGCGCCACCATCAATACGTTTGGTGCTTTAGCAATGGAGTTTCTAAAGAACTTCCTATTACCAATTAGATTTGAAACCAGAACGGAACTGTTAACCTTGCTACGCCAAGACACCGCCACCCACATCTCCGATCACATTCATGAATGGAGACGTAGGAGGAGGCTAGTCAAAGCACCAATTCTGGATCATCTCTTAGCCAATTGGTTTTGCAAGTCTCTCTTACCCCACATAGCTAAAGACATTGGCCTTTCCGGTGCGGTTACAGAAGATCAATGCATTCATCATGCCTAGCATTTGGATTTAATATATTCACAATCTGGCACGCTGTACGATCTACTCCCCCATGCCCCTGGTAACCCAAATCCTCCGGCTACCCAGAAAACCAGAGCTCATGTCGACAGTCTCGTTGGCACGATCTCTGGTGTAGCCACAAAGCAGTCTCGGGGGCAAGCCTCCTAGCCATCTTCGGCTGCCACCGCCCCTCACCAAATGACTACTCTTCCCACCGCTGAGGTAAATTCGATGCAAACCTCACAAAAACCTAGTGGGAAAAATAAGAAGAACAAGAAAAAGTAATCTTCTTCGGAAGAGCAATCGGATAATCAGAATAACCCTAATCAGAAAAAAGCTGCCAAAAATGACAAAGGGAAGGATAAACCCATGAAATTTCCTTGCAAAATCTATGCGGAGGACCACTTGACATAAAAATGTCCTCGGCTGTAGGAATGCACTGATTTTATTGCCAACACGGATTTTGGGCGAACACCTGCCGTTCTTCATAATCCTTTCCCTAATCAACAGCAGCAACATCAACACATGGTTGACATTCCGCCACAACCCCATCAACGGGGAAATGGTGGTTCATATCCTTCCGGTGAAGGAACATCCACCATTTATGCCATTCAGAGTGTTGACCTTCAAACTCGAGCCAAGATTTATGGAAATCCCACCATAGATGCTGAAGAACCTGGTACTAGTTAAAATCCACCGCCGCCAAATGATTTACATATCAAACACCCTACTTCTAACCCCGTGATTCATCCCCCCAAAGGGACACTTCGACGCACGACTCATAACACCTCTGCACATGTAGCCCAAAACTACAACATTGTAGAAGATTTGGCGCAGGCACCATCAGCTATGTCTGCTCTCGAAGTATCACAAACCTATCCAGCACAAAGGAAAGCCTTGCTTTCAGCCATTGGTGGAATAGACCCCTAGGATTCCATGCTAGCTATCTTTGATATGGAAAAGGCTAAACCTCGCCTCTCACACCAACTCGCATTCCAGGTGCAGGTTGTGTTGAAAGGGAGACCAATCCATCGCACTGTCATAGACAAAGGTGCTTTGACCTGCATTATGTCACAAGCTTGCTGGCTTAATTTAGGTTCTCCCACCCTCACCCTGCCATCGAATTCCCTCAAAGATTTCGATGGCCACACATTCCTCCCAAAAGGTTACCTTGCTAGCTTTCTCATCACTCTGAGTGGGAAAATGGTAAATGTGGACGTAGAAGTCGTAGAGTGCCATCTAGACTATAATCTATTACTTGGTCGCAGTTGGTCTTATGCCATGACTGCCATTGTGTCTTCGGTCTTCCGACTCATCCTATTTCCATTGGATGGGAAAATAGTCACAGTGTATCAGCTATCCTTTTGCACCCCTGATTATGCCACATTACCAAGTAGCACTGTACCTCTAATAGGAGGCTTTCCTGACTCTTACGTTAGTATCGGTACTGGTCTTCTGAAGGCATCTTCCCTTCTGGGTTGTTTTCCTCTCCCGCCGCCACAGATCCCAAACACGGTTGCAATGATATCCACCACTTTGGATGGCTCTATCGACCCATGGATCATCCTGGCACCTTTAGATGTTGATTCCTATGGAGATCAGATGCCGCTTTCACCAGCCGAGTTGGCTTATCAAGCCATCCAAAATGCATCTGAACCATCCACTGCTATGGTTTCAACCGAAGGTACAAACCTCCCTCCCATCACTGTTCTCTCTAAGGATCTCCTCAATGAAGTCTTGCCTATAGACGAAGCTATTTGAGAGATCATGTCTCTAGAAGAACGACCTTGGGGAGAATTTCATCATCGTGCTTTGATGATTGACTCGGAGACGATAAAAACTAAAATCCCATCTTTTGACCCACCTGAGATGGTTCCCTCTGCTTACACGACTGTTCAAACTACCGAGTCAAAAGGGAACATGGGTAATCTTTCTAAGACAATGCTCATTGATATCTCGGTCAAAACAGGTATCATGGAAAATATTCAGACTGGAGAAGCTTGCAATCCTGAGGAAATTGTGCGCTTCACATCCATTTTCAAAGAATTTCGCGATGTGTTTGCTTGGTCTCACAAGAAAATTCCCGACATAGATCCTTCTATTGATGAGAAAGAGATCAAGAAATTCTGAGAATTATTTTTATGGTATTTTTCTTGCTCATTAATCTGAAAAACCTCAAGTCCTCTTCTTCGGGCTCATTAAACTTACATGAAGAAGCTTCGAGCATTATTTTTATGGTATTTTTCTTTCTCGTTAAACCGAAAAACCTCGAGTCCTCTTCTTCGGGCTCGTTAAACTTACACGAAGAAGCTTCGAGCATTATTTTTACGGTATTTTTCTTGCTCGTTAATCCGAAAAACCTCGAGTTCCCTTCTTCGGACTCATTAAACTTATATGAAGTTGATATCGAGCGTTATTTTTTGGTCTTTTTCTTGCTCATTAATCCAAAAAACCTAGAGTTTTCTTCTTCAGACACGTTAAAACTATGAAGAAGCACGGAGCTTTCTTTTTAGGAATCTTTTTCTCGCTCATAAAACTGAAAAAACCTCGAGTTGCCTTTGTCGGGCTCGTTAAACTACCATGACAGAAAGGATGGAGCCATTCTTTTCTCCTTTTCAAAGCTCTTTAAACTAAAAAATTAACCGATTTTTCTCCATGTGGCTCGTTAAAATTTCATGGAGACACCGAGTTTTTCTTTGTTGGACTTGTTAAAATTTCACAAAGAATACTGAGTTCACTCCATCTCCTTGTACTCATAACGAAATGAGGTAGACATCTATCGAATATAGATTTCTCACTTTTCCAGTTTCGATGGACTAACTTACGGAAAATGAACTGTTTCGGGCTTACTATTCTCCCTTTGTCATGCCCGGTTATCAAGACATGACAAAGGTACCCCAATGGAGTTGTCTTTTATGATATTTTTCAGACTCTCTAAACATGAAAAATTCACTGAGTTTACTCGTCTGGACTCGTTAAACCTAATCATATGGGATGTGGAGTTGTCTTTTTTGACATTTTTCAGACTCTCTAAATATGAAAAATTCACCGAGTTTACTCATCTGGACTCGTTAAACCTAATCAGATGAGGCGCAGTGTTATCTTTTCTGACATTTTTCAGACTCTCTAAATATGAAAATTCACCGAGTTTACTCATCTAGACTCGTTAAACCTAATCAGATGGAGCACAGAGTTGTCTTTCCTGACATTTTTCAGACTCTCTAAACATGAAAAATTCACCAAGTTTACTCGTCTGGACTCGTTAAACTTAATCATATGGGGAAAAATTTGGACAAAATGGATACTACCTCTGTTACATTTTCAAAAAGGTCAATTTGGCAGCAAAATTCTTGAACATGGCACTTCCCAGAAAACTATTTCGCAGTTAGCCGAACTCTACCATCTATGAGTATTAGCCTTCATATCCTAGTGTCCCTGCACTGGTAAAATCCTAACACACTCTTTGGTGTCCATCAAGCTTCAGCTGCCTAGTACCTTGATAGAGTGCCTTCTATTGTTCAAGCAGATCTCGCTATCTACTGCTCCTGTTATCAACCAAGCTGCTCATTATGCTAGAAATTATTTGTCATCCGACGTCCCCATTTACTCTTCATTATCTCAATCATAAACAAAATCAGTTGGTTTCCATTTCGTGTTGACTGATGTAGGACGCCTCAGAGCCTACTGTTCAATAGATCACTTCCTATCGACTTCAACATCTTATATAGGAAGTTGATCCAAAAACCCATCAGTGGCAGGTAGTCTTGCATTTGATCAGGGGTCCTCATCATTGGCTCCTGGTCGAATGATTCTATGAGTGTTTGACTTCAACTCATTATTCACACTCGCTAGATTGTACTATGCATCTTAGGGACCATCATCATTATCGGTGGCCACCTTCACATCTGTTAACAGTTTTCATTATCGACTGGTAATCAGACGATTTCTCACATGTTCGACGATAACTCCTTCATTCACATGTTGAGGAATATGCAGTTTAAGTGAATCGGCGGTCAAGACCTTGGGGCAAAGGCTACATCATTAAAGTTGTGTTTCCTTCCCCAAGTTGTGATATTGTTTATGGAGATAGCTTCTTCAGCCTAGTCTTGTTATGACAGACACTTCCACATTGTGCTTATCGGTGGACAGATTCTTCATATCTCTATCCTAGAGAAACCATGTTGTTTAAGCTACTAAGCATGGGAATGCCCGACTCAAGGCAGATACTATATTTTCTGACATATGTTGTTGTTCCAGGTTTTCCTCAGTCTTTCAATCTCCTTATCTCTACACAAATTGTAAAGTATTTCGACCATCATCTTCGTCTCTGACCTCACACTTTAGGGGGCATCTGTTACAGGTCAAATACCTCCTCATCAGCTCAGAGGAAAAGACAAATATGGAAGGAATACAAAGACCTAAATTAAACCTATTTTGCCAGGGTAACGCCTATCTAGAACAGTACAAGAGCGTTATAATGAATTCAATCACTGAATGTGCCACGTTAGTGGCTAGGGCAATGCTCTGTTTACACTAAAGGGTAGTGTTACCTGTGTTTTAAGTTTGAATCAGGAAAAGCACACGGAGAATGATTTGAATCTCCGGATTTCCCTCACAAGAGAGTCAGTTCACAAAGGAAACTGCAAAGCACCAGTTCATTATTGGTCATTTCCATAACAAGACTGAACTCCAAAGGAGGCAAAAGCATAGAGATTAAAGAAACATCTAAGTTTTTTCCATTTCGAACTAGTGGAAAGAGAAAGGCAATAATGGTTGTCTCCCTCTCCTATAAGAAGGAGCTGAAGGCTCTTAATTGAAGGTCAAAGGATTGCTAAAGGTTTTTGCATACTTGTGGAATAGAGAATAGTGTTATAGAGTGAAGGCCAAGAGTCAAAGAGGTTCCTAGAGAGCTTGTTGACTTAGACCTCTTCACTTGAGAGATAAGGGAGATTGGGAGACTGAGGAGGGCTTGGTACAACCAACGGTTGTAATCCTCCTTCTTTCAAAATCAATAGAACTGTGTTCGTTTTGTCCATTCGATGCTTAATGTTGTCATTATTGTTTGAACATTTACATAGTATAATATGAATGGCTCTGTTGTGCATAATTTAGAAGTTCATTATATATTGGCTTGATTGATATGATATATGTTATGTTAGAAATTACATGGGTGATTTGATTGATTGCAGGACTAAGATTTGGAGCTGGTGAAGAAGGACTCTTGTTTCACTGCCTAGTGCTCTCAAGGGGACTCCAAGATTGTCAAAGAGGTAATTCTCTATCGCATTGCATCAAGTTATTTTAAGTTAATATGAACATGCTCATGCCATCTTTGTGAATAGCACAACTAATCTTACTGTCTACCTTGGGCACCGGAAAGCCTTGAGAGGGATATTCGAAAACCAACAACCCAAGCAGTTTACCCTATAGCATATATCTACTTACAATTTCACTTATAACAACCCCAGTGCCTTGAGATGCTATATTTTACTCTTAAAATGTGGGAACAAAAGATTATAACTTAACGGGGAGGTAGCACCTTCATTAAGAACTGATTATTTTGTTAAACCTATCATTAAGGAGTGGAAAGATGGAACCTTAAAAAAATTGCTTTAGATGTTTCTTCCCACGTCAGTCTTGTTGTCGAGTGTGAACTTCATCCATGCTTTTTGTTGAAGTTTTATCAGATTTTATCTCTTTATGATCATGTTTTATCCATGTCGGTTGACATCAGAACAGTTTTTGGCATGCAAGTAAAATTTGACAAAGCAACCCCTGAGTCATCCTGAAGTCAAAGTCTTTCTGCATATACATCAAAAAATGTTAGGACATGCTAGTGAAAAGTTGGAAACTACTAATTAACTATTGTCTGTTTTCTTTTCGTTTGTTTTTTTTATCACGAGAATTGATAATTAACTACTGTCATTTTTCTTTCTATTTCTTTCTTTTTCCTTTTTTTTTCAGTATTAGGAGAATTTCTTTCTTTTTCCTTTTTTTTCAATATTAGGAGAATTTCTTTCTTTTTCCTTTATTTTTTATTTTTTGGGTATTAGGAGAATTCCTAAACTTACTGCCTGTCTCTAAGGAGGCGCATGGTCATGTCTGAGGGATTGACCCTATACTCTTGAACCTAATGCATTATGCAACTACCCACATACACGCTAGGTGTGTTAACTAAGTTTCAAACACTATTACATTTGGCAGAAATTCTGACACTTTGGTTCCGACACTTTTGACCAAATGTTAGAAATTTCCTCAAATTTTTTCAATTTTTCAAATCCTGCTCGAAACTGTCGCTATATCGATGTTTAGAGACAAGTATCGCAATACCGACACTTAGAAAAAGTGTCGCAATTGTGAGATTTGGAGGAAACCGTTGTAATACCGACACTATGCCCCAAAGCATCACTATTGCGACGGTTTCCTCCAAACGTCGTAATTGCGACATTTGGAGGAAGCCGTCACAATAGCGAAGCTTGTCTATAGTTTATATAACTGAAATTGGAGCATGAATTACCTCCTTAGATACACTCATCTATACTTATTCCTTATTTCTTGGTAAGAGTGTTGACTATTAATTATCATACATAATTTCCAACACTTGAATGTACCATGAAATATTTTAGATGGAAAAGATATTACGAAACATAGTAATGATTGAGTCCTCAAAATTGGACATTCTTGAGGTTAAAGGCTTAAAACCTCTTGAGTGGAAGACCAACATGAAGAGTATAACTAATGTAAATTTGATAAGGAAAGGTTCCTTAGGTCGTTGGATCCTTGGTAGTTTAATAGGCCAACCTACACAAGGAATATATAAAAATATATATTTAAGCTCAATATAGGATCACTACTGCGACGTTATAGAGACAACGTGTCGCTATTGCAACGTTATAGAGACAAAGTGTTTAGGAGGCAAGTGTTGTTAGTGTTTAGGAACAATATTAGGGTTTACTAGGGTTTGGGAGTTATATTTTAGGATTTAGGAACAATGTGATGGGTCATGTGATCGGTTTTATGGTTTAGGAACAATGTTTCGGATCATGTGATGGGTCGTGCGAACAATGTTTAGGAACAATGTGTCGGCACATTCGGGCGGCCCATTTTCTATTTTCTCCCTTGTGGCATCGTTCAGTTAGGTGGGTCGTGTCGCACTGTGTGAGGTCACCCGACTGGGTGCCTTGTGCATGTTTGGGCAGCCCGTTTTCTGTTTGCTCCCATGTGGCATATTTGTTCAGTCAGGCGTGTCGTGTCGCGCCATGTGAGGTTGCTCGACTGGGCGCTTTCAAGTAGGGCCATTTTGTTCGAGGGTGCCCGTATCAGCTTTGCTAAGTTGTGACCGCCCAGATGCCTTGTGCACATTCGTGTCGCCTGTTTTCCATTTGCTCCCTTGTGGCATGGACGTTCATTCAGGCGCATTGTGTCGCGCCGTGTGAGGTCGCTCGACTGGGTGCGTTCCAGTTGGGCCGTTTCGTTCGACGGCACCCGTATTAGTTTTGCTAAGTTCATGTGACCGCTCGAGTGCCATGTGCATGTTCGGGCAACCCATTTTCCGTTTTCTCCCTTGTGGCATCGTTCGGTCGGGCGCACCGTGTCGCGCCATGTGAGGTCACCCGACCGAGCGCATTCGGGTCGAGCAGTTTTGTTCGAGGGCGCCCGTATCAGTTTTTCTAAGTTGTGATTGCCCGAGTGCCTTGTGCACATTTGGGCGGCCCATTTTCCATTTTCTCCCTTGTGGAATCGTTCAGTCGGGTGTGCCGTGTCGCACCGTGCTAGGTTGCTCGACTGGGCGCGTTCGGTTCGGGTCATTTTTTTCGAGGGCACCCGTATTAGTTTTTCTAAGTTGTGACCGCTTGGGTGCCTTGTGCATGTTCAGGTGGCCTATTTTCTGTTTGATCCCTTGTGGCATCGTTTGGTCGGGCGCATTGTGTCGTGCCGTGTGAGGTCACCCGACCGGGCGCGTTCGGGTCGGGCCCTTTCATTCGAGGGCGCCCGTATCAGTTTTTCTAAGTTGTGACCACCTGGGTGCCTTGTGCACGTTCGGGTGGCCTGTTTGCCATTTTCTCTCTTGTGGCATCGTTCGGTCAGGCGTACCGTGTCATGCCGTGCGAGGTCGCCCGACCAGGCACGTTCGGTTCGGGTCATTTTGTTCGAGGGCACCTGTATCAGTTTTGCTAAGTTGTGACCGCCCGGGTGCCTTCTGCATGTTCGAGAAGCCCGTTTTCTATTTGATCCCTTGTGGCATATTCGTTCGGTCAGGCGCATCGTGTCATGTCGTGTGAGGTCGCCCGACTGGGTGCGTTCGGGTCGGGCCGTTTCGTTCGAGGGTGCCCATATCATTTTTACTAAGTTGTGACCATCGGGATGCCTTGTGCACATTCGAGTGGCCCGTTTTCCATTGCTCCCTTGTGGCATCGATGTTCGTTTAGGCCCGTCGTGTCGCGCCATGTGAGGTCGCTCGACCAGGTGCGTTCCGGTCAGGCCGTGTCGTTCGAGGGCACCTGTATCAGTTTTCCATTTTCTTCCTTGTGGCATCGATGTTTGTTCGGGCAACCTATTTTCCATTTTCTCCCTTGTGGCATCGATGTATGTTCGAGCAGCCTGTTCTCCATTTCGTTCGACGGTGCCCATATCAGGTTTGCTAAGTTGTGACCACCCAGGTGCCTTGTGCATGTTCGGGTGGCCCGTTTGTCATTTTCTCCCTTGTGGCATCATTCGTTCGGGCGCATCGTGTGAGGTCGTTCGACCGGGCACGTTCGGGTCGGGCTGTTTCATTCGAGGGTGACCGTATCAGTTTTCATGCTAAGTTGTGACTGCCCGAGTGCCTTGTGCACCTTTGAGTGGCCCGTTTTCCATTTTCTCCCATGTGGCATCGTTCAGTCGGGCATGACGTGTCGCGCCATGCGAGGTCGCCCGACCGAGCACGTTCGGGTTGGGTTGTTTCGTTCGAGGGGTCCTGTATCAGTTTTGCTAACTTGTGACTGCTCGGGTGCCTTATGCATGTTCGGACGGCCCGTTTTTCATTTTATCCCTTGTGGCATCGTTCAGTCAGGCGCACCGTGTGAGGTCGCCCGACCAGGCATGTTCAGGTCAGGTTGTTTCCTTCGAGGGCACCCGTATCAGTGTTCATGCTAAGTTGTGACCGCCCGAGTGCCTTGTGCACCTTTGGGCGGCCAGTTCGCCATTTTCTCCCTTGTGGCATTGTTCAGTCGGGCACGCCATGTCGCACTGTGCGAGGTCGCTTGACTGGGCGCATTCAATTTGGGCCGTTTTGTTCCAGGGCGCCCGTATTAGTTTTGCTAAGTTGTGACTGCCTGGGTGCCTTGTGCATGTTCAGGTGGCCTATTTTCCATTTGCTCCCTTGTGGCAATGTTCAGTCGACCACGCCATGTCACGCCGTGCGAGGTTGCTTGACTGGGCGCATTCGGTTCGGGACGTTTTCTTCAAGGGTGCCCGTATCAGTTTTGCTAAGTTGTGAGCGCCTGGGTGCCTTGTGCACGTTCAGGCAGACTGTTTGCGGTTTGCTCCCTTGTGGCATTATTCAGTAGGGCGCGTCGTGTCATGTCGTGTGAGGCTGCTCGACCGGGCGCGTCGTGTCATGCCATGTGAGGCTGCTCGACCGGGCATGCTAGGGTTGGGTCGTTTCATTCGAGGGTGCCCGTATCAGTTTTGCTAAGTTGTGACCACCTAGGTGCCTTGTGCACATTCGGGCGGCCCGTTTTTCATTTGCTCCCTTATGGCATCATTTGGTTGGGCGTGTTGTGTCACGCCATGCGAGGTCTCCCGACTGGGCGCATTCAGTTCGGGCTGTTTTGCTTGAGGGCGCCTGTATCAGTTTTGCTAAGTTGTGACCACCCGGGTGCCTTGCGCGCGTTCGGGCGGCTCGTTTTTTGTTTGCTCCCTTGTGGGATATTCGTTCGGTCAGGTGCGTCATGTCGCGCCATGTGAGGTCGCCTAACCGGGCACGTTAAGATCGGGCCATTTCGTTTGAGGGCGCCCATATTAGTTTTTCTAAGTTGTGATCGCCTGGGTGCCTTGTGCATGTTCGGGCAGCCCATTTTCCATTTGCTCCCTTGTGGCATCGATGTTCGTTCGGGCGCGTCGTGTCGCACCGTGTGAGCTGGTCACCTAACCGGGCATGTTCCAGTCAGGTCGTTTCATTCGAGGGCACTTGTATCAGGTTTGCTAAGTTGTGACCGCCCAGGTGCCTTGTGCATGTTCGGGTGGCACGTTTTTCATTTTCTCCCTTGTGGCATTGTTCAATCAGGTGCACCATGTGAGGTCGCCAGACCGAGCACGTTCGGGTCAAGCCATTTCATTTGAGGGTGCCCATATCAGTTTTCATGCTAAGTTGTGACTGCCCGGGTGCCTTGTGCACCTTCGGGTGGCCTGTTTGCCATTTTCTTCCTTGTGGCATCGTTCGGTTAGGCACGTTGTGCGAGGTCGCCCGACTGGGCGTGTTCGAGTCGGGCTGTTTCATTCGAGGGCTCCTGTATCATTTTTGCTAAGTTGTGACAACCCGGGTGCCTTGTGCATGTTCGGGCGAGCCGTTTGTCGTTTTCTCCCTTGTGGCATCATTGGGTTGGGCGCACCATGTGAGGTTGCCCGACCGAGTGCATTCGGGTTGGGTCGTTTTGTTCGAGGGCATCCATATTAGTTTTCATGCTAAGTTGTGACCGCCCGAGTGCCTTGTGCACCTTCGGGCAGCCCATTTTCCATTTACTCCCTTGTGGCATCGTTCGGTCGGGCACGGCATGTCGCGCCGTGCGAGGTCACCCGATCAGGCGTGTTCAAGTCGGGTCGTTTGATTCGAGGGCACTCATATCAGTTTTTTCTAAGTTGTGATCACCTGCGTGCCTTGTGCACATTTGGGCAGCCCGTTTGTCGTTTTCTTCCTTGTGGCATCGTTCGGTCGGGCTCGTCGTGTTGCGTCGTGCGAGGTCGCTCGACCGGGCACATATGGGTCAGGTCGTTTCGTTCGAGGGCGCCCGTATCAGTTTTCATGCTAAGTTGTGACCGCCCAGGTGCCTTGTGCACCTTCAGGAGGCCCGTTTGGCATTTTCTTCCTTGTGGCATCGTTCGGTCGGGTGCGCCATGTCGCACCGTGCGAGGTTGCCCGACTCGGCGCGTTCGGGTCAGGTCGTTTCGTTCGAGGCCGCCTGTATCATTATTGCTAAGTTGTGACCGCCTGGGTGCCTTGTGCAGGTTTAGGGGGCCCGTTTTTCATTTTCTCCCTTGTGGCATCATTTGGCCGGGTGCACCGTATGAGGTCGCCCGACCGGGCGCGTTCGGGTCGGGCCATTTTGTTCGAGGGCACCCGTATCAGTTTTCATCCTAAGTTGTGACTGCCTGGGTGCCTTGTGCACCTTTGGGCAGCCCATTTGCTATTTTCTCCCTTGTGGTATCGTTTGGTCTGGCGCAGCGTGTCGCACCGTGCGAGGTCGCCCGACCGGGCACGTTCAGGTTGGGCCGTTTCGTTCGAGGGCACCCGTATCATTTTTGCTAAGTTGTGATCGCCCAGGTGCCTTGTGCACATTCTAGCAGCCCATTTGCCGTTTGCTCGCTTGTGGCATCGTTTGGTCGGGCGCGCCATGTCAATCAATCACATAATTTCTTGGCCTACTTTCAATTAATGATATAAGTAATGATTTTTACAACCAAAAATATTGATAAATTGTTTTTAAATAAAATAAAATAAGTTTATTTTGTAAAATATTACAACAGTTTACAATAAATATATAAAACAATTTTAATTAAATTCACTAATTCATAATTAATCAATTCATACATGATTAAAGAACCCTAATTAATCAATTGATATCATTAATATATGATTAATCATAATTAATCAATTGATAGCATTAATACATGATTAAAGCTCCGTAGCTTGGGCTAACTTTTTAAATTCCAACAAATTAGCCTAATTACCTTACCCACGTGCCCTATTCCACCTATTCAAATTTTCTTAATCGACCTATTCAATTTTTTTTTCCCACTCAGCTTTTTCGACCTTTATGCCTTCTTTCCCATGATTCCATTCTGCCCTATTCAATTTTTTTTTCCCGCTCAGCTTGTTCGACCTTTTTCTCATGAACTCTGAGCATGGAAAAAAATGCCCTGTATAGCTGCGGCGATTTTCCCTTGATGTTATCTCAGAAAGTGGCGGTGGTAGTAATGTAGATCAACTTCATTCCTACCAGAAGCTCGAATCCAAATCCTCTCGGCTAGAAACCTCCCCATTTTCATTAACTGCTATATTTTTTACAAAAAAAGAAGCTTGGATATCTGGTAAGTGGTTTCTGCTATAAGGGTTTTACTAGGTGTTTGTGAATAGATGTTCAAGGGAAATTCCCTGCAGTTGCTTGGATTAGTCCCTAGTTTTCTTATTTGTAAATCTGTATTATTGAGAAAGGAAACTAGGGTGAGTCTAACTTTGGAATATGATAACATTAGGTGTTTCAGTTTATTATTATATATGTTGAGAACCCATGGATGGGATTGGTACTTGGAGGTTCATTTTGGCACCACATGTCATTCTGATAACCCTAAGGATTGGGGATTAAGATTGATTTGCACCAGTTAGGTCTTGCACATGCAAAATTAATATTGATTGGAGTGATGTGTATTTCGCGTGGGTAACTTTTTCTTGGTACTATTGATTGCTTTCCAGTCTGTTTCTGCGTTTGAGGCGATGCCTCATCTCTGCATGGATCTTGGTATTTGGTAAGGGGAAGACTCTTACTAGTTTAGTTGTGTACATTATTTTTTAGAGACTTGTTGATTCTGGCTCCCACTTGCTGGTTTTTGTTTTGATGGGCTTAAAAGAAGCATTTTGGGAGAAATGCATGATTTCATCAATGGAAAGCCTTTTTTACTGCTCTTTTTCTCTTTTTCTCATATTCTTAAAGTACTATATTCCCTTATATATATTTTTTTAAATATGTTTAAAGCACTTTCCTGCTCCTTTTTTAATATGCTGGAAGCACTATATTTCCTTATCTCTTTTTTTAATATGTTTAAAGCACTGTATTGTTTTATCGATAGAATTTTGCAGCATGTTTCCCCAAAAAACAGATGCAATTTCGTTTTGGTTAGCAAGCTGCCATCCAATTGCCTAAACAGGCTCATTTGTAACAGATATGAAGTAGCAGAAGTATTAATCTACGGTCTTCTATAATAGGATTCACCTTTTCTTCATGTGAAGAAGCTAAAGAATGGTGTATTCGAGATATTAGGATTGTATAATGGTACATTTGATTATGTATCATATCTTAATTTACTTATAAACATTAGCTTCACAAGAAATTGAACTGGAAAATGTTTATTTGGAAATATCAGTTATTCTAGTCATAGACTACATCTCAGTGGAATAAAAAAGATACTTACAAGCATTAGCTTCACAAGAAATTGAAATGGAAAATGATTTTTTGGAAATATCAGTTATTATATTCATAGAATACATATTAATGGAATAAAAAAGATGATGGAAAAAGGCAGTGTCTAAACAGGCTAAGTTTTGGACTTTTTGGTTGGAATATGGTGACTTTTTTAGCTAATTTTTATTTTTATTTTTATTTTTGTTTGTTTGTTTAATATGAGTTTTTTATTGTATATATGGATTCAGCCCCCTGAAAAACCCCTGGAGCACTCAGATTGTAGAGAATTTTCAACTCAAACTTGTGATTCAAAGAAATTCTTACTAGATTTTGAGCAAATTACACTGAAAAACATACCGGAAAACCTTCCAAAAAGTAGCACAAGTAGACTACGACATGGAAATATAATAGTTTGAGAGGGAAACAAACACTTTAAATTAATTCAAAATGGTAACTCAATTGTATTACATTTTTTTGTAAATTAAGTAGCCTTCGGTGGAAACTGAAGAATTGAAGGAGCATCAAGGAGGGGTGGTCTTTCTGGCAAGGTTGGTGGTCCAACATGCATTCAATTTTTGAAAGTATATAATATCCAAAATCCATCCATAGAATGCTAAAGATTTAACACTTTTAAGGTCTACTAGGGCCTAACAATAACCATTAGGTTTGAGGGAGTAAGCTCACTTAAAATCCTGAAGCTGATATGCAGAGTTGATGAGCTTGAAAAATCATGCACACATGTAATAATTGAATAAATTAAGACTTAAGTTGTCCGGATGTCCAACTATTGAACATAATTTCTAGTTACATTATCATTCGGATTTTGATCAGTCAAAGAGTAGGATTCATACTATTAATATTTCGTAGAAATACATTCATCCCCTTTATACTTCTTAAAGGGGAAAGGACATCTAGGCATTCCACATTACTCTAGGAACTGACAATAAAATATTTCCAGGCCCCTATTACGCCTCACACGTGGAGCCCAAAACCTTGACCCTATCACAGTAGAACCATAGGCATGGTATTAGTATTAAAAACTTTTACCCACTTAATTATGGCCAGATTTTCACAAAAGGAACATCCATAATGGGTTCTGGTTCCATATTAGATTTGATTTTCCATAAATGTGTTGTCTCCCACAACACAATTCGTTGAGAGAACTACTCTGGCTGTGTATTGACTGCCTCTATAACTGGGAAAATCTTTCCATTTAACTCCTTAACTGTCCTACTCAATAGCATGGTCATATCATTATGTTTAAGATAAAAGAAGATCCAAAATACTTTTCAGAGTCCAGAATCACAAATGTGGCCTAAATAACTTATTTCCTGCCGCACTTCAAGCTTTTCTAAAATACTTCATGCATAGCTGATGAATTTATTTGTAGCCCACATATTGGAGTCACATTGTCCAAAAGATACAAACCAAAATATAACATAATGAATTACTTGAACAAGCTACTACAAACTTCTACGGAAAATACAATGAAGAATCCATTTGATACTCACAAGGGTGTATTACGGACTCCAAATATCCACTACCATATCTTCAAGTAGTATAGGTTGTCAGGGGGAATATGGTCACTGTTAAAATGCAACTACAAATGCTCTTGCCAGTTTTGAGTGGACAGAATAAATATTGAGATGAAGAAAAAAAGCTATTTAAGGACTCCAAATCTTAGCACAACATGAATAGCATGATCCTATAGAGTGGAAATACCTACATTAAACAACTATGTGATTGAGGACCTTGATTCCTTCTCTTTGGGTACTCAGAGTCATAGAAACCTAATCTTTGAATGAACTGATGCTTTACAATTGTATTATTTCCATAGATATAACTATAGATACAAAGGTGGAGAACATGGTTCCATAGTGACAGAGTCTCCTTCAGCTCCTCATTCTCTGATAAATTTTGGGGCATCATGCTCAAGCAGCTACCTTACTATTTCTTTTTGTTATTGCATTCAAGCATAAATGACTGACAATGAAATTCAGTAATTGAAATATGGATGGATCAGAATTCCATTCACTAGAAAAAATAACTAGTCCTTGATCAGTGAATGAACTTCTAAGTATTTAGAATTATATTCATTGCTATGAAATCTATTAGTGTAAAAATATTGCATTCCAATTTGTGCCAGTGTATTACTTTGGAATGATTACTTGCCAACAAATTAACTATTACACTTAACATATATAAGCTTGTAATTTACATGTCTTACATTTTTCACAGTCTCCTTGAAAACACACCTGATTTCTTACATCTGATTAGATTTTCAAATGCAAAATGTGAGTTCATCTGAAGCAGATCTAACAAGCATGCCACTCTTTTCAGATTCATGACCAAAGAGCTCTCTATACTCTATTCATATAGAATTCTTCTTTGAATCCACAAGACTTTTAAGTGTTTCATCTACATCTTGTGTATCCAATTATTCAATTTCATTCAAGTTGGACAGAACAATGCTACCAGAACTTCTTTATCTGCTTTCTAAGCTTGCTTGAATACTGGATCTGTGTTTTTTGAATCTTCCTATGTTCATGTCTACCTGTCAGAGGCAGCTTCCATCACCTATTGAAGTTAGGGAAGGTTGATGTTCCCATGCTTGAAAAAATAAGTTGTATAATGTAGAAGAGAAAAGGCATTTGCAATGCAATTCTAGGTGTCGCAGTGTTCATTTTTGCCAGAGCATCATCCTCTAGTACAATTCAAACGATTTAATTTATAGAAAATCTCATGAGGATTAAATTTTCTGAATGCTCATTTTTTTTTATAAAAATTTAACCCGCTGTCTCTATACCGATGCTCTGTAAGCGTTGCTCTTTCAACGCCTTGTAAACGTTGGTCTTCCGACACCTTAAAAGTTTTCCTTTTTCATTGGTCTTGCGACCTTTTAAAAGCATGGTTAGCCATAGAGTATTGTGATGCTTTGGAAGTGTCAGTATTATGACGCTTTGAAAGCGTCGATATTGCGACGCTTTGCAAGCATCGGTATTGCGACACTTTGCAAAGCGTTGGTATTGCGACGCTTTTCAAAGCGTCAGTATTGCGACACTTGCAAAGCGTTGCAATATCGACGCCTCTGGAAAACGTCGGAACAAGCGTCGCAATATCAAAATTTTATGGAAGTGTCTGAATTACGACTCTAAGGCTAACCATGCTTTGTCCGGTGTCAACTGTTGCTCTTGTGACGACTGGGTGTTGGAATAATGACACTTTGGCCATCAAAAATTGGGCCAAATTTACTAGTGAAACCTGGGTGGGGCCTCAATATTGCTCAGCAAAAAAATTCTTCCTTGGACTAATCTGGGGGAGGTCCGGGATCAACCTTTGTGGCTGTCTTATAACACCAAGAGTATATCCAGCAACCTCTAAGCCAGATATAAGCCAGATATACCAAATCTTATGATTTAGAAAGAGCCTTATAACACCAAGAGTATATCCAACAACCTATAAGCCAGATATAAGCTAGATATACCAGATCTTATGATTTAGCAAGAGCGGAGACTCTAGGAAATGGGGAGTCTACTCCTTGAGGCGAGATCATAGCAGGCCATATACTCAAAGGGATTTGAACCACGGTCTCGTTAGTTTCACCCAGTGAGGCCATATACTCAATGGGATTTGAACCATGGTCTCATTAGTTTCACTCAGTGAAACTTAACGTTAAACCACATATCACTATATAATTAACTATTCTCTATTACTTGAAACATTTTTAAAACATTAAAGTCCTTGGCTGATTGGATTGCTCTAACACTGAGCCGCTTGCCCTTTCATGAGGTGGGTTACCTGAGTTTCAAACCTAGGTAGGGCCTCAATATTGGTCAGCAAACACTTTCCAATGTAGGCCGTCCACCATTTGGCCTAGCACTATAGGCTAATTAACAATTGTCTATTACTTGAAAAATTTCCGAAAATTTTAAGTCCTTGGTTGGTTGGATTACTCAAACACTGAGCCACTTGCCCCATGCAAACACTTTCCAATGCAGGTCGTCCAATGTTTGGTCTAGCATAATAGGCTAATTAACAATTTCTGTTACTTGAAACGTTTTCAAAACTTTTAAGTCCTTGGCTGGTTGGATTGCTCTAACACTGAGCCACTTGCCCCTTCATGAGGGATGCCCTTAATGGTTCAACATAGATGTGTGTATTCCTATTTCCAACACCCTCGTCAGGCCACACTTTGGCTAAGGTCCCCTAGCTAACCTCAAGCAAAACTAGCTCTATCCCCATCTTGAAAATTATACATACTAAGATTTACCCCAGATTTTCCCTTGGCCAGTGTGCTACTGTACTACTGAGCTACATGCCCCTTCATTGTGGGCATCATCAATGGTTCGACCTAGATGTACGGATTGCTATCTCCAACAATGAAAACACCTAATTTGGAAGTAAAGCATCAAAACTGAATGAAAGAGAATGTATAATGAACAAAGTTTTTATGCCAACATTCTACCATATTCCAAAGTTGTCATGTTTGAATTATAAGTCATTTATATAGATTTTAATCATTTCTTTATGTTTAATTGAGTATAATTGCAGCCCAAATCATTTCATATTTAATCATCCCTAAATTAGGTGTGCTCATGCTCCTAATTCATAACTTTTGGACCTGTGTGTGGAAGTGCTCATTGCTCTATTTAAAAAGGTTTTGAAAGTGGTCATTTCAAAAGTCATCCCCATTTTCAAATGTTGTCCTTACCCTTTTTCAGGCAACTAAGACTTCAAAATATTGTGCTCTTTGGTTGAATCGAAAATTTTATTTGCACATTAAAGACTGGGAATCCAAAAGGAAAAAGTGGTTCCATTTAAAAATATGTGCAACCTAAATTATCCAAATTCTTTTTATTACACTCCATCCATCTATTTCGTTGCAGCAATCCTAGTACTTTAGTATTCAATTATAACTCTATAAAATCAAGATGGCCATCCATATTCAAAGGCTTCTGCTTTTCTTTGCATTATCTTCTAATAAGGATTTTTATTTCCAAGTAATTCAACTACCAAAGGTAGTACATGCGAGTAGAGAAGTAATTCAACTACCATTTATTCTCCTACATAGTACATGCTTTGATAGAATATATCAAAAGTCTTACCAATACAATAACATTGATTGTTGTATGTGGACATTTTTGTTCAGGATGGTCCATTACATAATCAAGATGAGGAGCTGGATCATGCAATTGCACTTTCTATTTCCGAAGAACTAACCAAACCAAATGGTATATGATGGCAATTTCATTTTTTTACAGTTACTTTTAGTTTAATTATATCATTTAGCTCAATGCTTTTCATATATTCAAATAAAATTTTGTTGCTTAACAAGAATTTGTCATTTCCATGTTTTAGTGAAATTGTTTATGGTTTGATACTCTCATACAACCTTTATCAAGTTACATGCACCCTCATTAGAAAAAACAAGAGAATTTTTCTTGCCATGACTATCTTTCTTTGTTATTGTTGACTTAAGAAAGTCTTTTAGCTAAGAAACTAGTTTCAAGGTTATGGCATAAATTGTCATATAAATTGAACAGAAGTTATATCCAAAATGTTAACTTGTAAACTACTTAGCTGGTTTTAGGCTTTCCATTTAAAATCTACTTCAGTTTGAACTTTGAATGAGTTGTTCCATAGACTTGAATATTAAGATATTTTGGTGTAAGGATTAAAAATTAGCTTGTAAGGCCTCTGAGTTATTCATTTATTTTATTTGAATATAACATTTAATATTAAATTAGAACCACTTGGCACAAATACGTCATAGATCAAGATCATACTTTGTAGAGTGCCGTAGAATAAAAATAGGAGCAAGGACACTGAATTCTTTTAGTTTTCCTGGTTTTTATTCCTTTGGTGTATCTTTGCACCTTTAGGGGCAATTGCTAGTTTAAAGTCTAATTCTTTAAAGGGTGCTAGCTCAATGGAAGAGCACCTGCTTTACAAGCAGGAGGTTGGTGGTTCGATTCCATCGTGCCCTGATATTCATATATAGGGAATGATGAAGATCATTTTTTGGTGACAGATGCTCTTTTGACCATCACCAATGAGCTTATGGTGACATTTTTCGACCCTCACCAAAATATGAAATGGTGATGGTCAATGAACGCCACCATATATATGCACCAATAGTGACGGCCATTAAAGGTCCATCACCATAAATCGTTGTTGTTGATATGAAATGGTGAGGGTCACTGTTTGCCATTATAGTCATTATTCGTGACAGACCTTGATGTCACCAATGAGTTTATGGTGACAGTCAATGAACGTCGCCATATATATATGAACCAATAGTGATGGCCATGAAAGGTCCATCACAAAAAATAGTTGTTGTTGATATGAAATGGTGACGGTCACTATCCGTCATTATAATCAATATTCGTGACGGACCTCGAATGTCACCACAACACACACTTTCGGCGACGCCACCTTTGGTGACGTTCAGTATTTTGGTGACAGAGGCTATTGTCTATCACCATTGCTCATATGAAATGGTGATGGTCACTATCCGTCACTATAAATCATTATTGGTGACGGACCTTGAATTTCACCACAACACCTATACTTTCAGCAACGCCACCTTTGGCGACATTCATTTTTTCGGTGATGGTTGCTATTTTTTGTCACCATTGCTCATATGAAATGGTGACGGTTACTATTCATCACTATAAATCATTAATTGTGATGGACCTTGAATGTCACCACAACACCTATACTTTCATCGATGCCACCTTTGGTGATGTTTAGTTTTTGGTGACAAAGGCTCTTTTGACCCTCACCAATGAGCTTATGGTGACCATTTTCTCCCCTCACCAATGTGCTTTTTTCTTGTAGTGGCAACCCATGGTTTTCGGACCCCTAGTTTTCCCTTTGACCCATTACAATGCGTTCGGGGCTTTTCCCCACCCCAAAACCCTTCCGCTAGGCTAAATATAATAAAAAATATTCAAAATGGACCAGTTTCGTAGCTTGTTGGGAGACCCCATTCCAACATGCAACCTGTTACCTAAAATTATTCTTTCTGAAGCTAATTTATCTAGCTTTTTCTTGATTTATCGTTTCTTTCCTTTTCTTTCCTTGTCCTTCCTTTTCTTTCCTTTTCTTGCTTTCTTTCCTTCTCCTCTTTGAAACAAATTCCAAAATTGAACTGACAAAAGGCTACCAACTAATGCTCTAAGGTATTTTTATTATTGATGCCTCTAATTCCTTCGTTTTCCAAAAGTTTCCTTCAATTTACTCCTCACATGGAACCTGTGACCTTTTACCTTCATTTTCTCCTAGTTTCATTTATTTTCATAAAATAAATGTTAGAAATACCTTTATTCCTTTTAAAGCCTTTTCCATTTCCTTTGCCAATTTCCCCTTATCCATAAACACATCAAGTGATGCCCACAAGGATATTTTAACCAAAATTCATCTTGGATTAAGTGTCCCTTAACCATGGTCTTATTTCAACTTTATTGTCTTTATTACATGAACTTTTAACCCAGGGTTGTTAAAGATCCCTCCTACTTAGGGGAACACTATCCTCGGTGTTCCGTGACACCTACAAATAGAAAAACCACTAAAAAAAGAAAATATACTTCATATGGAGATTTATAACCCATATCGTTGTAGTAATTACAATAGCATCATGTTCAAAAGTAAAACCATCTGACAAACATGACAATATGACAACCATATCGCTTATTGGAGCTTTATAACACAACTCATCACAGTATTTACAATAGAAATCATACATAAATATGTACAAATACCAAAATTCATTTTCCTCCACCATCAAACAATGAAGGATACATACCCACATTTGATCAACCATCTCCAATGTAGCTTCATTCAGGCAAAAATGCGTCCACTTCACTTTAATTTTCTCGATCGCTCAATTGCGGAGCATGTGTTGTTTCCACTGTAATATGAACTAAGGTTTCGTCTGGAATTCTCCTTCTGGTTCAACCTACAATATAGATCAATCAATAACATGATCAACATCGTTTACATATATTTTAAGCAATGAAACATGGAAAACATCATGGAATGTCATTGTCAGAGGTAGTGCAAGTATGTAGGCCATTGGTATAACCCTCTCAAGGATCTAAAAATTCCAAAAATACCTTGTTGCCAACTTGGCCAATGTTCCAATATGTTGAAGTTTGCAACAAGAAATAGTGAAATTGGCATCTGGAAGCAACATGACATCACCTACACTAGTGTGGGACCAGGAGGTCCAAGTAACACCTACACTAGTGTGGGACCATAGTTCTTAGCAGCACCTATACTGGTGTGGGCTAAATTTTGTGGATGTCTATTTTAATTTTCCCTTTATTAAAATGGGCGATAAAATCAACTTATCTAATAATCACTTGTAATAGTTAACTAAGTATAATAAACTCAGTTAGCTCATGAATTTCGAGTTGAGGGTATCTGGTGAGGCATGCAGAGTAATTCCAGTTGTAATAGAGTTTGAAGTGTAGTTAGTGCATTAGTTTAATGCATGTGTAATCAATTAACTTAGTTAAGTGAGTTAAAGTCAGTTGTGCTAGTTGTAACTGTTTGTTGCAGTAGTGAGAGATCAAGTGAATTAAATATTGTTTAATTCACAATCAATGATTTAACATGAAACTGATGATTTAATATTATTATCTACATACATGTCAGTTCCAGTGGAGACCCAGTTGAGACAACGGTTAAAGGGAAGTTAACTATCAGTTGTGATATTAGCACACTGCCCAGATGCAGTTAAAACACCTCAGGATGCCCATGATACTCAACGCAGTTAAGGAAGGCTGAAATTCCTAAATAATAGGGATTGCATTCTTCAGGAATTGCGTGAGAAAGGTAGGCTGAATGCAAACTAAGAATTGGCTAAGTGTTGGCTCGATTTTGTCTGGACCAGTGTGAGATGATAAGCAGATTGCACGAGACTCTTCTGAGAAGAGTGCATTGTATTGTTTCATGATTCCTTGTGGAATATACAATATATGATAGAGGGGTTTTTTATAGTAAGCTTTCCCCAAGAAATTATATGTGTTGTGGTTTGATTGATTCTTCTTTGCTTCATGTGATTGGCGATTGTGTTTAAATTTCTGCAATTTTATTTGTAGAAGTGATTCAATATCTATCTTTGGTACATTTTTATATCAGATTGAATCCATGATATACATATTGTTTGTATAAATTATACATGGTATTAGATCACAATAAATCACAATAGTGGAGTAGAAGCTGATTTTTTGACTAAATAGAATTCAAAATTTGTAGAAGAATTTCTTGGTGCTACATGTGATTCAAGATCGAAATGGCTTTCAATGGCTTAAGATTGGAGTATGCACTCAAGCGCAACTCTAAATATATTTCCTGGAAAGATAGGATGGAGGAAATACCTGGAGGACAATGGATTGAAGGAATTCATTGACAATGATGTTCCTAAACCCACTGTGACAGATGCTACAAATCTTGATGCATGGAAAAAGTAAGTTGCAAGGGCGAGGAGGATCTTACTGGAGGGAGTACGAGACCACATTGTATATGGTCTCCTTGGAAAATAAAATCCATATGCAATGTGGAAGGCCTTGACATATCTATTTCAGAGCAATAGTGATCATAGGAAAATGGCACTCAAAGACAAACTCAGGAAGATCAAAATGGAGAAAAATGACACTATTCCGGTATACTTAAAAATTTTTGTTTGATGTCGGTATGAGCTTGGGAGTGTAGGAATTACTCTCTCAGATGATGAATTGGTGAGCCTAGCTCTTCTACGACTTCCCAAGAGTTGGCATAGTTATCAGGACTCTATCAATGGGAGGGAGAAGCTGCTAGATTGAGAACGACTTTGGTCAGATTTGGTGCAAGAAGAATTCAGACAGAATACCAGAGATGGATCTCGTTGGAAAAAAATACCTAGAGGGGGTGAATCAGTATTTAGAGCTGACTGACAATTCTTAGTTTTCCTTTCTCTTAAAACCATATGTTACATTACCGCATCCAACTTGTATGTCCAGAGATCTTATTATGTCTTTACTTAGATCATTGCATCATTCATTCATCAGATAAGCAGTAAGCATGAACAGAAATAACAGAACAAACTATCAAACATTAGCAACACATATGAACACCAGGATTTAAGGTGGAAACCCAATTCGGAAGAAAACCACCGCTGCTGTAATCTCAGTCTTCAATATTTATTATATAGAAAACTTCTTACAATATATGTTGGTGTAGACTTATACCAGCACGCAGGCACCCACCTGCAGAAGGCTACAACCTTCTCTCGTTTACCAGCCTCTCCTGGAAGGGAGCTACTACCCCCTGCTCTCGTTTACTAGTTACCACCGGAGGGGAGCTTACAACCCCTCATCAAGGCTTAATTTAAAGACCACCTGTGACCACGGTTTTAAATTTTCAACTAGATCCAATAGCTTCCACACAAACATAATTGCAGCCACCAAATGGTTTTTCTTATTTTGCCGAGGTGCATCCTTAATTCAGATCTCTCAAGAATCTAAGCAACCCATTCCAAACAGATATACTTCAGAGTGAAGTATTCATTCACAACCCTTATACGTTCTTCATGATTGAACCAAGAATTAATCATCATTTGATCTAAAGATCTTGATCAATCATCAAATTCACAGGTGCGCCATAGATTCAGATATATCAGAGTTTATTCATACAGATATCTCTAAAAGAGATTCATTTATTATCAACCCTTTCGGATGCATTTATCATTCTCTATTTCCTTCTCCTTATATAGTTTTCGCCTTTATTAAAACCTTGGGTCAAAACCATGAACCGATAATGGTATTCCTGGACGGGGTCAAAATAGATAATTGGGTCCAACAATCTACTATAATCATGACCTCTCCAAAGCATACAAAATTGATTTTACAACACGAAACGACCCAAAAAGGAACTTTATCTCCACCATATAAGTTTATGATTAATAAATTATTTACAATGGATTGGTGCGGTCATAAACTTTAAAACTTAGCTCCGGGCCCCACCTATATGGTTAACAAACCAATCAAATTCCCGCACCGTACGTTGAATAATCCTTCGTGCTTCTTCATCAAGTGAACACCGTCCTATGACCCCTTCCCAGATCAACGACGCTCATCAATTTCGCTAGACATCTGTGGTCGAACAATAACGTGCAATGGCATGTAGTGACATGTGGTTTTGTGGAGTCGTATAGGGACGCGTGTCACCCGATCAATGGAATCGCTACCCAACCAGAAATTACCGCTTATCCCCGAAAGGCGGTGCGAAATGGGCAAACCGGCTTCATAAAACCGGCTTGCGGTTTCTGAACAGTATTCTTATTGGAGTTCAAATATTAAATATGGTTTATTGATCCGTCGGGTCCGGACGTTTATCGCAATCGCAAATATTTTAAATAAGCGCTCCGCTGCATAGTTTTTTTCACCGATGCGATCAGTTCTTGACCTTAAACATTTATTAATCATAGTTTTATACGCCCATCGAAATCAATACTGTTAACGCACCATACTTCCCGACCGTCTTTATATTTTTCCATGTGATAAGGATCCTACCTTATATCTTAAGCCTTCCATAAAATAATATATCTCTTATATCATCGTGACAGATCACATATTTCTCTTTTTTTTTCGCTCTATCAAGAGTGAGCAATCTCATCGCATCACACATACAAATATCGCATCACATCTTCATTACACTGCTTTGTCTACTGACCTTTGTTCTCTGCCTTTCTTTTCTCTTTTCATAGTTACTGTTTCGTATGCCAATTCCTTCGCAACTAATTTTCTAATGTTCTACGTCTTGATGAGATCCAATCAACTAACCCTTCTAAAACTGCCTCAGCTTCATATTTAATTTGCTCTTTTCTTTGTTGTTGTTTCAAGTGCTCCTCTTTTTGCATTGATGGAGATACATCATTCTTACATCTTTAACACATAGTTTGCTTATAATAGGAAACTTATTAAGTAGGTTTCCATCAAGGACAACTTCATCAAGTAGGTTGCCATCAGCTTTATCAAGTAGGTTGCCATCAAGGACAACACTCTGCATCATATTGCCGACAATCTCCCCCTTTGGACTTGATGGCAACCATGATGGCGTTTGATCACCACAACAGATAGATACATTGATTAGAATCATTATTCAAACACCATGATACTCTCCCCCTTTTACATCAAGGGCAAAGGTCGGATCAAAACCAAAACAAGGTTTCTCTTCTCTTGTAGGAAGAAGAGCTCTGTAGATCTGATGTGTACTGAAGTTACCATGCTCCCCCTGAGTTTATGATAAATCTTCAAACATAATATTCAATGAAGTACATGACTCTATGAACTTTCCTATCACCAAGGACTCAAACTTACATCAATGATCCAACCAAGTGGATTTACATATGTGACACAAGTACCCAACCAAGTGGGTTTACATATGACTGAATATTCCATCATAGGTCTCAACATGACCTTTTCATCACATTATAACTTATACAATCAAGATCAAAGAATCTCAAGCATGAGATCAGACCACAAAAAATAATTAGAATGCCAACAATGCATCCTTTTCATAGGACCAAAGCTCCCCCTTAGCTTGTTCATCCTGAACACTTTCACCATCAAATCATCAAGGCATCTTCATCAAAACATATAGAAATATGAGAGCTGAAACATCACCAGAGATACCAATCAGCACCACAGCTATGTTTTCAGATTTCATCCAATAATTGTAGCATAAGCACGTCAGTAACCAAGCCTTCAGGCTCTTTACCGTATCAACATATTCTTCCCAAGAGGAATTATCATACCAGAACAACTTCTTCAATAGAAAATATGTGTCAAGTAATCATCCATGTGATCTGTTATCACCAAGATCTTCATGATTTATATTTATTTCATAATCATGATGTATCATGTGTAGGAATTATGTATAAAAGGTCTCAACCATGACAAAAATCATCAGCATCAAATTCTACATGATCTGTCCTTATCTCCGAATTGTAAAACTTCCATCGCATCCATGTGTGAAAAAGATACTCTTCAGTTAAAGAAACAATCAGGGCTTATCCATAACCATATATCATTTGCACTCCTCCATGCCATACGTTTTCAGTATTTGCTTAAGATATTTTTCTTGTGATAGAAATATGCCATCTGTTGTTTGTTTTTCTTCTTTTTGGAACAAAAAGACCTCAAGAGAGAGGTCATATTTCAGAACCATCATAATGCCAACAATGCATTATTCTCAGCAAGGCTAATGCTCCCCCTGAACTTATGCCACCTGTACCTGTCTTCTTTACATCAGATGCACTGTTAGAAATAAACACAACTATTATTCATTGCTCCCCCTGTGATGATACATTACTGATTCCTAAAATGTATCTCACATCACTCCTGCAGTCATTATGATAAGTAAGATTTTTAGAAATAGATGACTGCAGTAGGCTCAATATTCCCTACGTTTCTTATCGGTCCTCCTTTTTCCAGCTTTGCTTGAAGTTTCTTATTATGTGCTGAAATTTATCCAATTTCTCAGATCTATTCATCCTGCATTCTTTTTCTACATGTTCATACTTGTTACAAGAATAACATCTTGTGTGACTAGAAAGTAAGCATAGGGATCATAACATGTTTTTATATTCTTTATTCTATTGCAATCAGCTACTTTATGACCAAACTTGCTGCATGAAAAACAATATCCCTTAAAGAAACCTAAGTACCTTTCTGTGTAGAATCTGTTTGTTTGTGACTGAAACAATCTTCTTCTGCAATTGGCTACAACATGCCCATAATTATGACATTTAAATCATTCAACATTATTGATCAAAGGAGGGAATGATTTCTTTTGAGAGTTCATGATTGTCAGTTGACCTTCTGTTTCTTTCAACACTTCAGATTTTGCATTCATATCCTTTGAATCATTAACACTTCCTTGTGAACTAGATTCTCCTTTAACAGTTTCATGAAAACCAAGACCAAATTTAACAGAAGGAGACCTTTGACTACTAAGAATATTGTCCAGAATCTTAGTACTATCTTGAAACCTCAAGAGTTTATCTTTTTCTTCTAATTTACCTTTCAAAATATTTACCTCAACCTCCAATATTTGGCATTGCTTCTTCATACTTTCTTCGACCCTTCTTCCTTCTTCTACCTGATCATTCAATTTTAAAATCTCTTCTTTCAACCCATTTTCTTGTTCTTCAAAAGTTTGTAAAAGTTCTTCATTCTTCTTATTTGATTTTTCCAGATCTGTTTTGAGAGAGATGATTTCTGCTTTAAGTCCTTCACTGTGATTGGTTGCATAATCATACAACCTTTGATACTTTTTTATCTGTTCATTCATTCTAGAGATCACATCTTTGTAGATAGATTTTTTCCTTTTAACTTGATCTTCATCATTGATCTTGAGATTTGCTTCTAGACCCATATTGTTACTTTCAATATCTTCATCATTGCATGTACAAGAAAGTGAATCACAAGAACAACAATCAATACCTATTTCATCTTCTTCATTTTTTGCTGCACATGTTTTCTGAGGTATCTCCTTTCTTTGAGTAGCCTTCTTCTTTTACTTCCTTGCCATGAGCACTTGCAGATCTTGATCAGAATCTTCTTCATCCTAATTTGACATTTCATCATTATCTTAATTTGTATAATAACTCTTTCCCTTTTCAAATTGTTTCCCTCTGAATCTTCCAGTACCTGGTTGGAGTCTTCTCACAAAATTTTCTTCTTCTTCTTCTGATATATAACTTGATTCCTTGACAACTTCCTTTTCTTTTCCTTTTGCACATGCCTTAAAGGCAACTTCTCTGATTTGAGAGGGACCTTCTTTTCTCATTTCAAAAGCGGTTAGAATACCATGTAGTTGAACAATAGTAAGACTTTGCAGATCTTCCCTTTCTTCAATAGCTGATACTTTTGACTCAAATTTTGAAGTCAAAGATCTCAAGACTTTTTCCACCAAAGTAGTATCGGTTATGGTTTCACCCAAATTTCTCATACAATTTACAATATCATCTAGACGTAAAAAGAAACTGGCAATACTCTCATCACTATGCATCCTTAAATTTTCATATTCTATTCTGAGAGTTTGGAGTTTTTCACTTTTTACCTTTGTATCTCCTTCATAGCTTTGAATGATTTTGTCCCATATTTATTTTTCTGAATTTAGCTGCATCACTTTAACATATTCAGATTCAGACATGCTTCCTAATAAAACATTGAATTCTTTGGCATTGATTTCATATTTCTTCCTTTGTGCTGCATCAGTAGGAATAGTTGCTGGATACTGATAACCTTCTTCCACGATTGCCCATACTTCTGCACCAAGACTTTGCAAATATGCTTTTGTTCGTATCTTCCAGAATAATAGATTACTTCCATTGAATAGAGGTGGCCTTAGAGAAAGTACTCCTTCATGACTTCCCATTGCGACGGATCTCCTTCAAGCGATCAAGCTTCTGCAGAAGGACCTGCTCTGATTCCAATTGTTGGGAAAAATACTGAGAGAAGGGGGGGGGGGTGAATCAGTATTTAGAGTTGACTGACAATTTTTAGTTTTCCTTTCTCTTAAAACCATATGTTACATTACTGCATCCAACTTGTATGTCCAGAGATCTTATTATGTCTTTACTTAGATCATTGTATCATTCATAAGCAGTAAGCATGAACAGAAATAACAGAACAAACCATCAAACATAAGCAATGCATATGAACACTAGGATTTAAGGTGGAATCCCAATTCGGGAGAAAACCACCACTGTCGTAATATTTTTCTTCAATATTTATTATAGAGAAAACTTCTTACAATATATGCTGGTCCAGACTTATACCAGCACGCAGGCACCCACCTACAGAAAGCTACAACCTTCTCTCGTTTACCAGCCTCTCCTGGAAGGGAGCTACGACCCCCTGCTCTCGTTTACCAGCCTCTCTTGGAAGGGAGCTACTACTCCCTGCTCTCGTTTACCAGTTACCACTGGAGGGGAGCTACAACCCCCTCACTGAAGGCTTCGACCCTCAGCACCACTGCGGACCACGTTTCATCAATTTTCAAACTGGATCCAATAGCTTCCACACAACATACCTTGCAGGCCACCAGATTTATTTATTTTCATCAGAGGTGCATCCTTAATTCATATCTCTCAGCAATATATTACCCATTTCATACAAATATACTTCAGAGTGAAGTATTCATTCACAACCCTTACTCATGCTTATGTTCTTCATGATCTCATCAGTCGATTAAACCAGGAATTAATCATCATTTGATCTAAATATCTTGATCAATCATCATATTCACAGGTGAAGCATAGATTCAGATATATCAGAGTTTATTCATACATATATCTCTAAAAGAGATTCGTTTATTATTAACCCTTTCGCATGCACACCTCGTTCTCTATTTCTCTTCTCCTTATATAGTTTTTCATTTAGTAAAACCATGAGTCAAAACCACGAACTGCTAATGGTATTCCTGGACGAGGTCAAAATAGATAATCGGGTCCAATCAATCTACTATAGTCATGATCTCCCCAAAGCATACAAAATTTCTTTCACAACACGAAACGACCCAGAAAGGAAATTTATCTCCGTCATATAAGTTTATGATTAATAAAACATTTACAATGAATCTGCGTGGTCATAATATTTAAAACTTAGCTTCGGGCCCCATATATATGGTTAAAAAACCAATCAAATTCACCGTATGTTGGATAATCCTTCGTGCATCTTCATCAAGCGAACACTGTCTGATGAACCCTTCCCAGATCAACAACGCTCATCAATTTCGCTGGACATTTGTGGTCGAACAATAACACGCGATGGCGCGTAGTGACAGGCGGTTTTGTGGAGTCGTACAGGGACGCATGTCACCCGATCAATGGAATCGCTACCCAACCAGAAATTACCACTTATCCCTGAAAGGCAGTGTGAAATGGGAAAGCCGGCTTCATAAAACACGCTTGCGGTTTCTGAACAGTGTTCTTATCAGAGTTCAAATATTAAATATGGTTTATTAATCCGTCGGGCCTGGTCCTTTATCGCAATCGCAAATATTTTAAATAAGCGCTCTGCTACATAGTTTTTTTGCCGATGCAATCATTTCTGGACCTTAAACATTTATTAATCATAGTTTTATACGCCCATTGGGTCTGGGCTTTTATCGCAATCACAAATCTTGTTACCCTGACCAACTGTCCTTATATTTTCCAATGCGATAAGGATCCCAACTTATATCTTAAGTTGCATACAAAAATATATCCTTACATCATCGCATCACATCGCATATTCATTACTTTGCCTCTCTATTTATTTGCTAATTGCGATATGCGATCTCATCGCATCCCACATACAAATATCGCATCACCTCTTCATTACACTACTTTGTCTGCTGAACTTTGTTCTCTGCCTTGCTTTTCTCTTTTCATAGTTACTATTTCAGATGCCAATTCCTCTGCAATTGTTTTCCCTGATGTCTCTGCTGCCTTTCCAGATCTCCAATAAACTAACCCTTCTAAAATTGCCTCAGCTTCATATTTCATTTTCTCTTTTATTTGTTGCTGTTTCAAGTGCTCCTCTTTTGGCATTGATGGAGATACATCATTATTACATCTTTAACACATAGGTTGCTTATCATAGGCAACTTATTAAGTAGGTTTCCATCAAGGACAACTTCATCAAGTAGGTTGCCATCAACTTTATCAAGTAGTTTGCCATCAAGGACAACACTCTACATCATATTGTTACCAGGATCTTCATCTAAGATGAAGATGAAGAAGATTTTTCTTTGGTTTGCAAAGATAAAAAGGGGAAAGGAAAGAAATTTAATTCCAAATCTGAGTCCGGTGAACAAGGCAAAAAGCATGACATGTCTAGAGTGAAGTTTTTTCACTGTCACAAGCATGGACATTATGCCACAAATTTTCCACAAAATAAGAAGAAAAAGAAAGCTTCAGGATCTACAACTGGTGAGGCTTTGGCCTCACAATTTGAGTTGCGTTATCACTCTAATAATTTCCTAGGGTTGTTATGCTTTTAGTTAAGGAAATTTTAGAGGTAACCACAAACATACTTTTAAGCTTTAGGATCTAGCCTTTCTAGTGCTCAGTGAGGGCTCCCTCTTTATGATTTAATTTGGTTGTTTTTAGTTGATTTTAGGTTATTTATGTGAGATTGATTGGTTTTGGTTTTTATTTGGGTCTGGTGGTTGAATCACTAATTCAAATGGATAGATGCAGCTCTGCTTACCATTGGGCTAATGGAGTCAATGTATCAAGCAACAAAAGTAGGATCAAGGTCTGAAGGAAGTTTTCACTCAGCAAGATAGCTAAGATGATTTAGACCTTTATGCTAAATGATGAAATGCTTTCAATCGGGATGAGATAGTAGTTAAGGATTTTCAGATCCAGATAATGAGTGAAATGATAGAGGTCAATCGAAACTAAGGAGCAATTAAGAATTCCATACACTGGATATCAAAAGAAAACATGTAAATGAAATAAGAGTTCAAGGCATAGTGTTTTTAAACAAATTCTGAAATAAAACTCCTGTTATACATTTAGATTCAGAAAAACATTTAAGTATGTGAAAAACTCAAGAGAATAAAAAAGAATAGTTGAAAGTAGTTCACTAAAGTGGCTCAACACATGAATCTAGTAATATAGTTCCTTTATTGCTTAATATAGTCTGCTGCATTGAAAATGGTACAAATAACCTTCTAGTTCAAAGCAGTACATCTATAGAAATGTTTAGCAATCCACAATCCACACTCATTACTTCGAGTTGTGAAGTGTTTATAAAAAAACTCTTACAAAATATCCTAAATTGACTTAGGAATTATTCAAGTAAAAATAAATATCTTCATGCAAGAAGATAGAGACAACTATCTAACTAATGCAATCTGTCCCTCCTTTTATTGATTTGTTGTTTACTTTATTGATATTTTTGCTTCTTTCTCTTTGGTTGTTGCTCAACACTAGTGTTGTTGAGTGTACTTTACGCTGGTTGATTTTTACTAATTTATCTTTGTTATAACTTTAAACTGTCTAACTTTCATTTGATACACTTTAAACTCTGATACTCTTTAACTGCTATTTTTTACATTATCTTCCCTACTCTATATTCATTTTGACTGCCCTGTTTTACTATTTTACCTTTCAAAGTAAATCAGTCAATTTCTCCCAATATTTTGCATCTGGTAATTTGATATTTACCATTCTCCTGAATATCTCATCATCCTCTGTATACTTTTCAAAAGTGGGCCTGTTAATGAATAGATGTTTTACCTGATGCTGGAGGTAAAAAAAGGTTCTCAAAACTCTGATAGAGCACTTTTCCTATTGGAATTCCCTTTAGGGATGAACTGTTGGCTTGTTCCTTTGTCAATTCTCTAATTTTTCTATCATAATCCTCATGTTTCATCAACCTGTCATTGATAACTAGAGGATTTGGCAGACCTTTCTACCTCAAAACATAAAATTTCACCATAAATTTGGTAATGGAAAGCTCCATGTTTTGGCACTTTTCTTCCAGTTGTATCATTAAGTTCCTTTTAGAAATCACCTTTCTAACTTCAAGAATTGTTTCTGTCTTGTCACTAATTCCAATTTCCTCTAATTCTTGCTTATTCTTGGAATTAAGAAACTTAATGATTTCATTGGCCTCCTCTGGCTTCTTATCAAGTTCTTCCTTGATTTTCTGAATGGATTCATTTTCTTCTTTGATTAAATCCTTTTACTAAAATATAACTTTAATTGATGGCCAAATATCATTGACAGAGTCAATGATATTGGCCCATAGTTGCTGCTTGGCTTGAGCAAGTGGTTCTTTCAATGTCAGTTCTTTCTCTAGCTTCTGCACTTTCTCTATCAATCTATTTGTCTTCTGCACTTCATTCTTATGCATGATTTGAACTAGTTTCTTCTCATCCTCTCGAATTTTTAATTTTTCTTTAAGTCTATTTATTTCATTAGTGTGTATAAATATTTCTTGCATTGATTTTACTAGTTTATCTGCTTCATCACTTGGCTGTACTGATGTTGTAGATGATTCTATTGCTGAAGTAGTTGCTGATGTAATAGGAAGTGTTGTAGCTATTGGAACTGATGGGGCTAATGACTCTACTAAAGTGAAAGGAACAACTGTAGTGACTGTAGGGATAACAGTGACAGGGACTGCCTCCTTGCTGGCCTCTTTATTTTGTACTAACTTATCCATTTCATTTTCCATTTCTTTCCACTGGGAAATTAACTGAATAATGAGGTTCATCATCTCATATTTTTGGCTTTAATTCTATAATACTTCTTTGGCCTATGGATGTTCAGTAGGAGGAAATTTGAGGTTTTTATTTAATGCAACAATGTCTACATTCTTTTTCTTTATGATTTCATCTGCAAATTTGATGTTACTCGGATCATATCCCACTTCTATGACCAGTTCTTCTAGAGATTTAATCCTCTTTTCTTTGGCTTGTGAGGAAGCCTTTTCTAGTTTTAGCTGACCTTTGATGTTTTCTAAAGTGTTTTGCATCTTCTGAACACTCATGGATTTATTAGTCATGGTAGAGTACAACATTTCACCAGCTTGCTTGTGAAATTCTATCTAGTCTATAGGACGAATACCCTTAGCTTGAACTTCATATGATGCATATTTATAATCTGCTGATGTTTTAGGATGTTTCACTACTGGTTGCATGAAATACGTCTGCACATTACTAGTCTTGTAGTAAAATTATGAAAGAAACTTGCTTTGGTCACAAGGTGTCTACTTCCAGTATTGAGTATAAGTGTCTCCTTTTAATGCCTCATTTCTGATCTTGATTTCCTTGTAGTTTTGCATGATTTCTTTCTCTTTACCTTCTGGTTTTCTTGAAGAAGACACTTCAACACTATGCTACTTTTGAATGATCTGATTATTGGATGTTGAAGGTTGGTGAGTTTATTCAGAAAATGTAGGTGGTGCATTGTCTTTTATCACTGGGTCAGTATCAAGGATTTCAATTGTTTCAACTTATTTAGTTACAGGATTTAATTTTTTCTTCATTCTGTACATCAATTTAAACTTAGTTTCATTGGTATTTTTAGATGTATAGGACCCTTCTTCTCTGCCTATCTTAGAGTTCCTATCCTATGGGGCTGGAGTCTGCATTATTTAACTAGTTTCTACTGGTTTCTCCAGTTCTTTCAAAGTATTATCCAACCATTCAAACTGATTGGAGTATTTCTCTATATTTGGCTTAGACTCATGTACATAAGGAGTTAATTTGACTCTTAACTTGCTTATAAATCCTAAAGGATCATAATACCATTGGAAACTTTGACTGAACATAAATTCCTGCAACTATTTTTTTGCTTGTTGACCTGCATCTCTACCATTGCAATTAAAAGGACCAATCTGATTCTTAATCTTAAACCATGTTTTTTTTTTTGGCTGACAAGAAATTTATTTCATTATATTTAAGGATTTTCCTGATATATTCAAGTGCAACTAACCTCATTGGGAGGTATTTGGGCAACTTATGTGGAAAAATATTAGATCCATATAACCTAATCTCTATGTGGTTCTAATAAAGGTACCAATCCCTTGTCCTACTGTGTTCTGATAACTGTAAGACCTTTTTAATCTCATCACTGACTCTTGGTTGAATGCTACTGTTCAACATATTGACAATAGGATAAATGAATGAGTCAGTGAAATCTGTGTATGTGAATTCTGTTGAATATTTCTTGATTAAGGAGGTGTAAAGATGACTAACTAAGGGTTACCTTCAACATCCAAATTTTTGAAGGTTTATTGCAAATATTTCAGCTTGGAAGTATAAGAACATGTGAAACAGAACAGAGGAAAACTTGAAGACTCCCTCTTCAGGCATTTTTACAAGCTGTTCATGAATTGTATTAGAAAGGTACTGGGAAAAATTGAATATGGTAGTAGGAGGCTGTCCAGGGGAGAAAATAGAAATAAACCCTAGGATTGAAGCATCAACATGCTCATTAGTGAAATAACCCAAAATACGAGACAACATTGTGATGATATGCCTAGTTCTCTCAGAGAATATAGCTGTTGGATCAGGAGGGTTAGTCTTAAGAGTTTCTACTGATGAGGGGATGAATGTTTGGAATATATGGAACCTCTTGGGGAAGTTTATATTTATATATAACTAAGTAAGGGTCTCAATAGACAGAGGGGTTTCATCTGCCCTAGGTTGAATATGCAGCATTCGGTTAATTGACTCAACTATGATAGTGAACAAAATCTCTTTACCAGGGGTTACAATGGCTCTTTGATCAGGGAAATAACAATTTTGTCAAAGTCTAATAACCTCTGGACACTGGAAGGTTTGTGGGACAACATACTTGGGTAGATTGGACTCCCAAAGGAAAATCTCATCCGCTTGGTCAATTGAATTGTCATGGCTCCAGTAGTGGAGCTCAAGGAGGTTAAATTCAGTGATAGGGTCACTAATTTTAAAGTCTCTATCTGCTAAGGGAGTGTGTTCCACATCTACAACGAGGTTGTAGGGGATTGACAGTTACAATACCTTGGGAATCCATTTTAATCAATTAATTACTCTTCTGTGATCAATAAATAAGCTCTGGCCTCTTTAAAATACTATGAAAATATTATTTACAGTGTGAACAATGGTTTGAGAGGAAATAGGGTCTTTTCTATGGTCTGCAAAGGCTTTAAAATGGTTCAATTAATTAACTGGTTACTTTCTTGATTAAGAACAGGCTTCAGTATTTCAGGAATACCTTGAAACAACAAAGCTTTTATGATTTCAGAAGGGGTTCTGAGGCAGCGAAGGTTTTATGAGGCTCTATTGATCTTTATACTACTTTAATTTAGTTATGCACTGGCTTTAGTAGCATAAAGGTTTGAATTTTGATCGCAATGGATTGATAACAGGCCAGAAGAGTAATTTGTTGCTCAGGAATAGGTCGCCAATGCTATATTCGTGCAAAATTGTAATAGAAATGGTGAAGAGGTTCGAAAGGGTAGCTTTATGCATTTTAACCAGGATTGATTAAACTTTAATGCGCGAGGTTAATTTCAAATGAGAGAAGTGGTTTTTCTAATGGGTGGAATAAATCGACGAGTGGTTTTCGCATTGTAAATAGTGGGTGGGAAGTTTTATTTTGAAGGATGCGATGCAATGAAATACTGCCATGTAGCAAGGAGCGGGGCTACGAAGACAACTCATTTCGCAAGGTCTCGACATTGTTAATGATTGGGCATTCGAGCGTGCGATAGGAGCTATTGGTTCGTCGGATCTGAGGAATTGTGATCGGAAGCATGGGCTAATAGCAAGGATCTGTCATGGATGTGATAGGCGTGAGGCCTGGGTCTTAAGTCAATGCGATGGGATATGTGTAAATGTTTTAATATGTAGCAGAGTTATAAGGTAGGCCCAGGATATATTAAATGCGGGAAAATTAAAACTATATGTTATAAAAATAATGGGTTGGGATATATATATACGTGGGAATTAATATAATACGAGATAAAATTATATAAAGGGAGTTAATACAATAATTTAAGGTTAGTACATGGCTAGATTTTAACATACACTAGGGATAGTATTAAAACTAATATCGAGAAGGATTTTTCATAGTGGGACGCGACATTATTTTAAACTAATACTTAGGATAAGTGTATTTTAGAGGATATTTTCTAAAAAGGGAAATTAATAAAGGGTCTTTTACTTTTCCAAAGGTAGATATTCTTTTTAACTAAGGAAAAGGGGTTTTTGTAAGAAAAAATGAATGAAATAAGTGGAAAGGGTTAAAATGAAGGGGAAGGGGTATTTTTACAAGGGAAATGAGTTTTAGAAAGAAGTTAGTACTATGAAATGACCAATTTCTGCTATCCATGCCTTTTGAAAACTGCTTATGCCTACCCATCATCTACCCTAACATTTTTTCTTCATTTATTCGGGTGCATTTAAGCTTGCAGACCCTTTTTATTTTTCTTTTAAAATCGACTATCTAATTCTAACCTTATTACTTCCAATGGCTTAGATTAAACTGTTGAGCTCATTTATTATTCTCTACCTAACTAATAATCTGCTAATATTAAACAATTTGGCTAGATCTTTATTCTCTATCTATCAACATGAAATTTAAAGTATGAAAAAGTCAAGATTAAGTTGTTTGACTCTCATGTATTGTGGCATTTTTTACAAGCTGCACACAATCTTATTTTTCAAAGTAAAGTAAAAGGTAGTGGCATTTGAATTTTCATCACTTTCAGGATATTTTTTTTATCTTTTTTTTTGGTGGGGTTCATATCTTACATTCTTTTTTGATATTTTTCTTTTATTAGTCCTTTGATTTTTCTGTTAGGACTTCACCCTCTTTAAATTTTTTATTTTTAATATGGGAAAACAATTTTGCAGAAACCAAAAGTATGTACATATTTACAAGACTAATCATAGTCAATTCAAAATTATGAATCCTATTATTATAGGACCCTAATAGTGGCTCCACATGGGGATGACATTTCCAGGTGAAATGTCAAGAACTTTAAGATCATTAGCCTTTGAACTTTGACTGTGCTTGCCTTGAAACTATTTTCCGATTTCTACTTTATTCATACTTATGATATTTTGTCTTTCAAAGATTAGGGCCTTCTCTCCAGCCTTCAACTTTGCAAGAAAAAAATCCAATCCAATCTAAACTCTGTAATGTTATATAAAATGAGAAAAGTAAACAAAGTGAAGTAATGTTAATCTCGGGAAAAGTAATGCTTCAACATCCTACCATTGACTGGTCCTCCTGGTAGATCTGATCCATCTATTTCCTTCAAAAAGAATGCATTGTTACCTCTATAAACATAAATGACATAGGGGCCTTTCCATAGGAAATCAAATTTACCATGTTTTCCCTTTTCTTCTCTCCTAGAATCCCATTTAAGCACTTGATCACCTATGTAAAAATCATCAGCTTTGGTTTTCTAGTTAAAAATATTTTTAATTTTATCTTGAATAAATTGTGATTTGACATAAACCTCTTCCCTATTCTACTGCAAATAGATAGTATGATTTATCCTTCTCTGGATATCATTTGGTTCAACCTCTAGTTCTTGGATCATCTTCATCACTGACACTCCTAAAGAGGATGGGAAAACAAAATTGATTCCATATACTAGTTAATAAGGAGATGTACCAATGGACTTCTTTGTAGTCAGTTTGTCTGGCCATAAGGCATTGACCAACATTTTGTTCTAGGAATTTTTTTTTGTCTTCTAACAGTTTCTTGATGATAGTTACTAGGCTTGTGTTGGAGGATTCAGCAAGTCCATTACCTTGAGGGTAAGAGGCAGTGGAATGGCCAAGGTTAATGTGGTATTTGTTACATAAGTCAATCATTTTCCTATACATGAAATCAGCTGCATCATCAGTAATGAGCTTTTGAGGGCATCCAAATATAGACATTATATTGTTTTCAAGGAATGAGATGATGATAGAATTAGTGGCTTGTCTAGAAGGAATGGATTATATCCACTTAGTTAAATAATCAATGGCTGTCAAAATCCATTTATGATGAGCTGAGGAGGGGGGGTGAATTTCACCAATGAAGTATAGACCCCATTGTTGAAATGGAAATTCTGTGGAGATGGGTTTGAGGGGTAAAGGTAATATTTTTTTCTTCCCTTAAAATATCTGGCATTTGTGACAAGAGGTCACATACTTTCTTACATCTGAAAAAAGAGTGGGCCAGTAAAAACCTACCCTCAAAATTTTATCATCAGTTGATTTCCAGTAAAGGTGTCCTCCATGGTCATTTGCATAAAAATCTTGCATAACTTTATCAGCTTCATCTTTCAGTAAACAGTTAAGGAGTATACCACCATGATCCTTCCAAAATAAAGCACTATCTATGATATAATACTTCATTACTTTCATTTTAAAAAATCTAGCTTTAGTTCTAGATAGACCAGGAGGGGCTTGTAAATTTAGTAAAAAAAGTATGATATCTGCATACCAAGGTGAATCAATGAAAGCTTCACTGATCTATGGAGTCGCCATCTCTTCATGATCATCTAATTGAGCAATAAAATTTATATCTAATGCCTGACAGTTCGATTCAGCCATGATTTTGGCTAAACCTTAGCCTTTAATGAGTTTAGTAAGCTTTATTTCGATGTCATATTCCAAAATAGTGGAAATCCACTTGCCTCTCTTTCCATCAGGCCCATTATGAGTCAGAATATCCTTAACTACTGAATTTGGAACATATGCAATAATGTGTGAATACAAGATGTATACTCTAAAATATTTAATAGCCTTTACTAAAGCAAGTGCATATTTTCCATTATGTTATACTTTAGTGTGGCATATCTTAAGGATTTTCTAAAAAAATAAATGGGTTGTTCATAACCATGATCATTCTTCTGCAGTAAGACTGTAACAATTGTATGTTCTGAAGAAAAAAGAAAAAATGATAAAATCTTCTTGGAAATTAGGACTTATTAGGACTGGTGTTCTTGTAAGGGCTTGCTTGATTGATTCAAAAAATTTCTTGGCCTCTGCTATCTATTTAAGTGTTGAATCTTTCTTTAACATGTTATTCATTTCTCTAATTAATTCTGCTAGATTAGAAATGAATCTTGTAAGAAAGTTAATTTTACCTAAGAAAGCTTGTAATTCCTTGATATTTCTAGGATGACTTATGTTCAAAATTGCCTCTATTCTAGCAGGATCTAATCTAATTCCCTCTTTTGAAATAATATGTCCTAAAATTTTACCTTCTTCAAGTCCAAAGAGTTTCTTTTTTTGATTCAAAGAAATACCAAATTTTCTACATTTATTGAACACTTGTCTCAGATGATCTAAATGTTCATTGTCTGTTTTTGAAAATACAGTAATATCATCTAGATATATGACAAGAAAATAATGAATTTATTTGGAAAAAGATATGTCCATAGCTCTCTGAAATGTAGCTCTTGCATTCATTAATCCAAAAGGCATTTTCACATACATGAAAGTACCCCAAGGAGTAGTAAATGCTATCTTTGGTTGGTCTTCTGGCTGAACTAAGATTTGATTATATCTAGAGAATTCATCAAGCAATGAAATACTGGATGATCCTACCACTCTCTGTAAAATATGATCCAATTTGGGGAGAGGATAGTTATCTTTTAGGGATACCTTGTTTAAATTACGGAAATCAACACAAATTCTAATTTCCCCTATTTTCTTCCTAGTGGGAACTAAGTTTGAAACCCAATCAGAATATCTGATAGGTGCAATGATTTGTGCTTCATACATCCTCTTTACCTATTTTTTAATCAAAGGCATAAGAACATGATTTATTCTCCTAAGCTTTTGTTTAAATGGTTTCTGGTCCTCTTTGATAGGTATTTTATGTTGAATGATGTTGGTGTCATAGGATTTAAGGTCTTCATAACTCCATGCAAGCACATCTTGAAATTCTTTAAAAAAAGTTATATAATTTAGTTTTTCTTCTGAAGGTAAAGCTTTGGAAAGTTTGATAATCTTAGGTTTCTATTCTGTTCCTATGTTACATCCCTCTATATCTGATCTTCATGGTTCCATTTTTGGTTTTCTTGCCACATTATTTGAATTAGAAAGACTTCTAATGGGGCTAGTCCTTAGGCAAAAATTTATTCTTAAGATTTAAAAACTCTAAATCATCATTTCCTAGTTCTTCTATTTCTACTTTCTCTAATGTATCTATTTCTACTTGAGTGAATTTAGTGGGTTCAGTTAAATCTAAATTATTTACATTTATCTCACTATCTAAAGTTTCATTTATTGTACAATCTGTATCTATGTTAAAATTATGGAATTCTCCCTCAGCATTCATAAAGTGGTAGATTTGAGTATCCTGTGTAAAAATTTTCCAACATTTAGTGTTTTCTGGTATAGTAGGGTTGTGCCTTACCTCTATTGTATATTGGTGATTTAGCTGAAAATGCAGATTGCAGGTGCTAGAAAAAGTTGTTAAATTGTGTGCCTGCATGTTCTGTTTTCTAGGAATTAAAACAAAGTAAACTTTAAGTAACTCTTTAATCATATCTAAAATTATTTCTCTATATTGGCTTAATCTAGGATTATACACAAAATATTCTCCTTTGATTTGTTTTAAAATTAAGTTAGAGTCTCCCATGATAGAAACTCTTTGGCCTCCTATATTTCTAACAATCTGTAGCCCTAATATTAAAGATTCATACTCAGCCATGTTATTGGTGCATTTAAAGTTTAATCTAAAGCCATGACCTTCAAAATGATTCTTTTCCATATTATGAATCCAAACTCCTTCTCCTGCTCCTAATTTGTTCACTGAACCATAAAAATCTAGGTGCCACATAGACTCATGAAAAATATTATCATTGTCAACTTCCTTATGTTTCTGTTAAACAACTGTGTTTTTGTCTATTCCATTTCCTGAGTAACATAAAATGAAATAATCCATATCATAAGGTACATAATAAATATGATAGTTTTGTGGTTTGTCTGCACTACTGACCATATATTTCATTAATGTTTCTCTGTAAATTTTCTTGGGTTGATCAAATACTGAAATTGTGGAATATGACATGTCTAACTGTAGAGATCCCTACAATTCCCCCCCCCCATGAACGAGATAATAGCATTCCATACCTAGGAGGGATATCAGCAACTAAAATATCCATGAAAGTACTCTTACCAGGGTACTGGACTAGAGTGACACAAATATTTTATTAGGCCAAGACATTTAACTTTGCTAGAATCAAAAGAGAAAACATCTTTGTATGGTCTAATCATGTCTAAATCCAATGTTTCCATAATGGCCTTTGGCATTAAATTGTGTGATGCTCCTAAATATAGCATAGCATTGTGTAAAATTTGATCATGTATACTCAAGCTAATGTAGAAAGGAGGAACACCACCTTCTTAATGTTTCCCATTTACCTTAGAACCAAAAAGTAGTTCTGGTTGGTCATCATTTAGATTGACAGAGTCTTCTCCTTCATTAATGTTCAGTGTTTGAGTAATTTGCGATTTATATAAATCATGTTTTACCAATTTTGTTAAAGGAATTGGTATTCTTAATTTGGCAATTTCAGTTTGGATATTGAATAGAACTTGTGTTTTTCCTAACTGAATAATCTCTTCTCTACCAATTGTAGTTTACGTGTGTTTCTCTTCTTTTTCTATAGTTGTTTTTTCTGTTTGTGTTTCCACAGTTTTGTTGTTTTGAATCTTCTTTTCAGGTATAGTTTGGGTGGCAGTTGTGGTTTTGGCAGCAACTTTTTTAGCAACAACTGATTTTTTAGGATCAACTATTGCTTTAGCAGCTACAGATGTTTGAGGATCAGCTGATTTTTTTATCAGCAGTAGATGTTTTAGTAGAAACTGTTGTCTGAATAGCATCAGAATTTTGAGGATTAGTTGATGTTTGAAAAACAGTGTCTGTGATATATACATTTTTAGGAATGGGTGCCATTTTTGGACTAGAAATTTTCTGAATTGAACTAGAGTTTTGCTGGGTTTCTCTAGGGAGAATTTGCAGCACTTTGTTTCTAGGAGCTTCTATTTTTTTCTTTTTCTAAGTTTGGGAAGCTTTCTTGGTAGGGGCTTCTACATTTTTCTTGCTCCTAAGGTTATATTTCTTGTGAACTTCATTAATGGCATATTCATAACCTTGCATGTAATCAAAATACTCTCTAGACTCTAACTATATTTGTTGCAACATGTATAGTTCTTGTTCTTCTTGTGTAAGAAAAATAGTATTGTCATCATTAATGCCTATTAAGTTAATCTGAGTGTCTTCCTCTTCTTCATTTTGGTAAGAAATTTCAGCGTAGTTCTCTTGGAAAGGTGGTCTTATTGTTTGATCGGGTGTTGATTCTCTAGCTTTACCAATGTTGGGATTCTTTCTAAAGTTTGGGTTTCTTATTTGAGTACCTTGTTGTTGATTGTCCCATTGTGGTTTTCTTTCCATATTTTCTAATATATACATAATTATTTCCATGGCTTTTTCTAAGCTATCTATCTTATTGTCTGAAGTGGAGGGTTCATCCTTTATTGTTACTCTTCTTTCATTTCTTAATGTAGATCTTCTAGCTAACAAATTTTCTTTTACACTAACAACATTAATTTGCATCTGCTCTAAATTTTCAGGGTATATTTCCCTCAGTTGGTATGACATATCAGTATCAAAACCATCATGGGATTTTATTAAAGCTAGATCTGGTGGAGGTTTAATGTTTGTTGGAATAGCATTGTAGATACTGTTGAATCTGGTACAATAGTCTTGAACTGGTTCATTAGGTGTTATTTTTATGTTCTCATATTCAGAAAAAATTTGTAAAGGATTCTTATTTTTCTCCCATATGTTGTTAAAAAATATATGGAAATGTTCTAAATCAGCAATATGATTGGCATGCAAAGCTTTAAAACATTTCTTTACTTCTCCAGCTAAAGTTTGGGCAAACATCAGATTCATCAATTTCATGCAGTTCAAAGTAATCAGTCATTTTTTACCATGTTTTTGTGCGGTGTATTGTCCAGTGCCATCAAATTTAAATTGTTTACTTTGATAGTATTGGGGCATAGCATGTAATTGAGCTGGGAGGACCAAAGGAGCATATCTGGCTACCATGGCTAAGATTCTTGCTTGGCTAGGAGGTAAAGTGGTAGAACTTGGTGATGAGGTTGGAAAACTAGATGTTGTAGTTGGGATGCTGGAAGAGGTGCTTGGAATTGAGGTTGAAGCATTAGAAAATGTAGCAGAAATGCTAGAGGATGAACTTACACTATTTGGAGATGGAAATAAAACTCTAGGTTGAAGGAGAAGCTTTGGAATGAATGATTTTGTGGAATGAAGTGTGGTGGACATAATAGATGAGGTGATACTAAACAAAGATGAATTTACATATTCTTAATGACTAGTAGAAGGCTTAGGTGTATAAGAAGATAAAGTAGTTAACTCAACAGAGTGTTGAAGATAAGCTTCATCAACTTCCTTAATCAAAGTTGCAACCAAAGCATCAAGTTTATCAAAAGGTTCTAGAGCTTGTTGATCTGAAATAAGTGAAACAGACTCCTTAGTTTCAATGAATGAAATGAAATCAAGATCTATTACACTATCATAGATGGAACTTTTTGATTTAGTTCTAAACAAAGATTGCTCAAAAGCTAAATCAAATTCAATGTATTGTAAACTTGATAATTGTTTCAGGAGTGAATTGGCTTTGAGTAATTGATTTGGACTTCCTAAAATTTCTACTTTTTTGTTTTTCTTTAAAATTCTATCAGGGTCATCCACAATTGTAGCAGGTTGTGGATCAGGATGATACCTGTTATAGTATATTCTTTTGGAAGCCAGAATTTTAATTTATTAATGAAAATATTGGAATAACCCTAAATAAAACTTAAGGTCTAATGATGAGTAAAAATGTGTCCTTTAAGGTTTATTTAACTGAGGATTGGTTCTTCCCCACTATGGTCGCTAGTATGTTATCACTCTAATAATTTCCCAGGGTTGTTATGCATTTATTTAAGGAAATTTTAGAGGTAACCACAAACCTAATTTTAAGCTTTAGGATCTAGTCTTCCTAATGCTCAAAGAGGGCTCTCTCTTTATGATTTAACTTGGTTGTTTTTAGTTGATTTTAGGCTAGTTATGTGAGATTGATTGGTTTTGATTTTGATTTGGGTTTGGTGGTGGAATCACTAATTCAGATGGATAGATGCAGCTCTGCTTACCATTGGGCTAATGGAGTCAATGTATCAAGCAACAGAAGCATGATCAAGGTCTAAAGGAAGTTTTCACTAGGCAAGATAGCTGAGATGAATTAGATCTTTAGGCTGAATGATGAAATGGTTTCAATCGGGATGAGAGAGCAGTTAAGGATTCTCATATCTAGATAATGAGTGGAATGACAGAGGTCAATCGAAACTAGGGAGAAATTAAGAATTCACTACTATGGATATCAGAAGAAAACATGTAAATGAAATAACAGTTCAAGATAGAGTGGTTTTAAAAAAATTCTGAAATAAAACTCCTGTTATACATTTAGATTCAAAAAAACGTTTAAGTATGTTAAAAACTCAAGAGAATAACAAAGAACAGTTGAAAGTACTTCACTAAAGTGGCTAAACACATGAATCCAGTAATATAATGCCTTTATTGCTCAATCCAGTCTGCTGACTTGAAAATGGTACAAATAACCCTCTGGTTCAGATCAGTACATCTATAAAAATGTTTACCAATCGACAATCGACACTCACTACTTCGAGTTGTGAATTATTTATACAAAAACTCTTACAAAATATCCTAAATTGACTTGGGAATTATTCAAGGAAAAATAAATATCTTCATGCAAGAAGATAGAGACAACTATCTAGCTAATGCAATCTACCCGTCCTTTTATTGATTTGTTGTTTTCTTTATTGATATTTTTGTTGCTTTCTCTTTCACTGTTGCTCAACGCTGGCTTATTTTTACTGATTTATCTCTATTTTAACTTTAAATTGTCTGAATTTCATCTAATACACTTTAAAATCTGATACTCTTCAACTTTTATTTTTTACATTATCCTGCCTGCTCTATCTTCATTTTAACTACCCTGTTTTACTGTTTTACCTTTCAAAGTAAATCAGTCAATTTCTCCAAATATTCTTCATCTGGTAATTTGATTTTTACCATTCTCCTGAATATCTCATCAGCCTCTGTATACTTTGCAAAAGTGGGTCTGTTAATGAATAGATCTTTTACCTCATGATGGAGGTCAAAAAGGTTCTCAAAAATCTGATAAAGGACCTTTCCTGTTGGAATTCCCTTCATGGAAGAATTGTTGATTTGTTCCTTTTCCACTTCTCTGATTTTATTATCATAATCCTCATGTTTCATCAACTTGTCATTGATAACCAGAGGATTAGGCAGACCTTTCTGCCTCAAAGCATTCAATTTCAAATCTGGTAATGGCAAGATCCATGTTCTGGCACTTTTCTTCCATTTGTATCATTAAATTCCTCTTAGAAATAACCTTTCTAACTTCTAGGATTGTTTCTGTTCTATCACTAATGCCAATTTCCTCTAATTCCTGTTTGTTCTTGGAATTGAGAAACTTAATGATTTCATTGGCCTCTTCTGGCTTCTTACCAAGTTCTTCCTTGATTTTTTGAATGGATTCATTTGCTTCTTTGATTAAATCCTTTTTCTCAAATATAACTTGAATTGATGACCAAATATCATTGACAGAGTCAATGATATTGGACCATGGTTGCTGCTTGGCTTGAGCAAGTGGTTCTTTCAATGTTAGTTCTTTCTAAAACTTCTGCACTTTCTCTGTCAATCTGTTTGTCTTCTGTACTTCATTCTTATACATGATTTGAACTAGTTTTTTATCATCCTCTAGACTTTCAATTTGTTCTTTAAGTCTGTTTATTTCATTAGTTTGTATGGAAATTTCTTGCATTGCTTTTACCACTTTACCTACTTCATCACTTGGCTGTACTGATGCTGTAGATGATTATTTTGTTGAAGTAGTTGCTAATGTAATAGGATGTGCTGTAGCTATTGGAACTGATGGAGCTAGTGACTCTGCTAGAGTAGAAGGAACAACTGTAGATACTGTAGGAATCATAGTGACATGGACTACTTTCTTGCTGGATTCTTTCTCCTGTACTAACTTGTCCATTTCATTTTCCATTTCTTTCAACTGGGCAGTTAACTGAAGAATGAGGTTCATCATCTCATCTTTTTGATTTTCATTCTGTAATACTTCTTTGGCCTGTGGATGTTTAGTAGTAGGAAATTCGAGTTGTTTCTTCAATGCAGTAATGTCTGCATTCTTTTTCTTTATAAGTTCATTTACAACTTTGATGTTAGTGGGATCATATCCCATTTATATGACCAGCTCTTCTAGAGATTTAATCCTATTGTCTTTGGCTTGTGAGGAAGCCTTTTCTAGCTTTAGCTGACCCTTGATGTTTTCTAAAGTGTTTTGCAGCTTCTGAACACTCATGGCTTTATTAGTCATGGTAGAGTACATAATTTCACCAGCTTGCTTTTGACATTCTATCCGGTCTATAGGATGAAGACCCTTGGACTGAACTTCATAAGATGTCTGTTTATAATCTGCTGATGTTTTAGGATGTTTCATTGTTGGTTGCAGAAAAGTCATCTGCATATTTCTGGTCTTGTAGTCAAATGCTGAAAGCAACCTGCTTTAGTCACTAGGTGTCTACTTCCAGTATTGGGTATAAGTGTCTTCTTTTAATGCTTCATTTCTGATCTTGATTTCCTTGTACTTTTGCATGATATCCAACTCTTTATCTGTTGGTTTACTTGAAGAAGAAACTTCAACACTATGCTGCTTTTGAATAATCTGAGTGTTAGATATTGAAGGTTGGTGAGTTTCTTCAGGAACTGCAGGAGGTGCATTGTCTTTCACCACTGTATTAGTATCAAGGATTTCAATTGTTTCAACTTGCTCAGTTACATGATTTAATTTTGGATTCTTCCTATACATCAATTTGAACTTAGTTTCAGTGGTAGTTTCAGCTGTATAAGACCCTTCTTCTCTGCCTCTCTTAGAGTTCCTATCCTGTGGGGCCGAAGTCTGCATAATTGAACTGGTTTCTCTAGCTCTTTCAAAGTGTTCATCAACCATTCAGATTGATTGGAGTACTTCTCTATATTTGGCTTGGACTCATGTACGTAAGGATTTAATTTAAATTTGACCCTTAACTTGCTTATAACTCTTAAAGGATCATAATACCATTGGAAAATTTGACTGAACTTAAATTCCTACAAATATTTTCTGCTTGTTGACCTGCATCTCTACTATTGCAAATAAAAGGACCAATCTGATTCTTTATCTTAAACTGTGTTTTCTTTTTAGCTGACAAGAAATTTAGTCCATTAGAGTTAAGAATATTCGTGATATATTCAACTGCAAATAACCTCATTGGGAGGTATTTGGGCAACTTATATGGAAAAATATTAGATCCATATACCCTAATCTTTGTGTGGTTATGATAAAGGTACCAATCTCCTATCCTACTATGTTTTGATAACTGCAAGAACCTTTTTATATCATCACTGACTCTTGGTTGAATGCTGATGTTTAGCATGTTGAAAATTGGATGGATGAATGAGTCAATGAAGTTTGTGTATGTGAATTATGTTGAATCCTTCCTGATTAAGGAAGTCCAAAATATTACTGAATGTGGGTTACCTTCAACATCCAATTTTTGAAGGTTTATTGCAAATATTTTAGCTTGGAAGTATAAGAACATGTGAAATAGAATACAGGAATACTTGAAGACTCCTTCTTCTAGCATTTTTACAAGATTTTCATGAATTGTATCAGCAAGGTACTGGGAAAAATTGAATATGGAATTAGGAGGTTGACTAGGGGTGAAAATAGAAAGAAACCCTAGGACTGAAGCATCAACATGCTCATCAGTGAAATAACCCAGAATACAGGACAACATTGTGATGATATGCCTGGTTCTCTCAAAGAAAATAGATGCTGGATAAGGAGGATTAGTCTTGGTAGTTTCTACTGATGATGGGATGAACGTTTGGAAAATCTGGAACTTCTTGGGGAAGTCCAGATTCAGATATAACTGAGTAAGGGTCTTAATAGACAGAGGGGTTTCATTAGGTCTAGGATGAATTTGCAGCATTTGGTTAATTGACTCAGCTGTGATAGTGAACAAAATCTCTTTACTAGGGGTTACAATGGCTCTTTGATAAGGGAAATAACAGGTTTGGAAAATTCTAACAACCTTTGGACATTGGAAGGTATATGGGACTACATACTTGGGAAAATTGGACTCCCAAAGGAAAAATTCATGAGCTTGGTCGATTAACTTGTCATGGCTCCAACAGTGGACCTCAAGGAGGTTAAAATCAGTGACAGGATCACTAATTTTAAAGTCTCTATCTGCCAAAGGTGTGTGTTCCACATCTACAACTGGAGGTTGCAGGGGATTGATAGTTACAATACCTTGGGAAGCCATTTATAATCAATTAATTACTCTTTTAGATTTAAGAAATAGGCTTAGGCCTTTAGGAGCACCTCTAAAATATTATTATAGTTTGCAGAAGGGTTTGAGAAGCCAATTGATAAAATAATTACTCTCTATGATAAAAAATAGTCTCAGGCCTTGGGAATTCTATGAAAAGATGACTAGGGTCTGCAGAAAGAGGATTGGGAAGCAACATGGGTTTTCTTTTGGTCTGCAAAGGCTCCTAGACTAATTCAATTACTTGTTAATTTCTTGCTGTAAGTACATGCCTTAGTATTTTCAGGAATACCTGGAGAAAACAAAACTTTTGGTATGCAGAGGAGGTTCCAAAGGCAACACAGGTTTTCTGAGGCTTCACTGGTCTTTACAGGGCTTCTGACTGGTTCTGCAGTATTTTTGGGAGTGAAAGGCTTCAATTCTGGTTGAATTAGCTTGATAACAGGTCGGTACCAATTTTTTGGCTCGGAAATAGGGCGGAAATGCTCTGTATGCTCAAACAATAACAAAAAATGGTGAAAAAGGCTACAAAGGGTGATCTTATGGTTTTTTAACTAGCATTAATTAAACTTTGGGTGCAGGTTAAATTCAAAAAGGCAGGACAATTTTTCTAACGGGCAAAAAACAGGCTTGTGGTTTTCGCATCAGCAAAAGGTGGTAGCCGGTATTATTTTGGAGGATGCGATACAATCAAATGCTGCCAAATAGCAGGGAGCAGGGACGTGAAAACCACTCATTTAGCAAGGTCTCGGAGTTGTTAAAGATCGGGATTTCGGTCATGCGATAGAGATTATTGGCTACATGATTTGATCAATCGTGATTGGACGACTGGGCGAATAGCAAGGATCTGTCGGAGATTTGATAGGTGGTGGGGCCCGGGATATATTACACGTGGGAAAATTCAAACTATATGTTATAAAAATATAAGGGGTTGGGGATAAAATATATATGCGAGAATTAATTAAATACGGGATAAATGTGTATTATATGTGGGATTATACACTAAGTTTTTAATGTAAAAACTTATATCGGGGAGGGATGTTTCATAGTGGGACCCGATACATGATTTTAAATAAATACTTAGGATAAATGTATTTTTGGGGTTTTTTGAATAAAGGGAAATTAGTAAAGGGAATTTTATTTTTCCAAAGATAATATGTTTTTTAACTAAGGAAAAGGGATTTTTGTAAGGAAAAATGAGTGATGTAATGGGGAAAGGTTAATATGAAGGGGAAGGGGTATTTTTACAAGGGAAAATGAATTTAGAGGGAAATTAGTAAATATGAAATGATCAATTTCTGCTATCCATACCTTGTGAAAACTGCTTCTACCTACCCCTCATCTACCCTAACATTTTTTCTTCATTTCTTCGGGTGCATTTAAGCTTGCAGACCCTTTTTATTTTTCTTTTAACAACAAACTATCTAATTCTATCCTTATTACTTCCAATGGCTCAGATTAAACTGTTGAGCTCATTTATTATTCTCTACCTAACTACTGATTTACCAAGATTAAATAGTTTGGCTAGATCTTTATTCTCTATCTATCAACATGAAATTTAAAGCATGGAAAAGTCAAGTTTAAGCTATTTGACTATCATGGATTGTGGAATTTTTGACAAGCTGCACACAATCTTATTCAGAAAAGTAATGTAAAAATTAGTGGCATTTGAATTTGCATCACTTTCAAAATCTATTTTTATCTTTTTTTTGGTGGGGTTCATATCTTACATTCTTTTTTGATATTTTTCTTTTATCAATCCTTTTATTTTTCTTTTAGGACTTCACCCTCTTTGCATTTTTTATTTTTAATATGGGAAAACAATTTTACAGAAAGCAAAAGTATGTACATATTTACAAGACTAATCATAGTCAATTCAAAATTATGAATCCTATTATTATAGGAACCTAACAAGCTAAATTGAGCTCACAGGAACTGTTGGTTACTATAGAAAGAAAGCTTTCTTTCATAGCTCTCCAACTCTATCTCTGTTCTTGAATAGGCCCAAGGGTGGCCAAGAAACGCTTAAAATAGCATCTGTAGACAATTGTCGAAAATCTGACCCTGAAGCTTTGTTTACTGAGCCGTCACTTGAAGCGCAACCTCCGTCCTGGATTCTTCACCTTTCTTGAAGACATGCAATTCCTTCTTCAATCACCAAGCTAACACTCTCTCCTCCTTTTGCTTCTTTACTCGAAGTATATATATAGGTTTAACTCATACTATCTTTAGCATGATTAGTTTTAATAGATGGTGTGATAACTATATTAAAAGGTTCGGCACTTTAATACAATGTATTTAGTTTGAAAACTATGTCACAAAAGCACACATAATTTATTGCCAAATTCTAACTTTGGCGCAGATCCAAACCAATTTTAATGTTTATCCTATCCATCGGATTTTGATATATCGCATATGATTTTATGGAATATATATAATCCAATTTTATTGGACCACTTTCCGCCGCATATGCAAACTTCAATATAGTTCGAAACTATATTATCCAAGCTCCAAAACTATGGTTGCATCAAACCTTTGGTGCTGATGACTGTGTGTAACAAAACTGAAGTTTGTCACAATTCGTATGGTCTTCAAAACCATATTATACAACTGAATTTAATATGGCACATATATTTCAAACATACCATATAAGTTGTGTAAATGTATTGGACCAAAATCTATATCTCGCGCCATTTTCCGATGGCACTGCGCCAAATATGGAGTTTCTTCCCTGGAAGTTTAGTTATGGCTCATCATGATTATCAGCTATTTTCCACATTGACTGCATTTGCAAACCCGACGGTTTATACCTGCAACAACAATAATCCATCGTGGAAACCCGCGGTTGCGATAATGCTATGTTTGTTTGCATGTGACAGAGAATTTCAATGGTTAGGCTAGCTGTAGTCTTTTCTGGTGGTTATCCGCTGCTTGGTTGGCATCACCCGGTGGCTCAGCACATTAGTGGTGCATTGGCACATCTCCGTGGCATGGTGGCATACAACCCCCGCGGCTTACCTCTACTGTTGCAGCTAAACCTCCTCCGACGGCTCGTTGGCAAGATAACTGGACCATAGGTGTCCCTTACCATCCACAACTGAATGCTTACTGTGCTAACTAATGTACAAGTGATATCTGCGTTTCCTTCATTGAAATATCATTACATTTATACTTCAAAAGATTAGTTATGACTAAATGATCTAACAACTTATAACTTCCTAACTAACTAACTGTTAGAATCCCGTAGGATTACAACATTTCCCCCCTTAATTCGAAGGGAAATATGACATACCAAGTGAGGATCTAAAATTTTCAAACTTTTCACGCCCTAATGCTTTGGTAAAAATATCTGCAATTTGTTCAGAAGTTGGACAATGTGTCAGCTGAATTGTTTTGGCCTCTACATGATGTTGAATCAAATGATACTTGGTGTTGATATGTTTGGTTCAATCATGAAACTTTAGATTCTTGGCCAACTGAATTTCAGAAGAGTTGTCGAAAAATAGAGGAGTTGAAGCTTTTTGTTTCTCCTGCAAATATTCGAGTATTTTTCGAAGCCAAATGATTTCCTTAGTGGCTTGAGTTGCTGTAACATATTCGAATTTGGTGGTAGAATCAATAGTAACAGATTGCTTGTGCGATATCCAACTGATGGTTGATGATCCAAGATTAATCAAATATCCAAAAGTTGAGACTCCATTTTCTTTATCTCCATCAAAATCCAAATCAGAATAACCAGCAAGATGGAAGTCTAAAAATTTGGAATATTTAATGCCGTAATTTTGAGTTCCTTTTAAATATTTCAAAACTCTTTTTTCTACTACCCAATGCCCCTCACAAGGATGATGCATAAACCTGGAAATTATTCTGACAACAAAGGTTATATTAGGACGAGTAATAGAAAAATAAATCAAACTTCCAACAAGTTGCCTGTACTTCGTTGGATCTTCAAACAAATTTCCTTCTTCAGAAGTGAGTTTCAAATTCTGCTCCATTGGAGTAGAAACAAGATTACATTATGTCATACTATATCTGTTCAATAACTTATCAACATATTTCTTATGAGAGATGAAAATTTGTTGCGGTTTTTGATGAAATTTAATACCAAGATAATAATGAAATAAACCTAAATCTTTCATATCAAAAACCTTTTTCAATTCCTTCTTTATAAATGATATATATTCATCATTGTTTCTTGTGATCATCAAATCATCAACATATAAAACTAGATATACAACTGATCTTCCAACTTTCTTAAAAAAAGAGTTGCATCATATAGGTAAATTTTTTTATAGTTTAATTTAAGAAGATGTTCAGTTAGCTTCTCATACCATGCTCGTGGCGCTCATTTCAAGCTGTACAAAGACTTCATTAGTTTTCAAACCTTTAGTTCTTTCCCTTTAACAGAAAAACCTTCTGGCTGAAACATGTAAACATCTTCTTTCAAATCTCCATTTATAAAGGTAGTTTTGACATCCATATGATGAATTTTCCATTCTTTCTGGGCTGCAATAGAAAAAAAAGATCTAATAGTGCCCCATTTAGCTGTAGGAGAAAAAGTCTCTATATAGTTGATACCCTCTTTCTGTGCATATCGCTTCGCTACAAGTCTTGCTTCGTGCTTGTCTAGCGAACCATCAACTTTAAACTTAGTTTTATAAATCCATTTGCAACCAATAGATTTCATGCCAGCAGGAGGATCCACCAGCTTTCATGTGCCATTTTTTATGAGAGCATCATATTCCTTTTGCATTGCATCTTTCCACTGTTCATAACTAGTAGCTTCTTCAAAGTAAGTAGGTTAAAAATCCACAGAAAAATTAAATTCACAATGAGAATAGTTACCTAAGGAACTTCCAACATTAAACTCATCATATTTCTTTGGAAATTTTCGAGTACGAGTTGACCTTCGCAAAGGTTTTTTAGGAAGTTGTTCAGGAAGTTGCTTATCTTCTTCATTTTTCTCAGTTCTTTCCATTTCTGTCATTATTTCTGTAGAAACACTTGCATCAACCAATTCGTCATCAACAACAATAGAATTATCATCATCAACCAATTTCTCATCATTGAGAGAAGGAAAATCCACAGACTGATCTAATATAGGAATCCCCCCTTCAAGATGGGGAAGTATATTATCTGATTCATAATAAAACTTTTGAGGCACAAAATTTTCTATTTGATTATGTTGTCTATCAACAGTGAGGGAATCTTTATCAGTTTCAAGAAAAATTACATCTCTTGACAAAATATAATTTTTGTTCTCTTCATCATACAATCGGTATGCCTTAGAAGTCATGGAATACCCTAAAAATATACATTTTCTTCTTTGTTCACTCAGCTTATTCCTCCGATGTTTAAGAATCAAAGCATAACATTGAGAACCAAAAATTCAGAAATGTTTAAGAGCAGGAAGACGACTATACCACATTTCATATGGAGTTATGTTGTTAAGGACAGATGAAGGGCATTGATTTCTAATGTATGCCACACAGAGCACGGCTTCTCACCAAAACATTAATTTTATGTTCTTAAAAAACATCATTGACCTTACCATATTAAGCGATGTTATGTTCATTCTTTCAACAACACCATTTTGTTGCGGATTATATGGTATTATGGTCTGGTGTTTGATGCCATTCTCTTGCAAATATGTTTCAAAAGCATGTGAAGTATATTCTCCTGCATTATCAGTCCTTATAGTACCAATAGTAAGTTGTGCTTCATTTGTTATCAAGAGAAGAAATTTTTTAAACACATCAAAAACTTGTGATTTTTCTTTAAGCAGATAAACCCACCACATCCTTGAATAATCATCAATAAAAGTGAGTATGTATTTATTTCCATTTTCAGTTGGTACAGGCATTGGACCACATAAGTCAGAGTGTATGATACTTATTTTTCTTGTAGCTTTGGACTTAGAATTCTGAAAAGACTATTTGTGATGCTTTCCCAATATATAAGCATTACATGGGGTCAATTTTCTTGGAACTGTTGGAAGTCCCTTAATCCCCTGCTATTTCATAATACGAATAATTTCATAATTAACATGACCGAAGCGTGCATGCCATAATAAAGAAGATGGCAGAGTATCATTTTTCTTCAAACCAAATAAGTTGTGTTCAATGCAACAGACGACATACCGTGCAATTTCAATGATTTATCTTCTTCCACACCAGACATTATAGTTTTATTGTCAGTTGCTCTTCTAATTTCTAGTTTACCATAAAATATGTGAATGGAATGTCCCCGTTGTCTTATTTGTATAAGAGATAACAAATTTCTTTAGAACTGTGGAATGTAAAGAACATCATTAAAAATATAATTTGGAAGTCGAGGAATTTTTAACTGAATTTAACCAATCCTAGATGGTTTGATTTGGGACTTATCAACAAAATACACTACTTCGTCAATATTATCACTAAATTGATCAAAAAAATCTCTTTGAAAGGTCATGTGATACGTGGCACCTGTGTCTAGAACCCAACTGCCATACCATGAAGAAAAAAAAGTACTAAAAACATCTTCCATGTGGAAATTACAATGTGCATTCTCAGAAGACTGTCCTCCGTCTGGAATTATATGATCTTTCTTTTCAAGAAACTGTTCTCTTTTTTCATTAATTTTCTCCCAGGGAATTCTACAATTTGCAGCAGCATGTCCAAGTTTTCCACATCTAAAACATTTTACAGCTGGTTTATCAGAAAAATTTCTTTGTTTTTCATTTTGCTGTCTATCTCCCTAAATATTTCTGCCCCCCCTACCTCTATAATTCTTCCTACCTCGACCTCTATTACCCTTTGTATTTCCGAAAGATTTCTCTTGAGTTTTTTGGTCTTTTTGAGCAAGACATAGGGTTTTGATATTAGAACTATGAGATGCTTCTTTCTTGCCAAAAGCCTTCTCTCTTTCTGCAATTTTCCGTACTAATTTTTCATAATCTATATCTTTTAATTTACCACTAGCTTGGAGAGATTCCAAGTAGTGTGAATAACTAGGGTAAAGAGCTTTTATAAAGGCAGCAAGCGACAAATTAACTTTAAATCCAGTACATAAATTTCATGATTGATGGCTTTAATTTTAGAGGATCATTATCGCTCATTTACAGATTAAATAACTTCAACAATAACTAAATTATCTCCAATTCAGAATGTGAATCATAAAGCTCTTTTAGTTTTTTTATGGCATCATAAGTTTTTTTACTCTGATTAATGTATCTACTTACCTCTTCTGAGACTAAAGCAGATATTAAGGCAAAGGCCTTCTTATCCTTACTTTTCCAGATTGCGAGTTGTTTCCTCTCATCAGGCTGCTCTGGTGCATTCTATCCTTCTCCTTCACAGACTCCATCCCATAAATAATTAAAGATACGAGTATTTTTAACTTTCCTAAACCACTCCTGGTAATTTTCCTTTCTGTAAAGGACAACCCCAATTAAAGACACCAAGGAGTTCATATTAAAAAAAACTGTTTAAATCACTGGAACCCTTAAAGTAAAATTTTGTTTAATCACTTCCAAACTCAAATTCCTCTTATAAATACTTTGTTTAATCTTGCAGATTCAGTAGAGATTAAAGACACAATTTCTCCCTTTTTTTATTAAAAAAAAACTATGTTTTAACCAGCACAGATAAAAAAAAATAAAATAAAAAATAAAAAATATATATATATATATATATATGCTATTTTTAAATTTATAGAATCAGCAAGTGGCACTTCTGTATCTCCAGAGACAAAGTTTTCCAAAACAAAACTAATTTAAACTTACAGATTTGTCTAATCCAAAAATCTGATCTAAAAAAAAAATACTGGAAGATTCGTGACAGTAATAGAAATGAGGGTTTCTGTCAATAAAATGTTGTAAACGCAGTAGAGGAAAATGCTAGCAGTCTCTAGATCTCCAAAACAGAAAACCACTCCCGGGTTCTCACTCTCAAACAATGATAAAAATGCTCGCAAGGTGGCAGTCTCCACAAAACCATGTTTCCTTCCTCCACAAAAAAATAAATAAATAAATATATATATATATATATATATATATATATATGCTATTTTTAAATTTATAGAATCAGCAAGTGGCACTTCTGTATCTCCAGAGACAAAGTTTTCCAAAACAAAACTAATTTAAACTTACAGATTTGTCTAATCCAAAAATCTGATCTAAAAAAAATACTGGAAGATTCGTGACAGTAATAGAAATGAGGGTTTCTGTCAATAAAATGTTGTAAACACAGTAGAGGAAAATTCTAGCAGTCTCTAGATCTCCAAAACAGAAAACCACTCCCGGGTTCTTACTCTCAAACACTGATAAAAATACTCGCAAAGTTGGCAGTCTCCACAAAACCATGTTTCCTTCCTCACGCGGTTCAATGCTTCGTTGGAGATTACGCTGGCACTTCATGTTGCTACCTCATGCTGTGCCTCCCAGCCTTGCTCCGATACCACTGTTAACTAATGAACAAGTGACCTATGCATTTCCTTCATTGAAATCCCATTACATTTATACTTCAAAATATTAGTTATGAATAACTGATCTAAGAACTTATAACCTCATAACTAACTAATTGTTAGAATCCCGTAGGATCCCGTAGGATTACAACAGACTGAGCGGCACTACTCTGACAGTTTCAAACTAAACTGTGCTACCTCTACAGTAGCTTTGATGGTGCTAACATGGTAACTAACACCAGGTTATTTTTGAGATGGATTGTGCCAACTCCGCATCTGTGGCTCTGAAGACTCTGTGTTTGTATTCATATGGACCCGTGGCACTGAACCGAAGCACCTATGACGGCTTATTACTTCCGCGTTGCATGGATAACTGTTCACACCTCTGCTGCGTTCCATGGATCCGTTCCTTCGTTGTCAGGTCTGCCTGGCATTGCAAACTTCGACATTAAATATGGTATCATTACTTTTTTCCACCATCGGAATTGACACCATGGTGGCATAGAGTTGAAATTATAACAATGTAACATTAATTCCGTGGATAACCATATGGTTAAAATAAATTCAACCTTCGCCATCGGACTAGTCACCCACCATCGGACTAGTCACCCACCGCAACATATTTATACCATGGTTGTAAACTCCGCATTATAATAAAGTTCATTATATTATGTCTGCCATATAACGCATGTTTTTTTTAATGTGAATTTAAAACTCTGCTCCAACATAGAGTTTTAACATATTATCTCAACTTAGTATGTATGTTTATGACATGCGCCCATGTAAATATTTGTACCAAAGCATTTTGGTTACAAAACATAGGTTTTGAAATATTGTTCACTAAAATATTAATTTATCATATAAAATATCACCTTATCTTGGCATATTATTTTCACCCATATGTGTGCCATTTTGGATGTATTTTCATTGTAGGCTTTCGACCAAGACTGGATGCACCCATCTGGAGATTCACACTGAAAATGATATGTCAAGCTGGAGAGTTGCCACATGACGAAATACCTGGTATACCCTGATTGCGGTAGAAACTTCAACAGATGTTTTCTCTCTCGTCCGGAGGTCAAATGCGAATCCAGATATACCGCCGGAATCAATGCGTCGAACCCTTCAACTTGGCACTATTTTTGTAAAAAAATGGGACAATAAAACTCTACACAAGTCAAGAACAATTTTCCACCTAGGACCATCTTGGTCGTAAACATATAGCAATATTCTGACTTGACTTACAAGATCCATTCTGGATCACACCTCCCAACAGAAAGAACTTTTGGATTTCCAAAAGTTTTATTACAAAAATGATTTTTATGAGTGTAAAAAATTAAATAAACACACAAAACACTCAGAAAAATACCTGAGACATAGAACTGGCGGAAAAGGCCTAAGAGCCTTACGACATTCCTCACATATTCTTCATTATTCAAATAATGTTATAATAAAAATAAATAGAGGAGGAAGTTGTCTCAAGATAGAGACATCTTCAACAACTTGGTTGAGTAAATATCTCAACCACACACACTAATCTAGGATCCAAGTTAGGTAGTCCTAAACTAACTCCTAATTAAGAGGAACCAACTTAATCTAGAAAATTAGGCATAAATTCCTAATTTTCAAGATTACTTTATTTAATTATATTTTTGGATTTATAATTTTTTTTCTCACATGAGAGTGAGGCTAAAATCCCCCCCCTTCAATCATAAATCCAAAATAAGAACGAGGAATGATCTTCCAAGTTCTCATGTTGATCCTCAAAAACATTGCTTGAAAAACCGCCAAAGTTGGATGCCAAAAAAGTTGCAATATGAAGAGACCATGAGTCGGTTGCATGTCTGATTCATCTCTGTATTTTTCTTGAAAACTCCATCACGTGCCAAGCTACAAAAGGACCCAACTGTCCTTTTTTTGCAATCATCATCCTTTGTCCACTGACAAAAACTTTGATAGCGCCCACTGGAGAATTTTCTTGTCCATTGACAAAATGTTGAGGACGCTCGCTGGCGAATTTGTTGATGATGATAGCTCACTAGCTGATGATGTTGATGATGTCAAAAAACAACTCATTGTTGATTTTGTTGATGTTGTCAGAAAATTCTCATTGTTGATGCCCACTGGCTTCTTGGATGTTTGAACACCCACTGGCTGCTGAAGATGCCCACTGGCTGCTGAAGATGCTCACTGTCTGCTTTTGCTGATGTTGTCAAAAATTTTAGTTTGAAAACCACCTTCAATTTCATTATCATTTCCCCCCATTTTTCAGCTGAAAGGAGAGACAATCCTCTACAAATGATTCATGAACTCCTCCCTTCAGGTGTAGGAGTTTTGCACTGGTGTACTACCCCGTTCAACTGCATGAGAGTACCATCTGATTTTGAGTGTCAACTTCAATAGGTGATTGAATTCAGTTGTATAACTTATAAAATCTTTTGATTGTTGACAACCATTCCCAAGGATCAATCCATTCATAATTGATCTTTAATCTCGCTGGTTGTTTTGATTGCAGCATTTCTCTGATGAATGATTCGGCTTGCCACAATGGTGACAAGGATGGAGATCAAAACAATGATCTTCCATATGACCTATTCTTTGATAATGTGAGCATTTTGGTTTGAATGCAACTTTGGTTTGCGTGCATGTCAGTTTGTCTGCAAATTTTGCAGAATTTGTTGATGTGATTTGTTCAAGAAAGCCTGCATTGACGAACTTGATGGGCTTTGAATAATCTGGGATATGTAAGTTGTTGTCATATTTGACAGATCCTAATCCTCGTCGATTTCTGTTACTTTGAATTTCTTCCCATGGCTTGATGATTGGTTTGGAAGAAAGTTGAACTTGAACAACTTCGACACTTGAAGATGTTTGGATGAATGGTTTAAAATCATCTTTATCTGTATGGTTCAAAGACTCAGAAGCATCACTCTTCTCTTTCAACTCATTTCTTTGTAGTTGTGACTCCAATTGAAGGAACTCAATCATTTTATTTTCCTGTTGTAGATGCCTTGAAATATCAACAAGAGTTGCTTTGCTGATTTGTGCCATGTCTTCAGCACTTGATATGATCAAATTGTGAAGAACTTGTAACAACAGGATGTGTTTCGCCACGTGGACTCACTCGCTTGAATTCAGGCTTGCTTGTCTTGAACTTTCTCACTTGATTTGTCAAACTTGTTGGATTGAATTCACTCACTTGATTTGAATGACATGCTCGCTTGCTATGTTGCTTGAATAGCACAATCACTTGTACTGCCTCGCTTGCGCTTGATTTCAACGCTTTTTTTAGTTTTATAACTTGCTTGCTTGAACTCTTGAACTCATTCTTGCTTGATTTCGATCACTTTCTTGAACTTTCTTGATTTCTTCACTGACACTTTGTACTTCCTTGAATGTACTCACTTGATTGTGCTTATTTGAAAACGAAGGGTGTCGAACACTGTCGAAAATGCACCCAAAAGACAAATGACAAGTTCAAATAATATAACTCAGTTGAAGACTTACTTGACTTAATTGTATTAGGTTGACCACCTTATCAATTCAAACTTGGGTGTCCATTTCAATCGATAATTCACCCGTAAAATTCAACTCAGTTACAAAAATGTTTATCTGTAAGTGATACAAAAAGTGTTGTTGATGTCGTCTTGTCTTGGAATGCTTGATTTTGTAGCATCTTTAACTTGAAGTCTTTGATTGAATGATGTGGAATGTGGCTGTAGAAGACCTCTTTATCAACTTAATGATGTGTTTCACAAATGCATGTGATTGTTTGTGGTTGTGTACTTAAGCTTAATTACAGGAGCTAGATTACTTAAGTTTGATGAATTGTATACTTAATCTTAATTATGTGCATGTAGTTGTTTAATTTTTTGTGAACCATATTACAAAGAGTGTCAAAAAACTGGACACAAGTCAAGCACACACATTCACTACACATGGTGCACCTAAGATCCACTTATTAAATTTCGGGCGGATCTAGGAAACAATCACCACAAAAAAATATGATTTTATTAAGTATTGAGTACATAAGAAATCTTCACCTTCAAGTAATGAAAATTCCAGGTTGGCAACCCTTTGATGCAACTCATCTTCAAAAACTGAATTGAATGTAGACTTACTCAACCTCCTAGAAGTAAAAACTTTACTTCAAAAATACACCTTATCACAACATGATTTACAATCTTCACCCTTATAACTCCCCTTAAAACAAAAATATTTTATCCACTCCCTATCTCTACCAAAAATCAATCATTAAAAAAACACACCTTAATCCACCTTGTTCCTCCTTTAAAATTCACTTTATTACAAAAAAAAGCACACCTTATCTCCCCACAAACTCCATAAAAAACATTATGATCATACTTTCCATTAAAATAATCATCAAAACTCTATGAAGTCACTATGCACCGTAGAGTGATGGATCACTGACTGACAACCACAACCGGGGACTTTTTATGTGGGTTGGAGAGGAATGTGGGTTGATGCAATTGGAACAAAGCATTTTGACAATGAAGTAAGTGGAGATAGAGAAGTGCAACACACTATGCTTGAGTTACTGAATCAGCTTGATGGATTTAGCTGTGATAAACGTACGAAGGTCACAACAACAACAAATTGTGAAGACATTTTAGATCCAACTCTAATGCATTCAAGCCTTATAGACAGGAAGATAGAATTCCCTCACCCAACAGAGGATGCACGGGCATAGATTTTACAGATTCATTTAAGAAAAATGACTGTTCATCCATATTTCAACTTTGAAGAGCTTGCACGTTCCAAAGGGAGACATGTTAAAATGGTGCACAGTTAAAAGTTGTTTGTGTATAATCTGGTATGATTTCTCTATATCGAGATGCAACTGAGGTTACACATGAATATTTCAATGAAGGAATAATTCAAGTTCAATCCAAGAAGAAGTCCAGCTTGAATTACTATGCATAGACCTGCTTTTCGTTCGATCAGAATTTTCTACTTGGTTCTGTGTTGTGATGAATACATATATAATTTAAATTTGAAGTTTCCCTGAGCATCATCAATTTGAATATGGTCAGTCAAACAGGTAGGAAAAGGGTTCACTCACGCACTGTCAGAAGAACGAATGCTGATATCCCATACTTCTTTGCACGGAAGTCTTCTAGGATATATTTGAGCATCCATCATACTTAAGGAAATAAAAAAACAATAAAATTATTTATCACCTTACCATTTGACATCCAAAAAACTCATGATCTTCAGCGTTTGTCATCAACTGTCTCCACAAAATCAGCTCCAACGTTATTATAGGCTCATGCTCCATGACATCATCGAAGTTGTTGGTCTTCTTCTGGCCAGATTTGGTGGCGAAGCCCCACAAAAGAGATCTGAAACCCCCTTTGAATCCTTTACACAAGTTTCAGAAGGTGCATAATCTGCAAATTGCAGTGCGCCAGGGTCATTTAGCAGCTAAATGCATTCCTTTCTTGTGCTCCTTCTAGCGATTTCAAAGTTGTGCAGTAAGTTTTTTGCTTCATATTTGTGCGAGAAACATACTTCATTCTGTTTTACTCCAGCCCAACGATATGGGAAACATACACTAACACAACCCTTGTTTCTTGATGTTAAGGGATCTCTTTTTGAAATGATATCCTTCACCTCAAGTTCGCAATCAAATAGACTAGTGCACTTATTTTAACACAATGGACTCTTCACACACGGTGGATGCCGCGGTCCGCTCCACACACAAACGTCCATCCACGCAGCGCCACATATCCAATCCATACAACAGGTTCAAATCTCTCAACACAGGCCTAAGAAATATAAAATCTCTGATACCACATGGAGAAAATTAACTAAACACACAAAAAAATCATAAAAATACCTGAGACATAGAACTGGCGAAAAAGGCCCGAGAGCCTTACAACATTCCTCACATATTCTTCATTATTCAAATAATGTTATAATACAAATAAATAGATAAGGAATTTGTCTCAAGATAGTGCGTCTATCTTGGGCAACTTGGTTGAGCAAATATCTCAACCACACACACTAATATAGGAGCCAAGTTAGGTAGGCGTAAACTAACTCCTAATTAAGAGGAACCAACTTAATCTAGAAAATTATGAATAAATTCCTAATTTTCAAGATTAATTAATTTAATTATATTTTTGGATTTATAATTGTTTTTCTCACATGAGAGTGATGCTAACAATGAGAACATGCATCAGTAAAAATAGCAAACTTAACCCTAGTTACATACTCAACTAAGGCCTACTGATGCGACAACAATTTACAACACACAATTATACATATGACATAAAATATGCCCAATTCCAAGACTGTTTTGGAGACTTACGTTTCTCTGCTCCAGGTTATTTTTTTTTCTCTGGTTCTGCTAGTGTTTTTGTTGCCTCATGAGATAACATTTGACATTTGTTCTTCGAATTCCCTTTCAGCTTGATTTGTCGACAATCTCGTTCTCCAGAGTTTGTGCCGATCAATCTCTTGCTGCATATGTTTGAGATTTGAATGAATGATGATGAATATTCTTTAGACTGAAACGAAGCATTTCCTGGTCATTTCTTCACCTATAGAGTGGCATCTTCTTTCTGTGGTTTAATATTTGTAGCACCCATATTTTTGCTGAATGTCTTCTGCTTCCAAAATTATTCTACACAGTGCGTGTTACTACCGCAAAAGGTACATGGATAAATCCTTTTAATGACTTTCAACATAAAATTTTGGTCTAAGGATTTACCTTCCGAATCACTGTATGGGTGACTTGTCTATTTACCTTTGTGGTCTTGTAACTTCTTCGGCATTAGGTCAGGGTGTAGGGACCAACATCGATCTACAATGTGACCGGTCTTCCCACAATAGTCATATATCGATTGGTCAAAGCCTAAACCTTCATATCTTGGCCTTTCCTGTACTAATATCGGCTGGAGTCTGCCCTGGCATTCATTTACAAGACCTTGTCCTTCCTGGTAGCCCATCTTGTGCATTAGCTTCATACCCATTCCTCTAATATGTCTTTCAAATGCTCCAATCTCTTGATCACTAGAAGACTCGTTCTTCTCCAAGTATTTTCTTGGTGAGGCTGGTGCATAAGGAGTTTCCTCAAAAGGTGAGGAGAAGCTTTCGATAGCTTCTTCTACCAACTGTGATTTTGGAGTTGTGGACATAGATGAACTATCTTCATCATCTAGATGAAGAGGTGAGACTTAATTTTTTCTTTCATTGGATGAACTGTGAACTGATGGAATGTTTATCCTTTGGCTCTTTTGCAAAGCTTCAATCCTTGTTTGGAGTCTTTGCTTATCCTCTTGAAAATATTGTACCATACACCACAATGCATCATTTTCCTGTTGAAACTGTTGATTGAACTCTTCAAGTTCTTTCAACCGAAGCTGCCATGAATTTTTACCCATTCTTGCACTTGTTAAGGTTAGTGATATGATACCAAATGTTCTGAAATATGCAGAATAATATCGTCTCATTCCTGAAAGTGTAAAATCAGAATGAGACTTGATAAAAAATCGACTTATGTTAATTAAGCAATTTACCAAGATTGCAAGTATACAAAATGCAAGAGGAAATTTTACTTATCTTTATGATTTTAAAACATCCAATTAAAAACATGAATTAAACAGAAATAATAAAAGACACAAACTCAAAAACATTTACTGACGGTGTTCGTCCCTCCTGGACTACGTCTCCGGTTCCGCTTCGAATGTGGGACCGTTTTTATTAGAAGTTATTCAAGACTTTCCTTACACAATATTTCGCTAGCTGATATGTGCTGACAGGCACTGCTGGTTACGGTAGAAAGAAATATTTATTTCGTATCTTTCCAACGCATGTCTCTGTTCTTGAATAGGCCCAAGGATGGCCAAGAAATTCTTAAAATAGCATATTTAGACAATTTTCAAAACTCTGATCCTGAAGCTTCGTTTACTAAACTGTCGCTTGAAGCGCAACCTCCGTCCTGAATTCTTCACCTTTCTTCAAAGCATGTAATTCGAAGCAATTAGATCACAATGATCACCAAATCCTAATGATGTGATTAATCCGAAAGGCATTTATCAACATTATGGATCACAAAATTCTTAGATCTAACATGCAATTCCTTCTTCAATCACTAAGATAACACTTTCTCCTCCTTTTACTTCTTTACTCGAAGTATATATATAGGTTGAAGTTGTACTATATTTAGCATGATTAGTTTTAATAGATGCTATGATAACCAAATTCAAAGGCTCAGTGCTTTAATACATTGTATTTAGTTTGAAAACTATGTCACAAAAGCACACATAATTTATTTCCAAATTCTAACTTTGGCACAGATCCGAACCAGCTTTAATGTTTATCCTATCCATCGGATTTTGATATATCGCATATGATTTTATGGAATATATATAATCCAATTTTTTTGGACCAATTTCCACCGCATATGAAAAATTTAATATAGTTCAAAACTATATTATCCAAGCTCCAAAACTATAGTTGCATCAAACCTTTGGTGCTGATGACTGGGTGTAACAAAACTGAATTTTGTCGCAATTCGTATGGTCTTCAAAACCATATTATACAACCAAATTTAATATGCCACATATATTTCAAACATACCATATACGCTGTGTAAATTTATCGGACCAAAATATATATCCTGCGCCATTTTCTGATGGCAATGCGCCAACTATGGAGTTGCTTCCCTGACGGTTTACTTATGACTCATCATGATACGTCAACTAATTTCCACGTTGATTGCATTGCAAACCCGACGATTTAGACCTGAAACAACAATAATCCATTGTGGAAACCCGTGGTTGCGAAAATGTTATGTTTGTTTGCATGTGACAGAGACATTCAGTGGTTAGGCTAGATGTAGTCCAGCCTGGTGGTTATCTGCTACTTGGTTGGCATCCCCTGGTGACTCAACACGTCAGTGGTGCATTGGCATATCTCTGTGGCATGGTGGCATACAACCCCCGCAACTTACCTCCAATGTCGCAACTAAACCCCCGCAACTTGGCTCGTTGGCAAGCTAACTGGACCATAGGTGTTCCTTACCATCCGCAACTGAATGCTTACTGAGTGGCACTCCTTTGAGGGTTTTCAAACTGAACTATGCTACCTCCGCAGTGGCTCTCACAATGATAACATGGTAACTAACCCCAGTTGTTTTCGAGTTGGATTGTGCCAACTCTGCATCTGTGGCTCTGAAGACTCTGTGGTTGTATTTCATATGGATCTGTGGCACTGAATCGAAGGACCTCTGATGGCTTATTACCTTCACGCTGCATAGATAAGATTGTGAAAATTTACTAATAAAGGGTGGGGTTCCACGACCTCTAAATTATGAACCGAAATTTGCCCATTTCCACTGGGGTTCAAGTCAGTTATGATTAACCAATATATTTTTGTGGTTGGGGCAGCGGGCACTTCTGGAAAGAATATGCAATCCAGAAATGGGATTTTTTAATGTATGGTTCTTCGTCAATTTTATACAGAGGACAGGGACAGAGCAGCAAGGGCAGAGCATAGAGGACAGGGACAGTGGGCAGAGCAGCAAGGGCAGAGCAGCTAGTTTTCAGTGGATAGCAGGCAGAGCAGCAAGGGCAGAGCAGCTAGTTTTCAGTGGATAGCGGGTAGAGCAGCAAGGACAGAGCAACAAGTTTTCAGTGGTCAGACCAACAGAGATTGAAGAGTTAAGCATAAAACAAAGGGTCAGTTTTGGGCAGAGATTTTGATTTCCCTTAATATCATCATGAGAATGGAACAAGAAACTTTAGAACCCGTAGAAACAAATGATATAGGGCAAGTGAAAATTGCCTCATAAACGAAAACTGGGAAGTGGGTTTGGGTCAATGCCAAACAATATCAGGGCATTTTAAAAAGGAGACTAGCTCGTCTAAAATGGGAGCAGACAAAGAAGAAAAAGTCTCAAAGGGAGAGTATTGTTCGCAAGAAACAACATTCAAACAAGTTTTCTTCGCAAGCATGTCGCAACAAGTCCAAAGGAAAAGGAAAAGTTAGTGATGAGTATGCTTTATATAGTCCCACATCCACACCTCTCACTTGGTCATCTGACCTTTATGTGAGAGAACTCTTAAATGTAAAAGAAAGGTTGGAAGTAGTATAAGCTAAAGCGCTGGAAAGAGATTGTACAATCCATATAATAACAGCTGAAAATCAGGCTTTAGCAGAAAGCAACAAAGTTCTGAAGGAGCAAGTGTCATTACTGCAGGAAGCTCTCCGAATAGGGAAAACAGAATGGCAACGCATGAAAGCGGAGGTGCAAAACATGAAGAAATTTGCAGTGGAAAACACAGAGGTGATGAATGCGAAGCCACCCCGGGATAAGGGGAAAGCAGTTGCTCAAATAGACAACAATGAAGAAACATCAAGAGAAGGGAGGAAAGAAGATCCCACAAAACTTTCCAAAACCTGGGCTCAAGTTGTTGGCAATTCTGCTAAGAGGGAAGGAGAAACAAACATCCAGGTTAACAACATGCAAGATAGAGAAAGCAAGGAAAGACTGGATAGAGCAAGAAACATAATTATTAAAGGGGTGAAAGAGTATGGTAAAAATGAATGTACTCTTGACCTTGCAAGAGACTTCTTGAAAGACAAACTCCAATGGCAAGGACGAGTATGTCAAGCATGGAGAGTAGGTAAGCTCAACGGTGAGAGAGCCAGGCCCATAAAAGTCATCTTGCCCAACTTGCATGATAAAGATATCATTTTGAGAAAGAAGCAACTCTTAAGGGGTTCTCGGTTTTTTATAGAAGAAGATTTCACTGTAAGACAGCAAGAGGAAAGGAGGGATGAAATGACAAAAGTTAGGGCAGCAAGAGATGAGGGAAAAAGAGCATGGATTTATAAAGGTAAAGCCGTGATTGCGCAATTTGGACCTCCTTCCAAAACAATGCAACAAAATGATAACAAAGAAGAGGCAGCAAACTCTTTAGCAAGAAATGAGGAAGAAAGGTCATTATGGGCAAGCAGGGACAAAGACTCAACTGTGAGTCTTGCATGTCAAAACAAATAGCAATCGAGTCTTACCCAGGTTTCCTTAAGATTAGTTTGTTGGAACTGCAGGGGTTACCCATGGAGACGAGGACCTGGGTTAGGGCCTATTGCGGAAGGTAGAGACATAATTTGCCTCATAGAAACACATGAGCATGAAGGGTGTAAGACACCTTTGTTTGAAGGGTATTGGAAGATAGCAGTGTGGAACAAGGCAGCAGGGAATGGCAAAGGGCACGGGGGTATCATGGTATTAGTAAGAGAAAAAGAAGGTCGTTTCATTTAGCTAGAAAAAGAAGACCCAAATAAACAATTTGTTTGGCTTAAAATATCAGAAAATGGAAATCACATTAGAATTGCAGCATGTTATTTTGCGCCGCAAGTTTCAAAAATCTACAAAAGTAGAGGGCTTGACCACAAAGATCCCTTTGCAGCCCTAAAAACGGATATTGCAATATATTCTCAGCTAGGTGAAGTCCTTATGGTGGGGGATTTCAATGCTAGAACTGCAAGTGAACAAGCTAGCATTCTTTGTTGTAAAGAAGACAGTGACCCTATCTGGCTTACAGAAGAGAGTAATCATCAGTGGAAACGAATTTCAGAGGATAAAGGCTGCAATATCTTTGGAGAACAACTGCTTATGCTATGTGGGGCTTTCGATTTAGTCATTTGTAATGGGTTGACTAAATGGGAAAAGTCCGGTAATTTCACTTGCAATACTTACAATGGAGCAAGTGTAGTAGATTATGTAATTTGCTCGCATAGATTGTGTGAGAAAATGGAGGAAGTGTTGATTGGATATCAAATTTGGGACTTAAAATCAGATCACAAGCCAATCTATTTAAGTTTCTCTTGGACCGGAAAAAAGCAATTAGGGTCGAAAAATCAATGTGTTCAACAAAATCCCCCAAAGGGCAGAATTCTTTTGAATCCAGAGAATTGTAATACCTTCAAAATAATGCTAGAGAGGCTCTTCAAGAAGAAGGAAATCCCATCTCATGGCCTTCATAGTCACAGATTAACACATTTAATTCAAAGCGCACTTGCTGAGTGCAAAAGAGCAAAAATTAAGAAGTCCGAAAAAATTGCTTTCCGGTTAATGCTTGGTTTGACGAGGAATGCAAAAAGGCAAGGAGAAGGTGGAAGGAATCAGACACGGATAACACAAAGCTCAAAGCTTACAAGCAGTTAGTAAAAAAGAAAAAAACCGATTTTATGGTTTCAAGGAGAGAAGAACTAATCTTCCTCGGGAAAAATAACCCCAAATTATTTTGGAAGGAGCTCCAAGCGAAAAAAGTGCAAACTGAAAACAACATTACAGCTTCTAAATGGTTTGACTATGCAAGACAACTTTATGAGCAGGATCCCAAGGTTGACCCTCCTCCCTTGGTCAACACGGACACAAAACTCTTCACGGTGCAAGAGGTAGAGATGGGTATCAAGAAGTTGGGCGCTGGAAAAGCAAAAGACTTAGATGAACTCCAAGCAGAGTATCTCAAGTGGGGCTTAAAATTTCTTTCACCTCACATCACAAAAATTTTCAACAACATCTTACAGCAGGGGTTCCCCACAGATTGGACAACTAGTATGGCAATACCTCTTTTCAAAAGTGGTGACGTCAATAATCCTTCCAATTATAGAACCATAATGATAAACCCCTTGTTTGCAAAGTTATTTGGAAGCATGTTGGAAAAGAAAATTAGCAAGTGGGCGGAAGAAAGAAATAAACGTGCTAAAGGGCAAGCAGGTTTTAGACCTAAACATTCCACAGTTGATCATTGTATAACTTTAAGGCACATCATTGAAAAAGGTTGGGAAAATAAGGAAGAAGTTTTTTGTTGCTTTGTTGATTTCAGAAAAGCCTTTGACACGGTTCCTAGAGATAAGCTTTGGGGCAGAATGGAGGAACTCGGGGTTCCCAAGCATTTGAGAGCAGCGGTGCATAGGTTGTATGAAGAGGTGAAAGTCAAAATCAGAACTTCAGCTGGCATTTCTGAAAGTTTTAGAAGCGATATCGGGGTCAAGCAAGGTTGCCCATTGTCTCCTACCCCTTTTGGGTTATATATTGACAAGCTTGAAGAGTGGCTAAATTCGCAAGGGGGTGACGGTATCCATTTGGGCAAGTTCGTTATCAGGCTTCTTTTGTACGCAGATGACCTTATATTGATTGCTAATTCGGCTCTTGGTTTGCAAGAGCATTTGCATTCCCTTGAGCATTTTTGTAAAAGGGTTGGGATGCAAGTCAATATTAGCAAAACGAAACTAGTGGTTTTCTCTAACAAAAGAAAGCATAACCAACATAAGTTCTATTTTGGAGGCAGCATTTTGGAAGAAGTTGCAGATTACAAATACCTCGGAATTGACTTCAACAAAAATTTAAGTTGGGATGGTTGTAGAAAGAAAAGAACTTTAGGGGGTTGGAAAGAATTTTATGCTCTTCAAAACAGGTGTATAGAGGCAGAGCTGTGGGACTGGAAAACCACCCTAACTCTTTTTGGGCTTCTAGTGATTCCGGTGATTCTTTACGGTTGTGAACTATGGGCCAGCAGCACAACCAAGATGCAGTGGAAAAAAATTGAGAAAATTCAGAAACGTTTGATTACAAACAAATTCAAAATTAAAAGTGCAGTTCCTTATGCTATCTGTTAAGTGAAACAGGGGCTGCTCCTATTGAAGCAATTGCTATGGTGCGAGTCATAAGGTATCTGAAAAAAATTGAGCAAATGGAAGAGGATAGATGGCCTAAGGTTGTGTTTAGTGACAGATTGTGTAAAAGACAGAAGACTTGGATGCGGCAAAATAACAAATGTTTTAGTAAATGGGGTATTTGCTTGAGCATGTGTCCTACAAACAGTAAAGAGATAAAAACTTTTGTTATGGATAAATTCCATAAACATACTTGGAAGAAAGAGCTAGAGAGAAAGAAGAAGTACTACATAGAAGAGTTTAACCCCACACATAACCATCAGCAAAAGGCATACATAGGGGCTGATATTTCTTGGAGATCTAAAATTCTTATTGCTCAATTAAGGACTAATTCTCATCAACTCCGTTGTGAAACAGGGCGCTGGAAAAGGCCAAAAGAAATGTGGGAAGAAAGAGTATGTATTTTTTGCTCCTACGGAAAAGTGGAAACAGAAAAACATTTCATTCTAGAATGTGAGGCCTTCAAGGACACCAGAGAAAACTATGCAGGTATTCTGGCAGCTAATTCTTGGGATAATCTATTCCGCGAAGAGTTTGTCGATAAGCTGGGAGTGCTCATTGTAAAACTTCACAGGAAAAGGGCCGAATACAAGAGTCAGATAGAGAAGCAATCTGTCCCATAGGCTATTTTTAGCCTCGTGGACATTAAAAATTCTTTCTTTCTTTCTTGCCATGGATCCGTTCTTTTGTTGTCAGGTCCACGTGGCATTGCAAACTTCGACATTAAATATGGTATCGTTATATTTTTCCGCCATCAGACTTGACACCATGGTGGCATAGAGTTAAAATGATAACAATGTAACATTAATTCCGTGGATAAACATATGGTTAAAAAAAATTCAACCTTCGCCATCAGACTAGTCACCCACCGTAGCATATTTATACCATGGTTGTAAACTCTCCATTATAATAAAGTTCATTACATTATCTCTGCCATACAACGTAGGTTTTTTTTAATGTGAATTTAAAACTCCGCTCCAACATAGAGTTTTAAAATATTATCTCAACTTAGGATATATGTTTATGCCATGCGCCCATGTGAATATTTGTGCCAAAATATTTTTGTTACGAAACATAGGTTTTGAAATATTTTGCATTGGCGTACCTTGATTGTGGTAAAAAATTCAACGAGCGTTTTATCCCTCGTCCGGAGGTCAAATGCGAATCTGGAGATACCATCGGAATCAATGCGTTGAACCCTTCAAACTAGCGCTAGTTTCGCAAACAATTGGGACAATAAGAATCTGCACAAGTTGAGAACAATTTTTCCACCTAGGATCATCGTCAACATATAGCAATATTCTGACTTGACTTACAAGATCCATTCTGGATCAAGTTATGATCCAGGTGGATATTGGTTTCCACCCGCCTATTCCACTTGGGGCCCCACCATTGTTTCTTTCAGTTTTTCAGTTTCCTTAATTATAGCACAATTTACTATTTTTAGCAGTTTTTCGGGTCCTCAACTTTCAGAGCCGTTTTGAGGCCCTAAACGACATTTTTTGGGCATCATACCTTTTGGAAAATATGAGTCTGTTAGACTCTACATTCATGTTCAATATTTTCATTCCTCGGATATATCTTTCTAACGATGTATCATGTGCGTCAAACGAAGATAGTATGCCAAAGTTAGGACCCTGAGAAATTGATGTACCAATTTACCCTGATGGGGCCCATATTCGACCGTTTCATCTCCTAGGGTTAGGATTTTGGATGTTTAGGGTTTTCCATTGTTTCTAAATAATATATAGGCCTTTGAGCCTCATTGTAACACAAATTTCAAAGGCCTGTAGCCACCACATCTCTTCTCAGAGATAAGCTACCAACGCTCTAGCTAGTTTATTTCCATTCTGTCTGTAAACAAATTTAAGTTCTTTGATATTAATGAAATGAAGTGTTATTTCCGTTTAGTTTTTATATTTATGGTTATATGTGTATTCTATTGCGTTCCTGCATAAATCTGGATCAGTGGTATCAGAGCAATCTGCTCTTTCTCGATCCTTCTTTGTATGTCCCCAACGAGGTCGGGGTATAAGGAGTTAGGGCTCGATATGGTTGAAGCTTTGCAATATCAGCCTCGCAAACCTTGACGGATGCCCATGGGGGACGAAAATAAAGATGAGGGATTAGGATATCCTATCAAATTATTTCTTGAGGAGGCCCTCGAAAAACAAAGGAATGCCATGATGGATAGCTTTGCCCATATCCTTCAACGACTGCTCACTGGTGGCGCATTTTCATCCAGCAGCCACTCTGGAGATGAAACTCCTTTTAAGGTAGAAGTAAACTTTGACATTACCATATTTGAGGGAAAAATAGATGCAGACAACGTAGATAGATGGTTGAATCTATTAGAAGGATATTTCTCAGTTCATGACTTTTCCGACCGGGAGAATATTATTTTTTCACTCCTCAAAGCTACCCCCCATGTCAAGGACTCGTGGGAAACCTAATGTGAGAAAAAGGATGAGGGGGAACCCTCTTTGTTCTTGGTCTTACTCACTTGGAATTCTTTCCAAGATTCCATCAAGGAACAATATTATCCCATGGGGAGCTATGAGGACAAGTACATACAATGGACTACGCTACGAAAACAAAGGGATCAAGATGAGCATAAGCTGATGAATCTGTTCCATACCCTGCGCACAAAGTTGGGTATCAAAGATTCTGTTATCAAAAAATTAGACCTGATAGGTTGCCAGTCAAATCAATCTTATGTAACTATTTCAAACAAATCTTTTGATTGAGGCTTAGCCTCCTCAACCTGAGAGGGCTCTCTCAAGGGTTAATTATTTTTGATAGAAATATAGATGCCTAACTCTCTATGGGGTAATAAGCAGATAAATGATAGCTGAGTGGTTGTAAATCACATTAGCGTGTGCACATTAGGCTTATGGAGTCAAAATAGCTTCAGTAAAACCAAACAATCTACTTAGCATGGAAGTCAAGGCATATGAGAGTTCTTGTGTGTTCTTGTTCTAATGGCATCTTTTTATTATCCTATTGTAGTGGTGTTTGCTTATGTTAATCAGAATTCATCTTAGATTCTCTGACTTCCTACATAGACAAACTGATTGTGTGTTTTATAGTTTCACATGCGTATATCTTGACTAGAGAGAAAAATTTGGTGCTGAAGTACTGCAGTTGTCTGCAAGGATACATTTAGGAGGAAATGGAGTTCCTCGACATCTCCTCGCTTGGTACGAAATACCGGTATGCTGCCAATATTGAGCAGAAATTCAAACAGAAGAAGCGAGACTTTGGATCTACGAATCAAAAGAAAGGGAAAGCTGCCCCCAAACTTTAGAACAAAAGATAAAGCTAAGGCATGGCGGCCCAAGATAACCTACTGAAGCCGCAAGCAAAGAACAACCCCACGAAGCTGAAAAAGGACATGAGAAAGTGGTGTGAGTTCCATAAGAGCTCCATTCACAACAAAAGTGAGTGTCGGGCCAAGCAGTTACTGGTGGCCAAGATGAGGTCTTCTGAATTGCATGCATGCTCTAACTCTGAATCAGAACCCGACAAGGGGAAGGACAAAGGGAAGAAGATTATTGATGCGGATCCCAATTCCACCATTACCACTGTAAAGATCCAGAAGGAGGAACCAGAAGATCCAAAGGAGGAGGAGAATGTCTTCCACTCTTAGAAGTGGGTAAAGGGTTCCCCGCTTCAGTTCATTTTTGACAGTGGCAGCCAAAAGAACTTCATTTCCGCAGAGGTCGTGACGCGTTTGGCCTTTCTGACTACAACACACCCACAACTGTACACCATCGGGTGGCTTCACCAAGGACAAGATCTTTGCGTCAACCAGCAATGCCGCCTTCTATACAACATCAAGCCCTTCAAAGATGAGGTATTATGCGACATTTCTCCTCTTGATGTTTGTGATGTATTATTAGGCCAATCATACTTGTGGAAGCGTCATGCTGTATATGAGTCCCGACCTTGCACTATTATTGTTAATTTTGGAAATAAGTTGTACAGGAACCAGAGATACCATCGCCTGCGGCTATCTCTTTGGCTACTAAAAAAAAATGGAGTAAGATCATTTCCAAAACCAGGAAATTTGTTTTCCTAATGATCCGCCCCCAGGGCAAGAAGAATATTGTGGCCACGACCTCCAAACAAGGCTCCTCTGCATGACAACAAAAAATGGACAAGGTCATGGAGGAGTATGGGGAGATATTCACCTCACCCATAGGGGTGCCTCTACACTGTCAGGTCAAGCACCCCATCGATCTGACCCCAGGTGCGCCGCTTCCAAATGGATCGATCTATCGGTGCTCTGTTCTGGAGAACGATGAAATCAAGAGACAGATTTAGGAGCTGCTGTAGAAATGTCATATCCGACCGAGTTCATCGCCCTGTGGGAGCTCGATCGTATTGGTGCAGAAGAAGGATGGGTCTTGGTGACTCTGTATTGACTATCGGGCGCTGAACAAGATCACTATCCGAAATAGGTACCTTATCCCACGGATTGATGACCTTCTGGATCAACTCAAAGGGGAGAAATATTTCAGCAATATCGACTTGAAGTCCGAGTATCACCAGGTACCCATTGAACCCTCCGATGTGTGGAAGACTGCCTTCAAAGCCAAGGAGGGCCTTTTCGAATGACTGGTCATGCCTTTTGGGTTGACGAATGCTCTCACAAACTTCATGAGGCTGATGGACGACATCTTGCGGCCATTCACCAACTCATTTGTAGTAGTGTACTTGGATGACATCCTAATCTTTAGCCAAACTTGGGAAGAGCACCTCCACCACATCCGACAGGTCCTCCAAACACTGCGACAACACAAGTTGTGTGACAATTTGGAGAAGTGGACTTTTTGCATGAACCAGGTTCAGAATCTAGGATACATTATTGATGAACGGGGGGTGCATGTGGATCCAACCAAGATCCAAGTAATTCAGGATTGGCCGGCCCCAACCACTCTAACTGAGCTTCACAAATTTCTGGGTCTTGCTAATTTCTATCGCAGGTTCGTGTTGGGATTCTCTCATATCACTCGACCCTTGAGTCAAGTCACCAAGGGAGGAGTGAAATAAAAATTCTTTTGGTCAGAATATCAACAGAAGGCATTCGTAGAATTGAAAAATCGCCTCTTCTCTGCCCCAGTTCTCACTTTACCAGACTTGAAAAAACCATTTGAGATCGAGACAGATGCCTCTAACTATGATATTGGGGTAGTTCTTACTCAACAGGGGCATCCAGTGGCATATCACAGTGAGACACTATCCGACACAGTCCGTAAGTATCCCAATTATGATAAAGAAATGTATTCCATTGTGCAGGCATGTCGCCAATGGAAGTATTACATTTTAGGGAAGGAAACGGTCATCCACATAGACCACCGACCCCTGCAGTTCATACAGACACAAGGGAAGTTGCAGAACTATCTCCATCAGAAGTGGTCCACATATCTGCAACAATTTCATTTGAACGTCAAGTATAAGAAGGGAAACACCAATAATGTTGCAGACTTCCTCAGTCGACCACCAATCGTGGTGCTAACCACAGTTCTCAACTCTTGTGGGCACGAGACTTCTGATTGACCGATTCTCTACAAGAGCGATCCGGAATTCAGCCACACATACAAGACACTCTTGGAGGGTACGCAAGTTCCAAATTTTCACCTCCAAGATGCACTGTTATGTCATCTGGGACACCTTTGTGTTCCTTAAAGCGAGCGTGCCAAGATGATTTGGGAAGCATGCTATAGTCGAGTCGCCGGGAATTTCGGTGTTGATAAAACAATGGCAGTACTGCAGAAGTATTTCTATTGGCCGAACCTTCGACAGGATGTTGGGAAGTCCATCAAATCCTGCACTTCCTGCTCCATTTCCAAACCGACCATCAAGAAGCAAGGCCTTTATACTCCACTACCTACCCCTAGTCAACCTTGGGAATCCATCTCCATGGATTACATGTCAGACCTTCCTTATACTAAGCATGGAAATGACTGCGTTTTCGTGGTCGTCGAAAAATTCTCAAAGATGGCCATTATGTCAGCCTACAATAAGAATACAACATCAGAAGCCACTGCTAAAATCTTCTTTGAATGAGTGTGGGTGCACTTTTGGATCCCACAGTCTATCATCTCAGATCGGTACAACAGGTTCCTCAGCACATTTTGGTCCAACATATGGTCAATGATAGGCACGAAGCTCACCAAGTCCACAACTTTCGATCCTGAAACTGATGGCCAGACAGAGGTTGTCAACAACATGATTGTACACATTATGCGCATGTACAATTCAAACCATACATGCACATGGGATGAGAGCCTTACCTATGTAAAACAAAGCTATAACTAGGCTCTCCACATCTCAACCGACCACAACCCCTTTCAGGTGGGCATGGGGTTCCATCCACTATGTCCCATTGACGTAGCCATGCCATTTGTGGCTACTCAGGTCGATTTAGCTCATGTCCAGTCTGAAGCTGAAAAAGCGAACAACTTCATTGAGCACATTCAACACATGCGTCAATAGGTTCATGACATATTGGATAGAGCCAATGCTAAGTACAAGAAATGACATGATCAACATTGGGTGCCACACCACTTCCAGGTGGGCAACAAAGTGTGGCTACATTTGCAGAAGGAGAGCCTCAATGGACCCCACCACAAGATTCACCCGCTTCGATATGGGTCGTACACCATCACCATGGCTGTAGGGCACAATGCCTTTGAGCTTAGTATTCCACAATTCCTTGGTCTGCATCCAGTATTCAATGTGGACCGCCTTTGGCCCTATTTCCCACCTTTACTGGACATCTCTGACATTGCAGAACAACTCACACCAACAGATTTAAACACAGACTGCATGGAACATGCCACCACAGATTGTATCATGGACATGGAATTCAAGAACATGCAAATCAAGAACATGAAAATCAAGAACACTCGCCAGCAGAATATCCAACTGTATCGGGTTTTCAAAGCTGGCCAACTCTTGCACCAAGGCAAGTGGTTCACCAGGGACCAAGTTCAACAGAAGTTTCCTCATCTCATGGAGGAACTCAATGCAATGGGGACCATTGCTTCCTAAGGGGAAGGAATGATCCAGGTGGATATTGGTGGGCACTCGCCTATTCCACTTGGGGCCCCACCATTATTTCTTTCATTTTTTCAGTTTCCTTAATTATAGCACAATTTACTATTTTTAGTAGTTTTTCGGGTCCTGAACTTCCAGAGCACATTTTTTGGGCATAAAAACTCTGGCGAATATGAGTCCGTTCTGGACTCTACATTCGCGGTTAGCAGTTGTATTCCTCGGATAGATCTTTCTAAAAATGTATCGTGTGTGTTAAATGGAGATAGTATGCCAAAGTTACAACCCCGAGAAATTGATGTACCAATTTACCCCAACAGGGCCCATATTCTAGCGTTTCATTTCCCGGGGTTAGGATTTTGGATGTTTTGGGTTTTACATTGTTTCTCAATAATATATAGGCCTTCAAGCCTCATTGTAACACAGAGTTCAGAGGCCTGTAGCCACCACATCTCTTCTTAGAGATAAAATACCAATGCCCTAGCTAGTTTATTTCCATTCTGTCTGTAAACAAATTTCAGTTCTTTGATATTAATGAAATGAAGTGTTATTTCCACTACATTTTTATATTTATGGTTATATGTGCATTATTTTTTGTTCTTGCATAAATACGAAGCAAGTTGGTACAAGCATAGGTTCACATAAATCAGAGAGTATTAGGCTTAATTTCCGTGCACCTCTAGAATTAGAATTTTGAAAAGACTGTTTGTGATGCTTGCCCAATATACAAGCATTACATGGGGTCAATTTTCTGGGAACTGTTGGAAGTCCTTTAATCCTTTGTTGTTTCATAATTCTAATACTTTCATAATTAATATGACCGAAGTGTGCATGCCAAAATAAGGAAGATAACATATTATCATTTTGATCAACCAAATAAGTTGTGTTTAATGCAACATATGACATACCATGCACTTTCAACAATTTATCGTATTCCAAACTAGCCATTATAGTTTTATTGTTAGCTGCTCTTCTAATTTCCACTTTACCATCAAATATGTGAAAGGAATGTGATAAAAAATTCCTTTGGAATTCCAGAATGTAAAGAATATAATTCAAAGTATAATCTAAAAGTCTAGGATTTTTTAACTGAATTGAATCAATCCTTGATGCTTTGATTTCGGAATTATCAACAAACTACACAACTCCATCAATATTATCATTGAATTGATCAAACAAATATTTTCTAAAGGTCATATGACAAGTGGCACCTGTGTCTAAAATCCAGCTGTCATTCCATGAAGAAAAATAGGTACTAAAAATATCTTCCATGTGAAAATTACAATGTGCAACAACATAATGTGCACTCTCAGAAGTGTAATGTCCCAAATCTGGAACAGCTAGCAAGGCATGACTGGAAAACACGTTTTCCAGTAATGGCTACTATAGGAATTGAAACCAAGACCTGGATCCCTTAGAAAAATGTGTCTAAGTACTAAATCCAAGAGGAGGCTCCAAAGAAATCCTTCTAAGTGGGTTAAACAGATCTCCCACACTTAGATGTCCTCAGAAAGTGCCCGATGAGGGACTGCAACAATTCTTGAGAAATAAATGGAAAGACAACGTTATTGTATAGCTGTGAACAGATGAAGATAGGTATAGCCAACAAATATGTTATATAGCAGAAAATGTATACAATGTGTGGAGGAATCAATCAATCCAGCTAGGCAATGGAAGCCTCAATGAGACATATACATGACAATGGAGAGCGCTGCTACATGAAAGAGAGCCTTGGCTACAATAACGCATTTTATAGGAGACACTGCAACAAAATGTAGAAATTTGAATAACTGATATATTATTCACCGAGATTATCCTGATCACACAAATTTTAACTTCATGCACAATACAGAATCTCTTCCACCATTGATCATTACATGCAGAAATAAAATCAATTGCATGCACACATTAAAACCATAAAAAATTCACAATGAACACAGTATTTCATGGGAAAGCTTAAAGTTGAAAACCCCAACTATCTGTATATTATATATTTCATAGAGATCATGTAACAATCATCATACAAAGCTCCTCATAAGCTCTCAGTACAATCTCGAATTGCTACACACTAATCAAGATAGCTCTAGCAAAACACATGCTCCAATCTCTGCCACCTAATAGCCTGCCTCTACTACGCAATCCTTGCTGAAGAATAGCTCTTGATGAGTTCGAATTACCCCAGACTTGCTCACACAGTCTTTAAAGGCATCTCTACTAAGTGTTGGATGCAAACCATGCATCACTATAGTCACAACTGATAGTCACACTGCTCTTTCACCTATCTCTCCACTGGTCTCCACTGAAACTGTCCATGCACTGAAGTTAACTGATGTATTCTTTAGTTGATTAATGAGTTTATAATTAGTGAATTAATTAATAATTAATTCACACCACTCTCACTAGTATATCAATCAGTTAGACTAGATACAACTAGCTCAACTATGTTTAGTTTAGTTAAACTGAACACAACTCCATTAACTTCCTCAATCAACTCCACCAAACTCTCTCACATGAGTTCTAACTGAAGTATCCATGCAATAGCTCCACTTAACCCTCAGGAATAGCATAATTCCTTCTGTCAACTCCTGTGCCACATTTGTGCACTTAACTGAAGTGCTCGAGAGAATAAGATAATGTTTATAGTCTAAATATTTATTATGAAATAATAATATTCGACATATCTATTTTTAGTCTGGCAGTCTAAAAATAGACTCCGCCCAATATGTCTAAAAATAGAAGTCCATCTATTTTTCCAACTTGACCAACCATCCACAAATAGCATCCTGCAACTCATAGAATATGATCGACATGTCTAAAAATAGACATAGTCTAAAAATAAACTTTGCGACAAAAATCACCTGTGTGGGCCCCACCTAGTTTAGGTGATCATTTTCCAACTAGGATCGGGAATGATGTTTCAGGATGCCTCCTTCAGTATTTCTTGTTGCAATTTTCAACACTCCCTCTCAACAAGAAAGGACCGTCTTTGCATGCGACATGCAATTCCATGCATTTGCCCTGCAACCTTCACAAGCGCCATGCAACTCCATGCATCTACTCTGCAACTCCTCTAAAACTGAATAGGCTCCAAGCAACTCAATCAATCTGATGCATCTATCATCAAAGTCTTTAAATTCTACTGGTACCAACTGCACATGTCATCAGGAACCACTGCGTTGTTGAACTCTTGCACCCATGCACTCTGCACTTGCTGTCAACTCTGATTTGCACTCCAGTATCCGACACTGTCACTTTGATCTGCCTCAATCAATCCAACTGATCATGCTACTTCTGCACTGTGGGCACCTCATAGCCAGGTTCAATTCATGAGATCCACACCATCTCAATGAATCCTGCCCAGAAATATCCTCTTGGGATTAATCATGCATGTTGCCCCACCTCTCACCTGGTGGTATAGCTGCATGCACTCCCTCTGCCCATTTGACATGAAATTTCTCTGAATGAGTGGTTTCTTCCACTCCATGATCCTCATCTTGTGGGTGCTCCACATCTCAAGGTTCACTCTTACCTAAAACTTGCTCCCTCTCAAGAATAATTGCATTGTCTTTCTGCACTTAACAGTGAAACTCAAGTAGACATCCATCACCAGCCTGTAGAGATGCCTTTTTGAATCATTTCTAGACTTGTCATGTGCACACCTTGTCTGAAGGAAAAATTACCACTACTAGAAACAACATCACTGCCATCCTCAACATTAGTGAAATTAAATTCTTAAACCTAGAACATGCACTACATCTTGTAAAAGAATGAGTTTACCTGAATCCCTCTGAAAGGTTATGGTACCAATTTCAATCTCATTGCATCATCCATTGTCGCCCAACTTAGCATGAAACTGGAGATCTTTCTCCACCAAGTCACTGAAAATATTCACATCTCTCGTCATGTGAAAGGAACCACTACTATCAAAATACCACCTCGATCCCAATGCACTAGACATCATGCATGAGATCAATGAGAAGTCCAACTCAAATTGTGAGGCAAGAGCCTTACCAGCTGCAGCTCCAGCAGCCTGCTTGTTCTTCTTCTTCTGTGGACAATGCGTGGCGAAATGCCCATGCTCGTGACAGTGAAAACAGTTCACTTTGGACATGTCACGCTCTTTACCATCCACACAATATTGAGAAGAATTCTTCTTACCCTTCCCCTTCATTGCTTTGGTAGCCAAAGCACAATCCTCTTCATCATCATTCTTTGATGAAAATCCATCCCCGGTATCCCGCCTTATCTCATCCTGCACAAGATCTGACCAAACTCACTCCCATCCTGGCAATTTCTCTCGACCATTGACAGAGTCCTGATAGGAATACCAACTCTTCGGAAGCCCAAGGAGAGCCAATCTCACGAATTATTCGTCATCCACACTAACTCCTACACTCCCAAGCTCACCCCTGCAGTGGAAAAACTTTTTCAAGTATACTGGAATAGTGTCATTCTTCTCCATTTTTATTTTCCTGAGTTTATCCTTGAGCACCAACTTCCTTTGGTCGCTCTTGCCTTGGAAAAAATCTTTCAAATATTTCCACATCAAGAATGGAGAAGCTTTACCATGAAGTTTGGATACTATGTGATCCTTCACACCTTCCAACAGAATCCTTCGACACCTTTCTACCTTATTTTTCCATGCGTCAAGTGCGGCAACATCGCTAGAACCCAGTTTTGGAATTTTTGCATCTATGAACTCCTTCAACCCATTGTCATCCAGCACCACCTGCATCCTATCCTTCCATGCAATATAATTCTAGCTTCCCTCAAGGGCACACTCCAATCACAATCCGTTGAAAGACATCTCAACTTCGACACCAAGAAAACACTATAGCAATTTCGAATTCCACCAGCACAAAACTCAACCACTTCAATGCTTTGCAATTGCTCCAATGATCAATATCACTCCGATACCATGTAGAAATTTGAATAACTAATATATTATTCACCGAGATTCTCCCCGAGTCACACTATTTTAACTTCATGCACAATACATAATCTCTTCTACCATTGATCATTACATGCGGAAATAAAATCAATTGCATGCACACATTAAAACCATAAAAAAATCACACATATGAACACAGTATTTCATGGGAAAGCTTAAAGTTGAAACCAAAACTATCTGTATATTATATATGTCATAGAGATCATGTAATAATCATCATACAAAGCTCCTCACAAGCTCTTAGTACAATCTCAAATTGCTACACACTAATCAAGCTAGATCTAGCAAAACACATGCTCCAATCTCTGCCACCTGATAGCCTGCCTCTATTGCGCAATCCCTGTTGAAGAATAGCTCTTGATGAGTTCGAATTGCCCCAGCCTTGCTCATACAGTATTTAAAGGCATCTCTATTGAGTGTTGGATGCAAACCATGCATCACTATAGTCACAACTGATAGTCACACTGCTCTTTCACCTATCTCTCCAAAGGTCTCCCCTGAAACTGTCCATGCACTGAAGTTAACTGATGTATTCTTTAGTTGATTAATGAGTTTATAATTAGTGAATTAATTAATAATTAATTCACACCACTCTCACTAGTGTATCAATCAGTTAGACTAGATACAACTAGCTCAACTATGTTTATATTAGTTAAACTGAACACAAACCCATTAACTCCTCAATGATCAACTCCACCAAACTCTCTCACATGAGTTCTAACTGAAGTATCCATGAAATAGCTCCACTTAACCCTCAGGAATAACGTAATTCCTTCTGTCAGCTCCTGTGCCACATACGTACACTTAGCGAAATACTCCAAAGAGAATAAGATAATGTTTATAGTCCAAATATTATTAAGAGGAAATTTAATAATATTCGACATATCTAATTTTTAGTGGCAATCTAAAAATAGATTCCGCCCAAATATGTCTAAAAATAGAATTCCATATATTTTTCCAACTTGACCAACCATCCACAAATAGCATCCCGCAACTCATAGAATATGATCGACATGTCTAAAAATAGACATAGTCTAAAAATAGACTTTGCGACAAAATTCACCTGTGTGGGCCCCACCTAGTTTAGGTGATCACTTTCCAACTAGGATCAGGAATGATGTTTCATGATTCCTCCTTCACTGTTTCTTGTTGCAATCTTCAACACTCCCTCTCAACAAGAAATGACTGTCATTGCATGCGACATGCAACTCCATGCATTCACCCTGCAACCTTCACAAGCGCCATGCAACTCCATGCATCTTCTCTGCAACTCCTCTGAAACTGAATAGGCTCCAAAAAAATCAATCAGTCTTGATGTATATAGCATCTATCATCAAATTCTTCGAATTCTGCTTGGCCAACTGCACATGTCATCAGGAACCACTGCGCTGTTGACTCTTTGCACCCATGCACTCTTGCACTTGCTGTCAACTCTGATCCGCGCTCCAGTATCCAACACTGTCACTTTGATCTCCCTGCATCACTCAACTAATCTTGCTACTGCTGTGTTATGGGCACCTCGTAGCCAGGTTCAATCCATGATATCCACACCATCTCATGAATCTTGCCCAGAAATCTCCTCATGGGATTAATCATGCATGTCGCCCCACCTCTCACCTGGTGGTATAGCTGCATGCACTCCCTCTACCCATTTGGCACGAAATTTCTCTGCATGAGTGGTTTCTCCCACTCCATGATCCTCATCTTGTGGTTGCTCCACATCCTGAGGTTCACTCTTACCTGCATGCAAATCTTGCTCCCTCTCAAGCTTCAATTGCATGGCTTTCTTGCACTTCCCAACGGTAGGAAGCTCCGTAGAAATCCCATCTAATTCAAATCTGTAGAGATTCTTGGCTCGAATCCCAACCTTCTTGACTTGTCCTGTTGCTTTGTACTGAAGGAAAAATTTTCCTTCACTAAAGACAACATCATACCCTTTATCCTCTAACATTGCGACTGAGATTAAATTCTTCTTTAAACCTGGAGACATGCACTACATCTTGTAAAGAATGAAGTTTACGACTCCTACGAAAGGTTATGGTACCAATTTCGGTGTCGCATTGTATCGTCCCGTGTCGCCCAACTCAACATGCAAGTTTGGAGATCTTTCTCTACAGAGTCGCGAAAAGATTCACATCTCCTGTCATGTGAAAGGAAACGCCATATCAAAATACCACCACCGATAACTATTGCACTGAGCCTGGCCACGCCAACGATCAGTGAGAAAATCCGGCTCAAATTGTGAGCAGAAGCCTCTGGCCTACGACTCCCGGCCGGCCTTTGCTTGTTCTTCTTCTTCTGTGGACAATGCGTGGCGAAATTCCCATGCTCGTGACAGTGAAAACACTTCACTTTGGACATGTCACGCTCTTTACCATCCGCACCGGATTGAGAAGAATTCTTCTTACCCTTCCCCTTCCTTGCTTTGGCAACCAAAGCACAATCCTCTTCATCATAATTCTTTGATGAAGAGCCATCCCTGGTATCCCGCCTTATCTCCTCCTGCACAAGATCCAACCAAAGTCGCTCCCATCCTAGCAATTTCTCCCAACCATTGACAGAGACCTGATAGGAATGCCAACTCTTCGAAAGCCCAAGGAGAGCCAAGCTCACCAATTCCTCATCATCCACACTAACTCCTACACTCCCAATCTCATCCCTGCAGTGGACAAACTTTGTCAAGTATACCGGAATAGTGTCATTCTTCTCCATCTTTATTTTCCTGAGTTTATCCTTGAGCGCCAACTTCCTCTGGTCGCTCTTGCTTTTCAGAACAAATGCGTTGGGCGAGAACCACATCAAGAATGGAGAAGCTTTACCATGAAGGCTGGACACTATGGAAGTCCTTCACACCTTCCAACGGGAATCCTTCGACACCTTGCTACCTTCTTTTGCCATGCGTCAAGTACGGCAGCATCACTAGAAGTAGGTTTTGGAATTTCTGCATCTATGAACTCCTTCAACCCATTGTCATCCAACACCGCCTCCATCCTGTCCTTCCACGCAATATAATTTGAGTTGCCCTCAAGGGCATACTCCAATCGCAATCCGCTGAAAGACATCTCAACTTGGACACCAAGAAAACACTGTAGCAATTTCGAATTCCACCAGCACAAAACTCAACCGCTTCAATGCTTAGCAATTTCTCCAATGATCAATATCGCTCTGATACCATGTAGAAATTTGAATAACTGATATATTATTCACCAAGATTCTTCTGATCACACACTATTTTAACTTCATGTACAATACAGAATCTCTTCTACCATTGATCATTACATGCGGAAATAAAATCAATTGCATGCACACATTAAAACCATAACAAATTCACACACATGAACACAGTATTTCATGAAAAAGCTTAAAGCTGAAAAACCCAACTATCTGTATATTATATATGTCATAGAGATCATGTAAAAATCATCATACAAAGCTCCTCACAAGCTCTCAGTACAATCTCGAATTGCTACACACTAATCAAGCTAGATCTAGCAAAACACATGCTCCAATCTCTGCCATCTGATAGCCTGCCACTACTGTGCAATCCTTGCTGAAGAATAGCTCTTGATGAGTTCGAATTACCCCAGACTTGCTCACGCAGTCTTTAAAGAAATCTCTACTGAGTGTTGGATGCAAACCATGCATCACTATAGTCACAACTGATAGTCACACTGCTCTTTCACCTATCTCTCCACTGGTCTCCACTGAAACTGTCCATGCACTGAAGTTAACTGATGTATTCTTTAGTTGATTAAGGAGTTTATAATTATTGAATTAACTAATAATTAATTCACACCACTCTCACTAGTGTATCAATCAGTTAGACTAGATACAACTAGCTCAACTATGTTTAGATTAGTTAAACTGAACACAACTCCATTAACTTCCTCAATCAACTCCACCAAACTCTCTCACATGAGTTCTAACTGAGGTATCCATGCAATAGCTCCACTTAACCCTTAGGAATAGCGTAATTCCTTCTGTCAGCTCCTGTGCCACATCTGTGCACTTAACTGAAGTGCTCCAAGAGAATAAGATAATTTTTATAGTCCAAATATTATTAAGAGCTAATAATATTCGACATATCTATTTTTAGACTGGCAATCTAAAAATAGATTCCGCCCAATATGTCTAAAAATACAAGTCCATCTATTTTTTCCAACTTGACCAACCATCCACAAATAGAATCCCGCAACTCATAGAATATGATCGACATGTCTAAAAATAGACATAGTCTAAAATTAGACTTTGCGACAAAAATCACATGTGTGGGCCCCACCTAGTTTAGGTGATCACTTTCCAACTAGGATCAGGAATGATGTTTCAGGATGCCTCCTTCACTGTTTCTTGTTGCAATCTTCAACACAAAATACATGATAATATAATGATGTATCAATATCAGCTCAAAGAAAGGAGGGGGATCAAGCTCTAAACCCCTGAAAACAATAATACAACAATAATACTCAATCCTTAGAAGGATTGGCTGCAATACATGTACAATGGGAAATTCTGCAGAAATGCCGGAGTTGCTGGGCAGCAGCTGCAACTCAGAAAATAGAAATGGATGAAGATAGCTGATGATGCTGCATATGATTCATATATCTCATCCAATGGATATCTCAGGTGAAAGGCTGATCCAATCCCTGAATATCTCACCCTCCAAACTAGTGGTACAATCCCCCACTACAGGTGCACTCTAAAATAATGCAGTCAAGGAGCTGGACTGCGCTATAGGAGATAGGAGAAGCTTGGCCTGGTGCCAAAGTTGTGAAATCAGCTCAGAAACCTCCTTCACTAACCTCCCGGAGGAATAGGAGCTCCCTCCTCTGAAAGATGAGCCAAGGAAAGGTGTTGTGGAACCCTCCACTGCAACACCCAACAACACTACGTTATACTTCAGCAGAAATAACGCAATGAATGAAAGGAGTGGCTTTGGCCTTGAGCCAAGATGTGGAGAAAATGAAGTGCAATACTTTAAGAGGCATCTCAAGAAGGAGAGGAAATCCTAAGCATGAATCCCTCGTGCTAAGCAGCATTGCAATTCAGCTGAACAGCCGGAGAATGCAAATAGTCTTTAGACTAAAATCAATATGCTCAAAGATATCTCACTATGGCTGCCCCTTCCTCCTTTTATACAAGTGAATGCCTCTTTGCCATGGACCCCACACATTAGGGTTTCTTCCACAAGGAATATTCATCCCTCTCAAACTGCGCTGTCTTCTCATGGAAGCTACACCTCTTAGGCAACACTGTTGACTTGGTTAAACTTGACCTTGTCCTCATGCAACTTGACCCTTTTCACACTAGAAGGTGAAAAATAAGCTGCTCCAATGATCCCTCTTCACACTATGAAGGATATTATTCCTACTCATGGGCCTTTTACCCATTTTATTCACCTCCTAAGTGAAATTAGCCAAAATTAATATTCCAATTTGCTACATGAAAATTTTGGAATATTACAGTCCTCCCCTCTCAAAGATTGCTTGTCCTCAAGCAAGTGCAAGGATAGACTGGGTTATTTTCTCCTCCTCTCCCTATAGCATATATGTATGATTATCTCTTCCAAGGGAAGTGATGCTATCTCATCAATCAAGTCTCGACATTGCTCCTCCTCAATATGTAAGTTAGCTATCAAGTCATCATCATGTAAAGGTGAGATACTCAAGAGGATAGAAAAGTGATGTCTAGAGGTCCCTTTGAAGAATGGGATATGAAATAATATGGGAACTATCTTCCCCATATGGATCCTCCATCTCCAAGCTATGAGCCATGCAAAATTAGTTACCTTCCATCTAGGCAACCCCTGAAAACTATCCTCCACCTTTGGCTCCGGCAAGGTAGGTGGGATGAAAATCTGCACATGGTGGACTATGTAGCCTACCCCACGATGTCCATCTCTCCACTTATGATAAGTGTAGAGTGTTGGCTGTCCATGGGCTGCAATGAGTTTTCCCTCAAGTGGAAAAATGAGGACTAGACCTCCAAATAGCTCTCCCCCAATGCTGCAAATCAAGCTGGCCCAAATATCCCCATATATGATGAGTTGGAAGTCATCAACATAGGGCATCTCTTCCATCATATAGCTCACCTCATAAAGAGACAAATGTGTTATCAAGGTGACCATATCATATCCCATGCTCCCCTTAGAACATGTAGTGCAAAAAGTATGAGGAATTTATCCCTCAAAGGACACATCCATCCCATGTGTCTCTCTCCCAAACATGCTCCTCATAAAGACAGAAACAATAGAACCATAGGGAGCAAAAATGAGAATCATACTTGCTGCCATATGCAACAAATGAGAAGGAAAATGGTCCCTCAAGTGCAACCAGCGCAGCTTAACTCTCAACTGCAATAGAGACTAATGAAATAAGTGGCTTTTCAACCACTTGCCTGTTGCTCCAATCTCCTCATAAGTATGGGGGAAGTGAATGATGTAAGGTGTACAATAAGAGTGTCCTCCATAATATATCTCTTCCCCAAGTCCTCCTAGGGAAGGCCCATCAATCATGCTTATGGCCTCAACTAGACCATGAAGCTCTAAAGAAAGAATGCTCCTCCTTGGAGCAACATCCTGCATATGTATGGTTAAGGGACATATATCATATAAATAATCATGAAAATAATCATCACCCTTACCATATGTTCTGCTCAAACAAGTGGAGTGGCTCATAAGTGAGTCTCCTCTCATCCTCAAAGAGAAAAGAGGTGGCTGTGATAACTCCTCCAAAGAGTCATGTCTCTCCTCCATCTCCATCTGGTCCATGCATCTCCTCATATGCTGATATATCTCCTCCTCAAAGCCCATCCAAGAATAATCCTCCATGATGGTCAAGTATGCACTCATATAACAAGTGGGACTGAAAAGGAAATCCTCATGAGCTTCTTGTAACAACTCCTCCTTGAGCTTGGAAGCTCTAGGAAAGAAGATCCTACCATGATAGTAGATGACCCCATCTCTGACTGAATATCCCTCCTCATGTAACTGGTCATCTAAGATCATGCAAGCGAAAAGATCCTTGGAATACTCCAACAACAGCTGGGAGTTCCAATATGGATCTATCCTCCATAGTGAAAGCGCTGATGATCTCTCATGAAGAGCATCTGTCATATGGTCATCCTCCTCTTTGACATCTCTCATGCCAAAGATGCAAGTTGGAAGGCTGCTATCCTTCCCTTGCTGCTTCTGCCACAGTGCAGAATCTGAAATGGAAGTGGGTCCTGATGATGTTGAGAGAATTCTCTCTCTCTCCTTGAGTCTACCCTAGAGTCCCAGCGTTGTATCAAGCTCTACCAAGGTCTCCACTCTCCTGAAATCCATGAGTGGTGCCCCAACATGTGAATCATCCATCCTCCTCTGCTGATCCAGTGGTCTCCCTGGAAAAATGTCTCCATGCAATGAGACATCATCATCAAGAGATGACTGAATAAATGAATGGAGAAAACTCTCCATGCTTCCACTGCGCAATCCAATCACCTTCTTAGGTGCATCAACCTCCAGAAATGAACAGGGATGTATACTCCTCATCTCATGATGCTGGGTCTTCTCCCTACCTCCTCCTTGTGTATCCATGGTTCTACACCCTCTCAACAATGGCACATGTGCAACATGGGTTGTGCCTTGATCTCCACACATGAGATCATGGGGATTTACTTGCAAATATGCAAGAATTACTCTACTTGGAGCAAGAGTGCCTCCTACCTCTGCATGAGGCACTAGATAATCTCTATAAATGACAGTGTTGTTGCCCTCAATATCTGAAACATGCATGGGAAACTCTCCAATGATTGGATCCCTTTTTGAAAAAGAGATCTCCATGCTCCTTTGCTCAAAGGTGTGAGATGGAAGCATATTTTCCGGCAAAGTATGGTGCAAGTTTTCAGCCTCCTTCATGGTTTTCTGAAATGGAATTGCGTTCTCATGCAAGGGTTTTGTTTGAGTTTTCTTGTTTTTCTCCATCATGTGAGTCTCATGAATCCTTCCATCAAATTTTCTCATTATTGCCTTAGTGAAACTAGCATAAGATGCAATGTTTACATTTCTTAAAGAAAAGGATTCAAAGATCCACCAGGCATAAGCCTTACCTCTCAAATGCAGCGCTGCAAATTTGATGACTTCATCCTCCGGTATTTTGTGCTGCCACAAGAAGGTCTCTAACTCCTCTACCCAAGCTTGGGATGAACATGTAGGTAAACCTTCAAAGATAGATAGATGAAATCTATCTTGCTGCTCTCTTCCTTTCACCTTCATCTTGAAAAACTATGAAAAAATGAGATGATCTCGAAATTTCTGAGTTTGAGACTCATACTGTCTTAGGAAATCACTAAGAGTTTTCCTCCTAGAAACTTCTTCTCTTCTTTCCCTCTCTCTTCCGGAAATCCTGGGCATGTGACTGCGTTGTGAATGCAAGTGTGTAGCTTCTTGCTCACACTCTTCATTTCTAGAGTTTTCTTTGGATTCAAACTCTCTTGGAGATTATTCATGCATCTCCTCCCTGATCTTCTTGAACTCCTCATGAATAATATGTACAGATCTAGGAAGAAGCCTTGTGAGCTTATCCCCTTTCTCTTCTCCAAAATATGGAGTCTTCTTCCTGCTTATTTCTTTGTATCCTTGATGAGAATAGGAAGTGCAAGGTGCTTCCTCTTCTTTCTGCTTATCCTCCTTGGGGAGGTTCTTCATGGATATGAAATATGATGAGATGAAACTCATCTTCTTCAATATTATGATCTTCTTGGGCTTAGACTCACAGGTTGAGCCAAGAAAGCAGCTTTGATACCACTGTAATGTCCCAAATCTGGAACAACTAGCAAGGCATGACTGGAAAATGCATTTTCCAGTAATGGCTACTACAGGAATTGAAACCAAGGCCTGGATCCCTTACAAAAATGTGTCTAAGTGCTAAATCCAAGAGGAGGCTCCAAACAAATACTTCTAAGTGGGTTAAATAGATCTCCCACACTTAGATGTCCTCAGAAAGTGCCCGATGAGGGACTGCAACAATTCTTGAGAAAGAAATGGAAAGACAACGTTATTCTATAGCTGTGAACACATGAAGATAGGTATAGACAACAAATATGTTATATATCAGAAAATGCATACAATGTGTGGAGGAATCAATCACTCCATCTAGGCAATGGAAGCCTCAATGAGACATATACATGACAATGGAGAGCACTGCTACATGAAAGAGAGCCTTGGCTACAATAACGCATTTTATAGGAGAAACTGCAACAAAATACATGATAATATAATGATGTATCAATATCAGCTCAAATAAAGGAGGGGGATCAAGCTCTCAACCCCCGAAAACACTAATACAACAATAATACTCAATCCTTAGAAGGACTGGCTGCAATACATGTACAATGGGAAATTCTGCAGAAATGCCGGAGTTGCTGGGCAGCAGCTGCAACTCAAAACTGTAATAACATGGATATGGCTGAATAAGATGTGCAATCTGAAAGAAACCTCCTCCAATGAATCTCTCAATGCAAGGCTAATCCCGACACTGAAGATCTTGCCCTCCAAGAAGTTGGTGCAACCCCTCACTGCAAGTGTGCATTGAAATAACGCAGTATGGAGGCTGGAATGCGCTGTCTATGATGGGAGATGTTGGCCTTGATGCCAAAATATGAAAATCAGCTCAGAAACCTTCCTTACTAACCTTCCCGAGGAATAGAGACTCCCTCCTCTGAAAGATGAGACAAGGAATGGTGTTGTGGAACGCCTCCACTACAACACCTAGCAACACTACGTTATACTTCAACAGAAATAATGCAGTGAATAAATAATGGCTTTGGCCTTGAGCCAAGATGTGGAGAAAATGAAGTGCAATCCTTCAAGAGGCCTCTCAAGAAGGAGAGGAAATCCTAAACAGGAATCCCTCGTGCTAAGTAGCACTGCAACTCAGTTGAACAGCCGAGTCTGCAAATATGTCTAAGCAGACAAATGATCAAATGCTCAAAGATATCTCACTATGGCTACCCCTTCCTCCTTTTATACAAGTGAATGCCTCTTTGCCATGGACCCCACACATTAGGGTTTCTTCCACAAGGAATATTCCTCCCTCTCAAACTGCGCTGTCTTCTCATGCAAGCTACACCTCTTAGGCAACGCTGTTGACTTGGTCAAACTTGACCTTGTCCTCATGCAACTTGTCCCTTTTCACACTGGAAGGTGCAAAATAAGCTGCTCCAATGATCCCTCTTCACACTATGAAGGATCTTATTCCTACTCATGGGCCTTTTACTCATTTTATTCACCTCCTAAGTGAAATTAGCCAAAATTAATATTCCAATTTGCTGCATGGAAATTTTGGAATATTACAAGAAGGCTATCCTTTGTTTGGAATTAAATGATTTTTCTTTTCAAGCATTTTTTCTCTTATTTGATTAATTTTCTCCCTGGGAATTCTACAATTTGTAGCATTATGTCAAATTTTACCACATCTGAAACATTTTACAACTGGTTTATCAGAAAATTTTCTTTTTTTATTATTCTGTTGTCTATCTCTCTGAATATTCCCCCCCTGCCTCTATAATTCTTCTTACCTCAACCTCTATTACCCTTAGTATTTCTGACAGATTCCTCTTGAGGTTTTTGGTATTTTTTAGAAAGACATAGGGTTTTAGTATTAGAACTATGTGATGCTTCTTTATTTCCAGAAGCCTTCTCTCTTTCTACAATTTTCCCTACTAATTTGTCAAAATCTAAATCTTTTAATTTCCCACTAGCTTGGAGAGATTCCAAGTAGTGTTAATAACTAAGGTAAAGACACTTTATAAAGGCAGTAAACTGCAAATCAACTTTAACTCTAGTAGATTCAATTTCATGATTGATGGATTTAATTTTAGAGGCAAGTTTTAGAGGATCATTATCGTGTAGAAATTTCAACCCCCACTCCAGTTATCAATTTTCCTTATCACTCGATGCATATAGCTTTAAATATGAACATGACATAAATACTAAAATATGGAAATGACTGAAATTTTTGAAAACACAAATTTGGAGATTTTGCAACTGCTAGAAAATGTAGAAATAAAACACAGGAAAATATGACAACCATAGAGAAAATAACACAGTGATTTTTGGTCAATGTGACCCTAGAAAAATCCCCTACAAATCTTGGGGAAAACCAGTTTAAGAGCTCTTCTTTATTTCTGAATAAAATTCCAACAACCAAAATTTACAACTTATCTCGATTTCCATGCTTATACTCTGCCTTGGAAAATGTGCCAACAACAAAACATAAATTACACCAATAAATGCTGAACTGCCACCCTCGAAAAACACGACCAAAATTATGTAGTATGATTTTACTTCTATACGGAAAGTACAACTTTAATTCATCCTTGAAAAATGTGCCCATAATCTGCCTCGAAAATTGTGCTTCCAACTGTTGTACAAATTTCTCTAAATATGTGCCAGAATAACAACAATGATTCTCCTCGATTTTCGTGCCCAAAATATACCTCAAAATTCGTGCTAAAGATATTGTCCCTCTTCCTCAATTTCTGTGCCTCTCCCTTCCTCGAAATCTATGCAAAACTCCTACTGTATGGATTTTGCCTTGGGATTTGTGCCCAATAAAGCTACTCTAAGGATTTGCTGAGGTCTCCTTGCTGCCCTCCTTCAACTTCTCACTGCTCGTAAATTTTCTCCTTGCTCTCCTTCTCTTCTCTCAATAGCTCATGAAATACCAAATTGATCTTTTCCTATTCTCCTCTCCTTTTACCCTAAATGACCTTTTGGGTAATCCTAAGATCTAATGAATGAGATTCATTTAGATCTAGGGATGAGAATAAATGTGCATTTAATTCTCACTTTCTATTTTTTTAACTCACCCACTTAAATAAAGACCCACTTAGCCTTTTATTTCCATAGTCACCTTTTCACTTTCTAATTTTTCATTGACTTTAATAAAGTCACTTTAAAATTAGAATGTAACTTTATCACTGATAAAGTCACTTTAAAATTAGATTTGACTTTACCAATTATAAAGTCAGTTTAGGAGAAAAGTAAAAATAAATTGGACACTTTTCCCTAGGCCAAAGATCAAAGCCTTAGGGAACCACTTGTCCTCTGGTACCCAAATTTTAACACTCCCTCTTACTGAGGAAAGTTTTCCTCACCACTCCCATCTTGTCTCTACAATAAACATGCTTGCTCCGTGGTAAGGCTTTGGTGAAATTGTCTGCTACCTGCTCATCTGTGGAAATGTACTCAAGCTTGACATCTCCCTTTTGGACATAGTCTCTAATGAAGTGATACTTGATCCCAATATTCTTTGACCTGTCATGAAAAACTAGATTCTCCGTGAGTTTTATGCAACTCTGATTATCAAAGTAAATCATTGAAGGTCTCAATGGCTAACCAAATAGACCAAACAACATATTGCGAAGCCATATGGCCTCACAACTAGCCAAAATACAAGCCATATACTCTGCCTCAGCTGAGCTCAATGAAACTAACTGTTGGTTCAGGCTGAACCACGACACAACTATCGAACCCAACACAAAAATACACCCTAAAGTGCTCTTCCTATCAGAAGCACAACCTACTCAATCTGAATTAGTGTACCCTGCTAGTATCACTCCATCTCCCTGTCTATAACCTAGAACAAAATCCACTGTCCCCTACAAGTAACGAAGAATGTGTTTTACAGCCACCTAGTGCACCCTCCCGGGCCCACACATGAACTGACTCATAGTGTTAACTGCAAAACATATATCTGTTCGAGTGTTGACCAAATACATCAATGAACCAATCAGTTGTCTATACAAATTAGGATCCACCAACTCAGAATATGAAGTGTGAAGGTTCTTCCAGTTATTGATCATAGGTGTAGACATAGGTTTTCAATCCTCCATGTGAAATCTGCTAAGAATGTCCACAATGTACTTCCCCTGTCCCAGGAAGAAATGCCCCTTCTCCTGCCACACCTCCAATCCCAAAAAGTAATGCATCAAGCCAATATCCTTCATCTCAAGCTCTAAAGCAAGATCTCTCTTGCAACCCTCAATGAGTCTCTTTGCACAAGTAATGACCAATTCATCCACATACAACACCAGAATGAGAGGCTCCTCACCTACCACAATGAAGTATAGGTTCGGATCAACCTCACTCTTTGTGAAACCCAACTGCTGCAAGTATGTATCAATCATCGAGTACCAAGCTCTAAGAGCTTGCTTCACACCATAGAGTGCCTTCTTCAATCTGCATACATGGGAATCCTTCCCATGCACCTCAAAGCCCTGCGATTGCTCAATATAAACCTCCTCTTGAATGAAGCCATTGAGAAATGCGATCTTCACATCCATTTGATGGATCTTCCAACCCATCTCTTCTGCTATTGATATAATGGAGTGAATAGAAGTATACCAAGCTACGGGAGTGAAGGTATCCTCATAGTCAAATCCCTGTACCTGTGATAACCCTCTTGCCACAAACTGGGCCTTGAACTTCTCAATGCTGCCATCTACATCATGCTTTATCTTGTAAAGCCATCTGGAAGTAACCACTGATTTACCTTCAGGGCTCGACACTACCTCCCAAACATCGTTCTTCATAATAGAAGAATACTCCTCATGCATGGCCTCTCTCCAGACCTGCTGGCTAGCTGCCTCCTCATAAATAGAAGGTTCAGTATCAACGATACTAGTGACCAATGCCATATAACTACAGAACCACTCAGGTGGTTTACTCTCTCTAACATGTCTCTTTGGCCCAGCAACAGATGTGGCCTCACGCAAGGTGTCCTAAAGCCACTTGGACTTCCTCTTCCCTGAGCATGCTTCTCCCACCGGAGTGAAAGATTCCTCATTATCATTAGAAGCCTGAAATCCTAAAGGCCTGCCAACTGATCTCATTCCTGAACCTGTGCCTATAGAAGCTGAAGTACCGTGTCAACTTTCCATCAGTGGACTACCATGTGAACTGCTCTGCATGCTTCCCGAAGCACCACCCACCTAACTCCGAGAGCCACTGCTCACAGAAGGCCTGACACTGTAATCGATGTGCCTCTTGATCCTTGTCAACTGGATCCCTATTACTGACTCAGCTGCTCTTGAGGTTCTGGTGAATCCAGATACTCTAACTCCCGTGACCTCCTTAAATATCTCTCCTCATCGAACTTCACATCCCGCCTGACAACACCTTTCCTCTTCACAGGAATATATATCCGATAAGCTTTCGAGGTCTCACTATAACCAAAAAATATGCCCTTGTCTACAGTGGGCTCTAGCTTGGTCCACTTCTCCTTAGGAACATAGGAGTATGTAATGCACCCAAAGATACGAAAGTGACCAACATCAGGCTTCTTCCCAGAAAAATCCTCGTTCGGAGTCACATTTCCCAAGGCACGATGTGGACTCCTGTTCTGCAAGTACACAATAGTGTTGAAGGCCTTTTCCCACAAAAATAAAGGTAACCCCTAATCATGAAGCATGGATTTGGCAGCCCCTACGATGGATTTGTTATTCCTCTTTGCAACCCCATTCTACTGGGGGTTGTAAGGAAGTGTGAACTCCCTCCTAATGCCTGCCTTAGCACAAAAATAAAAAAACTCACCAAAGGTATACTCCCCTCCATTGTCCAACCTGAGGACCTTGATCTTCCTACATGTCTGGGTCTCCACAAGAGCTTTGAACTCTTGAAACCACTTGAAGACCTCACTCTTGGTCTTCAATAAATAAATCTAGGCCTTCCTGGAGTGATCATCAATGAATAACACATAATACTCATATCCACCCAAGGATACATGAGCCATTCGACCACTCACATCGAAATGAATCAAGTCAAGGATCCATGTCGATTTTCTGTCACTGTTGGGAAAAGGGGATTTAGAAAAATTCCCCATAACACATCCTCTACACACATAAAGGTGATCAGAACTGAAATCTGGCACACCAGCGATGATCTCCCACAATTCCTCAAGGCCCCATGATACATGTGCCCCATCCTGCGTTGCCAAATATCACATAACTCTGAACTGCTAGACTTGATGTCGGTACTGCTACTCAATGCCATCAGGGGCTGGAATGAGAAATTGAACACCTTGGCATGGCATACACCAATCACTCTAGATGAATCGGTTGGAGTTTCCCTAGGATATATAAGCACCTGCCCTCTCCTGAACAACACCTCATACCCTACGTCCTCAAGCGTCGAGACAGATATCAGGTTCTTCTTCATTCCAGGCACATATAAAACATCTGACACTTTCAAGGGAGGTTTGTGTTCCCTATCAAGTGTCAATATCCCCACACCGACTGCTCTAACAATGCTGTCGTCACTGAGTACTACCTCAATTTCAGTGTCACTCTTCGAAAGCTCTGAGAAGTACTCCCAGACTCCTGTCATATGACAAGAATCCCCACTGTCAACATACCAAATACCAGAAGATGCTCTGCTAGTGGAGGGAATTGCACACTCCCTTTGAACCTGTATGGCAGGTGATCCTGCACTAGTGGCCTCACAAGATATGAACCCAAACTCCCGATTGAAGCTATCTGAGAAGCCCTCTATCTCTGCAGAAGCTGGCATGGTTTTTTCCTTTCCCTTCTTGTTCTTCTTCTTTGGACACACAACTGAATAGTGTCCCAACTTCTGAAAAATCCAACATTTGACTTTGGAATAGTCCTTCTCCTTGTTTTGTTTCTTACCTTTACCTTTGCCTTTGCCTCCACCTCCACTGGTGGAAGCTTGCTTCTTTCATTTTCCCTTCTTGCCTCTTGCTAACAATGTCAAATTGTCATCCTCCTCCACATGTTTGGATGCCCCAAGATGGTTCTTTCCGATCTCATTTTGAATGCAATCATCCCATAACCTCTCCCATCTGGGAAGGTTCTCCTGTGCAACAATTCCATCCACAAAACTCTCCCAAGTCTCGGGAAGGCCATTCAAGGATATCCTCACCAACTCAGTGGGTGCTATGATCCCTCAAATGACTTTCAAATCATCTCTCATAGAAGTGATCTTTGTGAGCTATGTTGTAGCACTATCAACCTTAGCCATTTTAATGGCCTTCAGGTTCTCCCTTAGGACCATTTTTTTGTTTTCATTTGAGCTCTGGTAGAGACTGGTCAAGGCTATCCACATCTCATGTGCATAAGTATTTCCTCTCACATGAGGAATGACATGATCTTTAAATGCATCCAGAATCAGTATTTTTGCCTTAGCATTCTTCTTGTTAAACTCTGCCAACTTTAAAGGGTCAACAAGTACTGCTACTGGGTGCTGTGTGGTATGTACCATAATGCCCCAGACTTCTGCTTCCTCAAAGATGCTCTAGATTCTCTCCCTCCATGCATTGTAGTTGCTCTGCCCATCCAACCTATCTTCAACCCTCAAACCCAAAGACATGCTTGATGTCCTAACCAACTGAAATTTTCAACTCTGTGGTAAAGGTTCAATTTTCTGTGTAAAAATCAGCTTGATGTGACTTTCACTTTGTTGTCCCAAACTTCACTTTTCAGCCAACCAAGCTCTGATACCATGTAGAAATTTCAACCCCCACTCTGGTTATCAGTTTTCCTTATCACTCCATGCATATAGTTTTAAATCTGATCATGACATAAATACTAAAATCTGAAAATGACTGAAATTTCTGAAAACACAAATTTGGAGATTTTGTAACTACTGGAAAATGCAGAAATAAAACATAGGAAAATATGACAGCCACACACAGAAAATAACACAGTGATTTTTGGTCAATGTGACCTTGGAAAAACCCCCTACAACTCTTGGGGAAAACCAGTTTGAGAGCTCTTCTTTATTTCTGAAAATGCTTTTACAGAGAAACTAAAATACACAGTAAAAATTCTAGAAACCAAAATTTACTACTTATCTCAATTTCCGTGCTTATACTCTGCCTTGGAAAACATGCCAACAAAAAAACATAAATTACAACAATAAATGAACAACATTGAATGCTGAACTTTCACCGTCGAAAAACATGCCCAGAATTATGCAGTACGACCAACTGCTGTACAGACTGTACAAAAAGTACAACTGTAATTCCTCCTCAAAAAACATGCATAGAATCTGCCTTGAAAAATCTGCTGCCAGCTGCTTTATATATTTCTCGAAATCTGTGCCGAAATAACAGCAGTGCTTCTCCTTGATTTTTGTGCCCAGAATTTGCCTCGAAATTTGTGTTGAAGCTGATGTCCCTCTTCCTCGATTTTTGTACCTCTCCCTTCCTTGAAATCTGTGCCAAAATCTTGCTATATGGATTCTGCCTTGGAATTTTTGCCGAATAAAGCTGCTGTAAGGATTTTCTGAAGTCTCCTTCCTGCCCTCCTTCAACTTCTCACTGCTCAGAAATTTTCTCCTTGCTCTCCTTCTCTTCTCTCAATAGCTAATGAAAGACTGAATTGATCTTTTCCTCTTCTCCTCTCCTTTTACCCTAAATGACCTTGTGGGTAACCCTAAGATGTACATTTAATTCTCACTTTCTATTTTTTAACTCACCCACTTAAATAAATACCCACTTAGCCTTTTATTTCCATAGTCATTTTTTCACTTTCTAATTTTTCATTGACTTTAATAAAGTCACTTTAAAATTAGAATGTAACTTTATCACTTATAAAGTCACTTTAAAATTAGATTTGACTTTACCACTTATAAAGTCACTTTAGGAGAAAAGTACAAATAAATTGGACACTTTTCCCTAGGCTAATGATCAAAGCCTTAAGGAACCACTTGTCCTCTGGTACCCAAATTTTAACATATCACTAATTTTCAGATTAAATAACTTCAATAATAACTGAATTATATCCAATTCATAAAGTGAATCATAAATCTCTTTTAATTTTTTTATGGCATCATAAGCTGTTTTAATTTGAGCAATGTATCTACTTACCTCTTTTGAGATTGAAGTGAAGATTAAGGAAAAGGCCTTCTTATCCTTACTTTGATAGGTTGCTAGCTGTTTCCACTCATCATGCTGCTCTGGTGCATTCCCTCCTTCTCCTTCATAGACTCCATCCCATAACTCATTAAAAATGAGTCTTTTTAACCTTTTTAAACCGTTCCTGGTAATTTTGTTTTTTGGTCAAAACAACCCCAATTAAAGATACCAAGGAATTCATCTTAACTACCAAAAGAACGTTGTGTTGACCACAGTCACAAAAATTTACGTTTCACTCAAAACCAGAGGCAAATATTTTTCTTAAAAAAATTAAGTTTTAACAATGCTAAGATTTATAGATGCACAGATTCAGGCTTTAGCAATGCTAAGCACTTCTATCTCCACCACAACTAGACACAAATTTCCCCTCTATTTTTTTTTAAACTTAGTTCTTTGATTTCAACTTCCAGATTCAATTTAAAAAAAAAAAAAAACTGCAGTTCCTGTTTGAACTTGCAAATTAAGAGGTTTTAAATGTTGTTGTTTACTCTACATCAAGGCACAAAAAAATAAAACCGTGTTTACTTACAGATCTCCAAAACCTCTGGAAGAGATTCAAAATTTTTACCCATAAAAAAAATTTGTTCCCAGGGTTCATGATCTCGCTGGTCCACCAAGAATATTATGCGGTTCAACACTCCCACTGGAGGTTACACAGTCTCCACAATAAAAAGACAAACTGTGGTTCAACACTCCTGTTGGAGGTTACATAGTCTCCACAATGTGTTAGGGTCTCTATAATTTTGCAAGATTGGAAAATACAAAGCTGCAGAGCCTACATATGAACCACTTTGGGATTGTAGGATCTAGCCCTCCTGAATCAAGAGAGGGATCTCTCTATAAGTGCAAAGATTGATTTATCTCTTAAGGTTTTAGTATGATATTAGGCTAGTTATTAAGAACAAGGGTTTTTGTTTGTTTGGTTGGTCGGGTATGATATTTAATTGAGTGGAAAGTCCTGAATAGGAAAGGGTTTCAAAGGGGTGAAGGTATGAATAATCAAAACAAGGTTCAGTTGATAGGATAGGTATGAAACAACACTTAATCCATTCGGCTATGGAGTCATAAAAGGTTTTGATTGTACAACAGTTATCAAGAGTGGTCCATGGGGCAAGTCATCTATAACAAAATATTCTTAAAGTTAAATGATGGAATGGAACATTAAGAGTGTTGTGAAAATGGAAAAAGCCAACAATTTCAACAAGGATTTATCAACTTTCCAAACAAGAAAAACCCTTTTAAGTAACTGTTTGAAACCAGCCAAAGGATAGGGCTAACCATAGACTTATTTGGACAAACTTGTATTAAAGCTAACTTATCAGACGAACAATCCAGTAATCCACATGACTACTTTCAGAAAGGATGAAAACATATAAGAAAACAAAGTGTAGCTTAAGATCAAGTAAGATCTCATTAAAATCTAGGCTTGCTTTCAGCATACTCTTAGGGAAAATTTCAAACAACCTTTGGAGAAAGAACTAGAAGACAGGGCAGACCATAAACTTTTCTAGTTTAACTCTACTTAGCATGCAATGAAAATATCATTTAAGAACAATGTTTAAAGTTTAAACAGTAAGACATGGGCTCACCAACATTCCTTGACTGTTTAGACTGTATTAAATCATTCTCAAATACACAAAGGAGGAAAACATAAAGATAAAGTTTATCAGTGAGAGTAGGGTACTTTTAAGAGTAAATCCTAGCTCTATATTTGTTGTTCTTTATCAGAGAAAAATGGACAATCTAATGGAAAACATAAGAAGAAAAAAAAGTACAATGAGAGGCAACATCACCAATGGTATAGACAAGGATCCCATGAATCAGCTTATGTATTGATGTCAATCCAGTTACATACTTCAAGTCCAATTTTTCAGTACAGCAACAACTTCTCTTCTCAGCCTAACTTTTTTGATTACAAATAGAGCTTCAACTGCCTCTGAGAACTATTTACATGCAGAAAGTTTCGAGCAGCAAGTATTACATCAAAGTCCAAAAACCAACAACATCTAATCTTCTTCAGAAGTATTTATAGAAGAAAGAGGAGGTGGGATGAAAAATAAGATCTCTAGTTCAATTAATACAAGTTAAGGCTTCTCGGCCTTTGAGGGGCTCAATAGAGAAGTTTTCTGATATTTTCCATGTATTAATTGGTTTTCATTAAGTATTAAAATACTTGGCAGTTTTTGTTGACTTTAAAACTCTTTTAGGCAGGCTGGAAAAAACTCTGGCCACTTTAAACAAAATATCACTGACTAAGGCAATTTTGATTTATTGAAGCTTGTAGGTGGCTCTTTGGTAGCTGAAGAGGATAATTGGCCTCTAATGTGGTAGTAGAGGCCTTTTGGACTGATATTTCTCTTTTTTTTACCTTAAAACATCTTTAATCTGCTTTGGTCTGTGTTTTAGGTCTAATTAGGCCTTGATCTTCATTTCGGGTCTTTATCCTTGATTAGGTGATCATGTCCTACTTGGAAAAATGCTCAAAAATTTATTTGCTCAGAATTGGTTCAAACCAGAATGATAGGAAAGAGCTCGTCAAAACGATCCTGTAGCCGTGAATGGCACTTAAATCCGTTACCGTATGAAGAAGATATTGCATTTTGCAATCGCCCAATAACCTTCAATTTTGAAAGGAAATTTTTTTAATATTATGTGTTGGGATAATTTTATTTTTTATTAAGGTTTAATAAATTATTAAATTATATAGTTATGAATATTTTATATGGCTTTTTATTAATCATATATTATATTATTAATTATATGTTTTAATTAATTATTATTATTATTTTTAATTAAACCTTATTAAACTTTAAATATTAAAACCACACATATGTTATCAAAATTCGAATTATGGAAAAAGGTTAAATGTCATATGTTACGTAATGTTAAGGGTTTCAAATGGCATACGTGGGATTTGGTATACATGTTCGAAAGCACGTGATTCAATACAGGTGGTGAGCGGAGGTTACAGAGGGGCTTCGGCTAGCCCCCTCCCCATTCAACGTGACCACATCATAAGACCAACCCTCCACAATCGGCGTTAAAACAACCAACGGTTGTTATAACCGTTAAATTTATTGCTGCGGAGAGGCCAGATGACTAGCGGAACATTAAATGCTAACAACCCAACTGGCGGGAAAATTGGCGGAGTGCGCCAATTTAGGCGTACCTTCAAACTTATCTACAGTTAACTAAAGTTGGCCCACTTTTTGTTGGATTTTTGCCTAACATTGGGCAAAAACTTCAGTTGGACATAAATTTTTCTAGGAGAATCCTTTTGGAGCGATTTTTTGTTTTTGTTTTGGGGGTATTGGAGAATTACAGAACCACTGGAGCAGGTTTAAGAGCCATCAGGGAATTTCTTCAGGTGTTTGATCAGCGTGGAAGCTTGAAGAGCCACTAGGGCTTGGGGATTGGAGAGTTGTGTTAGGCTATGGTTATCTGTTTAAGGTGAAAATATAGTCAATTATTAGTGTTTTCAGCACTCTGAATCCATTTATGCAACTAATTTCGCTTGTTTAGGCTTTCTACACTTTGTATAACCAATTTAAGAGCATAATAAGAGTAATGACATGCCCATTTGGGAGCCTTGGACTCGGAAGATGTAGCCCAGGAGGGGTGAACTGCCTCATCATATGCTGAGTTATATGATGTGTGTTTATTTCTTCTTATTTTCAGAATTACATATGTTAAACAATAAACTGAAACAAACCTCCTACATGTAAAAATACACATAAACTCATCAAAGTCACTTTGTTCCCATTGCAAAACACATTTTAAAGCTTGCATACATTTGTTTATGGTTAATGAATACTTTGAACCAGCAACAAATACTTTCATAACCAAATCATTAGTGTTTACTGATTATTTCTTTAGACAGAGTCTGTTTGTGGGCCAGGTAGCCTCTGGTTTCATCCTTTCTTTGAAAGGTGAAATAAACAGTGAATGCCCCAGCAGTCTATCTCTGTATTTGAAATAATAAGTTCTCACATTTTCAGATCAATCCTTTAACACTGTCTTTATCTCTGTGGATTAGGCCTTTGATTCTTGAATTTATGCCTTAATCCCTTTAAACTCTGCTTTAAAATCTTTATTCTTCACTTATGCAATAATCTTCACCTTTGACACTGATACTCTTCATTTAATTGATATTTTACGGTGTTTCGCTGTTTTGCAGGCACGCAAAAGGTTTACACAGGTGGAGGGGTTTGTTTTAATGAAAGACCCCTTGGATCCCTTCTTGTACTGAAGGTTAGGAATCGTCATTCCTGTCCTTCATGTTAATTTAAAAACTCTGGGAAAAACCCTTATAACCTGCACAAAACAAAGAAATATTACAAAAATCTTGCGAAAAATAGGTTTAAACTGATTTGGGCGGTTTGGGAGCGAGGGATAATCAGAGCCATCGATTTAGATTAATTAACGGTCGAGATAGCTCAATCAAGTCATTTGAGAGAAGGTTGGGTGAAAAGCGAATGGTGGTAAGATTAAGTCAGGGCCGTTCGATCTTCGGAGATCGATGACGGGGAACTCTCAAATGGAGCGTTTGGGAGAAAGGGCGAAGGGAAAATGACTCGGGGTCGTGACATAACGTGAGCTGTCCGATCTCAAAGATTAAAAGGTGAAAATGACTTTTGCGGAGGATGATGGTAAGGCGGAAAACCATTAGTGGTCTTCGCGCGGCGTTCAAGTGGTTTTAGATTTTGGCCAAAATAACGCGATACTATACACTTGCTGACACCTGTCCCTCCCAATACCGCCCATTTCACGTTTTTCTTCGGGATTAAACTTCAGGCGCAAAAAAAAGCGAAACACAATTCTGGCTGTCGGATGAGGGGCAGTAGATCCAACGGTGCGGATCGCATGCGATGGAGGGTAAGATCCATGGGTGGAAAGGTAGGTGGGGTCAACGACGGTTTAAATGTGAACCGTTGGATCAGGGGAATGGATGGCGAAGATCTGTCGGTGGGGAAAAATGAGAAGGGTGGGGTTTGAAGAGCGGAAGTAATGTGGACCGTTCGATCAAACTTGATCAACGGTGGAGATTTAATCGGAGGTCGAGATGGTGAAGGGTTATGGGCGGAGCACGATTAGATCCTGGCCGTTGGTTCTTGTGGATTCAATGGTTTAGATCAAATCGGCGGATCAGAGGAGAAGGGCTCATCGCATCGGAGTTTTTGAGTTTGTGATGTGCGATTAAGCGCTGTCCGTTGGATCAGAGGGGAGATCAATGGTCCAAATTGATCAGCAGAAGGCATCATCGGAAGGCGAAGGTAGGAGTGCGATTGAATCTGGGCCGTTGGTTCTTATGGATTCAATGGTTGGGATTAAATCGGAGGATCGACATCGGAAGAGGAAAAAGGGAAAGGATAAAGGGAATTGCGATTGTCGATGTGCAATGGAGCGAGGGCCGTTGATCTAAAAACTAGATTGACGGGCAAGATTTAATCGACGAAGGAAAAGGTGAAATGACAGGTTTGGAACGGGAAGCGATATGGGCCGTTAGATCTGGGCATAGTAGATCAGATCAACGACGGAGAATTGATCGCGGGATCGCATCGGCGGGAGGCAAATAACCATGTAAAAATGAGTAAAATGTGTTTTGCGATGTGATTTATATTTGCGATGAGATAAGAGCTTCTCACTTGGTCACAGTGCGGGTTATATGCAGAAAGGGGTTGGGGCTTAAGGTCGAAAGGGGCTTAAGGCCTTAAAGAAAAATTAAGGTTTTTAAGCCAAAATGAGGGTTTTTCAAAGGATTTTGAGGGTTCCGATAAAGGAGAAAAGGGTTTTAAAACCAAATGAAAGGGGGACATAAGGTTTAAAAAGGGTTTTGGAATGGTTTATAAGGTTTAGATGAAGGTTTATGGAGGGATTTTATGAAGGAAATAAGGATGAAAATGGAATTGTTTTTATGAGTGAAAGGAGGAATGAAAATGATGGAAAATGGAGCCTCATGAGTAGTTTTTCTTTTGGTAAACATTAGATACCTTAGGAGTAATAATGGAACAGCAGTGAATATTAAATCAAAGGGTAAAGATCCTCAAAAGACTTCAAGAACTCACAATTGAGACATGAATTGTTTCTTGAAGGCTAAAAAATATTTAGCCACCATTTGATATGACAAATTTTTATAGGTGGCTAACACAATGAACATACAATCTAATATTCAACAATCTCACTCCTACATAGTGCTGCTAGCATCACTGGTCATATATGCCACGGTAAAAAATGTACGTAGAGTTTGCCACAAAGTTGGGGTTCAAATCCAAACATTGGTTTTCAAACATGCTTGCTCCATCGCATCTCAAATACCCCCTGCTCCACACAAAAAAATTGAGCACACTTTGACAGATTTGCAACAATGGAGGATCCAACGGTTGAATTATTTTTTCTCTTATACCACTGTTACAACGTAATAGTGTGATCACCATATATTTATTCATTCAAATTAGAATTATATTTATACTATTGGGTAATCTATCCGAACTCCCTAACTTATTAGAACGGTATTCTAACTAAATTTCCTAACTGTACAAGAATCTCATAGGAGAAATCCCGTAGGATTGCAATAGTAAAAAATAAATGAAAAAGAGGCAGGCAATGGAAAAACTGGATTGAATTTGGAAACAAAATATGATGAAAGCGCTAAAAATGAAATTTCTCCATCAAATAACAGTGTCAATGGAAACATAAACAAAGCACGCCCAAATCCAACGGAAACCCAACAACACAAACCACATGGAATTTATGTGAAGGATTGCCTCTGGGGATGGTTTTTCCCAAACTTCTTATCTAGAAATTAATGATCAAGATTTATTACGGGGGTATCCTCCCCAATTTTCCAAAACAACCAAAGGTTCCTCCATAAGTAGTTTATAATTTTAATTGTTGCTGACACATAATATAGCTGGGACCTACGCTCTGCCAATCAACTTGTATTACATTAATATGTGATAACTCTCACCCAGAATTAAAATCTCAACTTAATGCATTTTTACGTAGAATTTCAAAGTACGTGGGATTTTGTTTTAAAGTTTATATATATATATATATAGATATTAAAACTGCCATTTTGTAATTTGAATTACTTCAAACAAAAATTATAAAAAGAGACAAACAATTACTCAAACTATTTCAAGAATTAGTTAGTACAATTAGGTTAGAAGATGGAAATAAAAGCCCGAAAATTAGATCGAGAAAGGGTTCGAAAGGGCACAGTCAGCCCATGAATGGCAATGTAAACAAAATTATTTTTGAAATATGAATATATATTGCAGTCTGATTCTAGAATTGGGAAGTTGCAGTGATTTTATTTTATTTTATGTTTCAAAACTCATATATGTTTTTCTTCTTTTGGACTTTGTATGATGCAGCTGGTGCTTTAGTTTAATTTTTAATGAATTTACTTGGTTGTACTCATAAAAATTAATCTCGAAGCCCTTAATGAAGCGCTCCACATCGAGGAATCTCATTCATATTTTCCTTCTTCATCCATTATTTTCTCTATAGAGTTAAAGCACATATTCTTAATTGCCCATGCCAAAAATCAATCTCCTTCATTTTTTGTTTTACACATTTAATCAAAGACCCAAAAACTCTCATAGCCTCTCTGGCTATTCTTCTAGGGTTTCAGGAATAGAAGATTTGCTTGCAAGCCCTCATGGCATGTCCTTCCATCCATTCATTTTAATTGTTTTTAATAAATTTGAAGATGTATCAGGCACTAGTTCCCCATAGCCAAGATCTGTCTCCTGAGAGTTACAACATATTTTGGCGTCATTTTCGGGGACTAAATTGAAAATATCTTCCTCGGGTTTTAATATTCTTGTTTGGTTTTTGAAGGTGACAAAAACTAGTGATAGGATCTAAAAATTTTCACATGGTGTTTTTACCTCTGAGAATTTATTATTCAGGGTTTTAATGGCTATCCTTGCATTCTTAGCCAATTAGTTCACCCTATTTGATTTCACTAGGATCCTCGGTTGTCCTCATCATATGCCTACATTTCATGAGTGGATTGAGTTTCTTCCAATATTTAGTGGAAATGAAGATGAAAGTACGGTTCAACATCTTAGAATATTTCATGAATGCATGGAGAAACATAGTATCATTCAAGAATATGTGAAGATGAAGTTATTCATGTTGTCTTTGGACTCGGAAGCAAGAGTTTCGTATAGAACTTTATCTCGTTCAAGTATTTCTTCTTTGAATGATTTCCATACAAAATTTAATTCATTTTGTAGAACTTTATATTCACAAGAGTTTATTTTTGAAGGTTGTTGTGAGTATTATGATTCTAAAGAAAATTTTAAAACTTATGAAGATCCCGCTGAAGAAACTTATGATAATGTTGATAATGTATCAAACATTCAAAGGGGGTATAAACAAAATAATGATGAAGATGTATCTGAATGCACAAAGCTATGTTTTTCTGAAAATGATGCTGAAAAGTTTAAAAAATTATTCTTCAATAATCCCACAAGCAGAAAATTTGTTGACCCCGTTCCAAACAAATCAATAAATCATTAAAATGGAAAGAAGTTCAAACCAACATCAAGAATTTCTACCCAGAAATCAAGAAGAAGGAGAAATTATTAAGTTGTAGACAAACCATCAGAAGTTATATTTTATATATTTCATTGGTGCTCTTGTTTATGATATTTATCTTTTAGATGAGGGTTTTGACTCCTCAACATATTCTCCAATTTGTGACACCTATAGTTCAAAATATGAAGACTCTGTTGTACATTTTCAAGAAGACTGGCTTGCTGGAAAATGGCAAGGAAATGTACTGCAACAACCTTTTCAAGAAGATCCCGGAGGTGAAGAGCTAAACAATGTTTGTGGCTTCCCAGTTCAAGGAGATATACATCAACAAAATATTCAAGAAAAGGAGGCAGCTGAAATTTTTTCTCATCAGTTCAATGATCTAGTAGCTGATTATATGGAATTTTACTTTGGTCAGCAACAAATTTTACTTTTGGGGTATGTACAAAAATTTTTATCTGAAAATTTTATATCGTACGTGGCAGTTTTGATTTTTAAATTTTAGCAGCACAGAGGCAAAACTTACTTTGGTCAGCAACAAATTTCAATTTTGGGGTATGTGCAAATTTTTTTATTTGAAAATTGTATATCATACATGGCAGTTTTGATTTTTGAATTTTAGCAGCACAGAGGTAGAAGGTCCAACACCCAAATGTTGGGCTAGTGCCATTGGAAGGTGGAGTTCACCTGAAGGAATTCAACCATGTATATAGTAGGACCTGTACATAAATAATCTTAGGTGTTGAGAATTTTATTTTCAGTCAGAGTTATTTAGTTTAGTTTTCAATTGACGAATAAGGGTACGAATCCTAGTTGGAAACATATTTAAGATTGCAAGAATGTCAAATTTCAGTTTTCAGACTTCAAGGGTTAAAAATTTTTAGACTCCATGCCCAACCAAGGCTATTGATCTATGGTTCTCAACACTTTTATAGAAAAGCGTTGTCACCAGTTAGAGCCATATGTTGTAGATTTTTGTTTCTAGCCGGAAAGAACAAAACTGCTTTTTTTTTGTCCTTTCTTAAAAAAAAAGGGAAATTTTCAAAAGAAGATTATGAGTTGTTAAAGTGGTTTTTGTCTTGTGGGAAAAGGTGAGACTTTGGTCAAGGTATGTGACTTATTTGAGAATAAATAGAAAGAAAAGAAACTGGTGTTACACCTGCTATTGTATTTCTTAAAATACTTCTCTCTCCCCCCCCCCCCCACCCCCCCCCCCTATGAGGCAGTACCGACATCCTGTATTTTTGCAATGTCTTCAAGGTTGCTTCAGGTTCCCTTCCCAAACAAGACAATGTTGGAAATAGATGATATTGTTTATTTTTAGTAGCATCGGAAGTGATCTAAGTCTCAAATTTTGTGGAGAGTCTTAGGCATTGGTATTCCAAAAAACCCATAAACTGTTTTGAAAATTCCACTCGGATTATGTTTTATTGTAAAAATTAATTATTTTAATGGGGACCTTAAGTCTAAACTTAGGGAAATTAAATAATTAAAAGGTTTTAATAAAAAAGAGTGAGAATTATGTAGAAAGTAAATATCAAGTCAAGTTATAATATTAGCCATTCATTAGAGATCTAATCTCAGTTGTTGATATCTCAACGAGAAGACTATAAAGGAAGGCTTAAGGGTCATTTGGAAAAACACACCGAGTGAATCAAGTGATCGAATTCTTATGAAAAAATAGTGCTCAAATGAAGATCATATCTAAGTGATTCCAGCGCAGAGAGGGGCAGAGATAGCATCCAGAGAGATATTTTCTTAGCCGCATAATCATCAGCAGAGAGAGGCATAGAGTGATCCAGTAGCTCTCACACAGAGGCAATGCAGAGGGTCAGAGATAATCTGAGATTTTGCAGAAGAATCAGTTTTAGAAGCTAGAAGTCGGGTTGTGAGACTGGGAGGCTGAGAAAAATGATTCTGGGCTATAGATCGATCTTTCAGCTGGGTGATGTAGTGCCTAGAGAGGGTGAGATAGGGACTACGCAGTGGCAGCATAAAGCCTGCCAGGAGCACCTCATTCAGTGACCAGATCAACCAAGATTTTTCAGTGATTGTGTGAGGTATTCTCACAAATATTTCTGCCAATATTTCTCTCTTTGTAACTGAATAACCCTTGAGATACTCAGAGATGTATTTAGAAATTTCTATAGCTTAATAATACAAACCCTTAGATCCGCAACGTCGGTTTTCCCGTATTGGGTTTTTTCGAGGACTTTCATATAAAATAAAGGTGTTGTATGTGTATGTTCTTTCTTTGCTCAGTTTCCTTGTTTCAAAATCATAAAGTATTAAGTGTAGGTTTCTTCAATATTTTACTTCAATAATTCATGAAGAAATATGAATTAATTCTGTAATGTAATTTACAAAATAGGAAAAGTAAATTCAACTGTCTGCAGTAGGATTCCTTAGATTGTTATATCTAGGATTTTTCACATGGTATCAGAGCATTTGATGTGAAACAGGAAGAGAATATTAGAACTGAAGGCCGAATTTATACAGCAGTAGCAGATCGAATCCCTAGAGGGATTGCGCAGTTCTAGCGAAGATGGCTAAATCTTCGAGGTTGTCTCTCTCTGAGAGAGTTGACAGAGAGGTAAGAATTCCATATCTATATCTTGCCGAGGTAGAGGGAGAAACTTAGAGCCTTCATGCAGATACAGAGGGACGCGGTTTTTATGCTGGAAGTCACTGGGCAGAGAAGCGTCAGAAGAATAAGAAGAGCACATAGCAGGGAATTCTTCCTCAGTGAGTTCCTTACTGAGGAATTCAACATTTTTCCAAGATCCTAGCAATAGATATGGGTAGAAAATCTATGAGCTCCACAAGGAGTGTGTAATCCTACCTAGTGTTGCGCAGAGGGTGAAGAGGAGGGAGCAGTTCGAGAGTTTCGGCTGAGATGGAATCTCATGGTCTTAGAGATCAAGATCAGTAGGAGGGATCCTCCAACAAAGTAATTTGGAAGGAAAGGATCAAATTCCTTCTGGATGAAAATTATATCAAGACGTTCATGTACAACGTGGTTGCTGTGCCTACAAATCCAGATCAAAACAAAAAGTACAAGTCCGATATGTCAAAGGCTAAGAGAATTATCCTTGATGGTGTCAAGGATCATATAGTATTGCATATAGCTAGCAAGAACATAGGTAGAGAGATATGGGAGGCCTTGGATCTGCTATACGAAGGAACTTCCTAGCAACAGAAGATGTAATTGGAGAAGAATCTCTGGATGATCCAAATGCAGAAGGGGGAGAACATTGCTCCATTCTTAATGAGGTTTCAAGAGATTCGAGGCCAGCTGGCAGCCGTGGGATCCACACCAACTACAACAACTATGGTGAGGCTAGGCCTTAACGTAGTCAGTAAGGAGTGGCAAGTTTTTGTACAAAGTATTTTGGGCAGGGAAAAAATTCCTAGTTGGGAGTAGATGTGGGCAACACTTCAGAAGGAGGAGGAGCTGAGAAGAGATATGGTCAAGTGAAAACTTGATGGTAGCAGCAGGAGCGAATCGAAGAATCCAAAGGAGGAGGAGAATGTAGCCCTCACATTGAAGGGGAAATAAGGGAAACATAAAAAAAAGATAGATGTTTCGAAGGTGAAGTGTTTTAGATGTGGTGAGATGGGCCACTTTGCATCAAAGTGTCCTTTGAAGAAAAAGGACAAGGATGAAAAACATGATCCTAAAGTTGCAGTTGCGAATATTGAGTAGGATGAGTTCGCCATGAGTGCCCATGCTTCTCTAGGAGAGAAATGGGGTGACATGGAACTTTAGTTCATCTTGAACATCAGTTGGGAAAGATCCTTGAGGAGCCCACCTCTTGGATCACAACCTTGCTACGGGTGCCCATGATCAAAAGTAGAGGGATGGAGGAGTTTTCAGTGGGAGCCAAGGAGTGATGGAGCGAAAATTGCAATAGGTAGAAGCACCTACTTCTGGAGCAACGTAGTGCAAAGCAACAACAACACAGTTCACAACAATTAAGTGCAGTGCATAGCAGCAACAATGCAATGCATCAGAGGGAAAACACAATAAATATCAACAATCATATATTCAACACCAAGGTGCATCCAATGAATGCTTTTTCAGTCTTGGGTGGTTTTCAGTTGCTTCTCTCAGCAGTTGAGTTGCAGTGTTAGCAGTGTTAGTGCTAGCATCATAGAAGATGCAACACTTGAGAGGGATCTGTAGTACAGATACAACAATGGTAATGGCAGTGTCATGGGAAGCAATATAGTTGTAGAAAAAATGTAGTGGTTGGTGGAAAACTTATCAGACATCAACAAAATAGATGATGCTTTAGGATTAGAGCAGTATGCAGTAGGCATGTTGTTTGAGCACTTTCCTCACTAAGAGGGAGTGTTGATTTTTGGTAGCATGAGAAGTGCTCTAAGTCCCAAATTTTTTGGAGAGGCTTAAGAACTGGTATTTCAAATAATATAGGAGCCGTTTGTGAAAATTCCACTCAAATTAAGTTTTATTATAATAAATAATTATTTTAATGGGGAGCATAAGTCTAAACTTAGGGAAATTAAATAATTAAAATGTATTAATAAAACAGAGTGAGAATGATCTAGAAAGCGAAGATCAATTCAATTTATAATCTTAGTCGTTGATTAGAGATCTAATCTTGGTCATTGGTATCTCAACAAGAAGACTATAAAGGAAGGCTTGAGGGTCATTTGGAAAAACACAACGAGTGAATCAAGTGATCGAATTATTCTAACAGAGAAGTTCTCAGACAAAGATTATATATAAGTGATTCCAGCGTAGAGAGGGGAATAGATAGCATCCGGAGAGAGATTTTATTAGATGGAAAATCATCAGCAGAGATAGGCAAAGAGTAATCCAGTAGCTCTTACACAGAGGCTGACGCAGAACCACGCAGAGGGTTAGAGAGAATCCAATATTTTGCAGAAGAATCAGTTTCAGAAGCTGGAAGCTAGGGTGTGAGACCAGGAGGCTGAGAACAATGATTCCAGGTTGAATATCGATCTTCTATCTGGGTGACACAGTTCCTAGAGAGTGTGACGCAGGGACTGTGCAGTGGCAGTGCAGAGCTTTCCAGAGGCACCTCATCCACTGACCAGATCAGCCGATATTTTTTAGTCATTGTGTGAGGTACTATCACAAATATTTCTGCCAATATTTCTCTCTTTATAACAGAATAACTTTTGAGGTATTCATAGTTGTATTCAGAAATTTATACTACTTAATAATACAAACCCTCAGATCTGCTACACTGGTTTTCCCGCATTGGATTTTTCCTGGGACTTTCATCCAAAACAAAGGATTCCTATGTGTATGTTCTTTATTTGCTCAGTTTTGTTATTTCAGAATCATAAAGTATTAATTGTAGGCTGCTTCAGTAATTTACTTCAATAATTCATGAATAAATTTGAGTTTCTTCTATAATGTAATTTACAAAATAGGAGAAGAAAATTTAGCTAGATACAGTAGGATTCCTTAGATTGTTAAATCTAGGAATTTTCAAAGATATGACAGAGAATTCCAGGTCAATATCATTGCCTTCAGGTACTAGTGCTACAACTAGGGGTACTGGCCATGGGATGATTGAAGAAGATACATATACATCTTCTATACAACACTGTTGTGATGGTTGCTTAACTATACCCATTCTTAGGCGCTATTGGAATTATAATGTTTGCTCATATTTTGACGTGCGTGAAACTTGTTATGAGATGATGGATGTAGACAATCTTCCATAACCACATACCAGAGATCATCCAATGTCAACAATTCCGATTGAAGTTGAATCTAGTGCAGCTGATGGCAGTGAGATCCAGTTTTCAATGGACGAGTTCAGTGATGAGAGCCTGTTACATGTTGCTACTAAGATCAACTTGCAAAGTGAACCTTCATTAAACAATCCTATGGAACATAGTGAAAACAAAGATTTCAACGGGGTTACAAATGATGCAAAAGTGCTTACACTTTCTGCTTCAAAGCAGACATTAAACTCTCTGCTTCTTAGTGAGCTTATGAAATAAATCAAAGGGTGGATGAAGTCAACTTCGGGACCCTTTGCGATTTCGATCATGCAACTCTTCTACATATTAGCTTCTTCCATAGGTGGCCCTTTCAAGGAAAATTCAACTCCTGAAAGCTTGGATTTGGAGAAATTTGTAAAACATTTGATGCATGAAATGAATTTGAATGCCCACTTTATGGCTAAAAAACGTTCATATTTTGGAGAGGTTCCCATCCTTGTTTTCATGTTCTTTATTTTTATGCTACACAATTAGCATCAACTAGAAAATGATCAGTCACTATCAAAATTTGGGGCAACCACATTCACTCAAGATTCAAGTGTTGGTAAAGGAACTCTATGTTATTCAAGGGGTGGTTCTCCATGTTCAAATTATGGTCAAGAGAAAACTGAACTTGCATCATATCTAGATCAAGAATGTGTTGCTTTAAGACAACACCATTTTATCAATTATCTTATGGATATTCTATAATAGTTGGTGCAAGTTTTCATGTTATGAAACCAACTCCAAAAATAGAAGAAAAAAGAGTTTCCAGCTGGCAATTTTGTTCCTTATTTCTTATATTCTTATGCTAAAGAGTGACTGTGCTGATATATTTTCAAAGCTCCACAGGCTTCTATTAGAAAATACATTTTGGGTGCTTTATAATCTAATACCACTAGAAAAATAAGATAGACCATCTATGAACTCTTGGAAAATCATCCTCATTTTCGAATATACAACACACTCAACAATCTGGTGGATTTTGATGGTTATTATCTTGAAAGTGAACTGTGTGTGGCTGGTAGCTATCGAGAAGTTCATTATACAAGAATGAAGTTGGACAATCTGAATTCTGAGAAAAAGTTCACTGACAATCAAATCATTGTCAAATGCAAAGGTAGCCACACTATCCAGAGTGTCACAATGACTGTTCATGATGCTCTCCATTCAAAATCAGTTAAAGTTCTCAATTTATATTATAATAATAGGACCGTGGCTGATTTGTGAGAGATGAAAAATAACTGGTCACTGTGGAAACACGCAAAGAGTTTTCATATTGCATTCAATCAGACTGAATTAAAATTTGAATTTCCAATACCTATAACTGCTTGCAATTTTATAATTGAGTTGGATTCATTCTATGAGAACCTTCAAGCCTCATCACTTGAATCTTTGCAGTGTCCACATTGCAGCCGCTACGTAGCAGTTAAACATGGTATCTGTAGAAATTTCTATGAAAATGCGTATCAATGTAGATAATGTCGTAATATAAAATATGAAAATATGGACTCCTTTCTATGTAATGAATGTGGATACAGTAAGTATGGCCATTTTGAATTCACTTTCATGGAAAATCCAAGTTTAACTTTTGATAACATGGAAAATGATGCAGGAGCATCCAAGCCAAATTTTCATTATTTAATTATGTAATAAGGGGGGTGAGATATTTTAATTATTTTATTAATTAAATTGTTTATTTTTAATAAATTAGGAGAAAAATGTAAAGGTGAGGATTATTGTATATATATTCTTTAATAATTAAATGATATGAGTGGAATGGAATTAGGTAGATAATCTAGGGAGTAGGAATTCCATATACGACACTTTGTTGAGTCCAAAACTAGAATAAATCCAAATTAGATTTGTAGTTGAGATTTATGTGGAGGAATTTATGGAGTGAAATAAGTTCATTATTTATGTATATATAGGAGGGTTTTGTGAGGATGAAAGACAACTGAGAGTAGTGAGGAGTATAGTGAGAGTGAAAGTTGGTTTGAAGGGCCGAGAGCCAAGAGGCCGCCCAATGTAATATTTGGCCAAAGAGTTTTTGGTTTATTGTCAATATTTTTTTTTATGTGGCTCTCTTTCCTTCATGTGTATATTGAGCTGAATATTTTTATGGTTTTAATAAATAATTATTGAGAGTTTTTATGCTGAGTGAAGGAGTGTGTGTTTTACATGCTCGGATCTGTTCTATAGCAGAATCCCTACATCATTTGGTATCAGAGCTGGAAACGATTTCCTGTGAGAGCTTGGGAGAGAGTTGATTGATATATTGTACTTTTCGTTTAAGTCTACAGCTTGGATATATGTTTGTATATATATGCTGTCTGTTGGAGCATGTGAGTGCAGGAGGTCAAATACATTGGAGTAAAATTGCAAGTAATCGAGTGGTTAGCTACAACAGAGTGTGGGAAGCTCACAAGAGCATACTATGTGTAAGTTATGAATGCAAAAATACACGCACCATGGAGAGATGTTGGTAGCCAATGCATGCTAAAACGGTGCTCGCTCGAACCGTGGACGTCAAGGGCGATGGGTCTGTGAATTTCGATGAGTTCGTGACCCTGTATCAATCGATGGACGTTGTGGAGCTACAACCAGCAACCAGAGTTATTTATTAAGGATTGCCAAAATTGTTGAACAATAGAATACATGCTTAGCTGATTGTAGGTGGTGAAAGGTATAATTGGCACCAACGCCCAGAACTTGGCTGAAGAGATCGACACCAATGGAGACCAGTTCTGCATTCCTACAAGCCGATGTGCAGCCAACACTCAAGGTAAGATGTCATCTAAGTAATTGGGTGACTTCGAATACGGGAGGCTCTGTGTATGAGTCGTAATGCAACCAATTAAGGAAGGCGGTGTCGAAATGATCAACGTGACTTCGCATTACAAAAATATCTCTCTTTGAAACGGATCTGGTTATCGATGATCGATGCTGAAGAGGTCAATTCCTCTATGCATTTGACCCTACATCTCAAAGGAGATAAGGTTGCAATAATTATCTACAGAATTCGATTAGAATTTCAAATGAATTGTAAAGGAATTTTTTTATAAAAGCTATGTTCTGTTGTGTGCTAAAAAAAATCCTGGTGACTCATCTAACTTTGCGAAAAGTGATGCTTACGTAGAGTATTTATATTTCACTCTATGAGAGTAATTTTGAAATAGCTCATGTTTTAAATGAATTGCTTAAATGAAGAAAAATCACATATTGCATTTTTTCCGGCATTAATTTAAAGGAGTGAGGTTTCAGTGAACTTTTCTGCCGAGACTTCTTAAACAGTTGGGTGCAGTCGTAGTGGAAGCGTGGTGTGCGGCCAGTATTGAATACTGTGTTGGATTTTCCAATCACCATGAAGCTGGGTTGGACGCAGAGAGATGAAGACCGTGGCATATGGTAATGACCTGGGGTATGAGGTAAGTAGTATGCGGTTAAAAAATTTGTTTGAGTCTGCGTAAGACACTAAAATACAAATCCATGGAAACCATGGAGGCATTGGTTGAGCATGTAGTTGAGGACGTGCGTGAAATTGCTAAGCGTGAAGCCTGAGATGCTTGGAAAGAAAATCGTGGTTGTATACTGGAGCATGGAAGTGAATGTGCAGATTATTCCCTAAAAGCTTTCGACAGAACCTGAGAAAGAAGCTTTGTGTAAGTTTTCTTAGCGTGGTGGAACTGTGTTAAAGGCCATTAAAAATATTCTCTTCATTAGATGATTTACATGGTGCGTATTTTCTTTAAAGACGCAAGAAGTGAAGCTGCAGAAGATTTTGTTATAAGAGTAAAGGCCGAACGATGAGATTGGAGCAACCAATTGTTTTTATGGGGACAAACAACGACTAAAATAATGCAGCATTTTCTTCCAGACACGTTGTCCCATGTTGTCCAACAAGCGAGATTGCATTGGAATTTTGGCAAATTGGTTTTATATATATGGCATTTATAACTGCAGATAATATGAATTGGGCGAGTGGCGCAGCGAAATTATGAGTCAAGGGCAAAGGTATGACTGAACAGATTATGTGTTGACATTTTGGGTTTTCTTAACCAAAATATAAATAATTATTTTTGTGGAGATGATTTATGTATATGTCAACATGTGGTTCAAAATTAAAATGAAAATGTTGCAAATGCGGAGGTAAAATTGAATGGAAAATGAATGAAAATGTGGTAATCCTGGATGACATAAAGAGAAATATGCATGTTTATATGAGGAGGTTTATTATGCATTGTGTGATGATTTATTATGCATAATGTGGATTCTTCACAGTTTTGGTTAAGTCATTTTGGACCAAAGCTTGTAGTTGGGAAAAGAAGAATTCTTTTGATTGGTGATTGAAAACATAATTGCTTGATGTTTTAAAAGCTTTGTTTTACCATTATGTGGTGGTATCTAAGAGGTGTTATTCAGAATGAAGGTGATGTATGAGTTGTACATTATTCATCGAAGAGGTTAAAAACATGTTCTCTGTACACAAGTGAAGAGATGCGAATTTATGTTGCATGGTGCATAAAAGTGCAGGGGAATTTTTGCATTAAGATGACGAGCTTATGGGCGTGTGAGTATTTACAGTGACAAAGATGGCACAAAAGAATGGAAACCAGAGAATTGAGACTGCAGAAAGAAAGGTTTATCAATAACCTTAACAAGAGCATGAGCAAAGTGAAGCAAGAGGGAGTTGCCAGAGATTGGTTCCAACACAGAGAACCAAGAGAAGCCAAGCGTAGGAGGAGAACTTGCATTTTTTGATGAATGGAAAGTGTGAATTATTGCTGAGAAGTGGATTAAATGGAATCCACACATGAATAGATGAAGTTCACAAAGGAGGGGAATATGACTACTGATAGTCATTTCTAAAGATCCGATGAAGACCAAAACAGAAGGAAGAAGAAGGAAAATGCCAAGGTAAGTGGCATATGTGAACAGTTGATGGATGAAGAGTACGAGTGGGAGAAGGCTGAGATAAAAATTCACCTTGAATTGTTAATGGAGTTGTTGCGGGAAAATGTGAAAAACCAGACACATGGTTGGACCATGAGAAAGAAGGTAAAGTGGTAGAAGCTACACAAAAAGAGGGAAAAGCAGGCAAACATACAGCTGAAAGAAGAGCTGAAGAAACTCGAACAGATGTTGAAGTGTGAAGAACTCAGAGAGGCTGAGTTAAAAATGGATGTTTCCATTTGTGACCTGGAATAGGGTGAAAGTCTGGGTGAAGAGATCAATGAGGAAGATCTCATGAACTATTGGGATAGTTCAGAAGCATCTGAAGATGTGTTGGCGAGAGAAGTAGATAAGGCTATGAAGCCTTGCATTTCTTCTCACAGTTTATGTATGTTTGTAGGATGTGCGAAAGAGTGAGCAGTCTGATGAAACTGTCACAGAGGAGAATGAAACTCTTGAGGTAAAGTCTGGTAGAGAATCCCTTTTAGTGAAGGAAGGTATTGATTTGTTACAACATGAAGAAATAATAAATGAATTCTTGTTTGGGGTAAAACAACAAGTTGAAGTTATTATGGAACAGGAGCAAAGTGGAAATTCCGAAGAAAAATTCCAAGGAGGTAAACAAATGTATTTGTTTAATGAAATTGGTGACAAAAGTTTACAATGTAATGATGCCGAGACTAGGAAAACTTAGGAAGATTACCAGAGGAAGAGTGAAGGTAGTGATGAAGTGATGAAAATATTTCATATGGAAATTGAGTTTTTGGAACAGTGGCTAAAGGAACCTGATGGAGAAGAAAAACTTGCAGAACCTGATCCGGACGAAATTACAATTACTATGCATGATAGAGGTGAAATGTTTTTAACATTTATGGAGTTGAATGAATGTTATACTTTTTCAAATAATGATGTAACTGTAGGTACAGAAAACAATAGTAATAGATATGATGTCGAAATAAGAAAAATCGAGCAGAAGTTATTTGGAATTAAGATGGAAGATCAGAAGCAGCAAGGAAGTTGTGTCTGTAGGGACATAAAGGAAATAGTGAACTAGCAGGATGAAGATGGAAGCAACCATCAGTTCAAAACAAAATCTATTGAAGTCCAGAAAGTAGATGATGGGAGATTGATGCCTGAAGCATCAAAAGAGACTGAAAGGTCTTATCTTTTTAAAACTAACAGTGTGTTGGTGAATGTAGGTACAACACCGGACGAGAAAGTTGTTGCTATAAAAGCAATAAAAGACTATAGTAGTAATCAAGAAGGAGTTCTTGATTATTTTCCATTGAAGAAAGTTGGGTATTTAGCGCAGTTGGAGGTGAAAGAATTCGACAAAGAGGTAATACTCCGAGGAATTGGCGAAAGAAAGTGTTGGAGAAGCCAATGGAATCCGATCGACAGAGTGGGTGATGAGTTACCAAATCGAGTTGATGCTTCAAAGGACCAGCGACAGAATAGAGTATGGAATCCGGGAGGGAGCAAGTCATCAGGACTTGTGGCTGTCGCAGTATTACAGAAAAGCGACGAACCTCATAGACAGGAGTCTATGGAAACTTCTCTACATGGGGAGTCTGATGCAGGAGCATCCAAGCCAAATTTTCATTATTTAATTATGTAATAAGCAGGGTGAGATATTTTAATTATTTTATTAATTAAATTTTTTATTTTTAATAAATTAGGAGAAAAATGTAAAGGTGAGGATTATTGTATATATATTCTTTAATAATTAAAGGATATGAGTGGAATGGAATTAGGTAGATAATCTAGGGAGTAGGAATTCCATATACGGGACTTTGTTGAGTCCAAAACTAGAATAAATCCAAATTAGATTTGTAGTTGAGATTTATGTGGAGGAATTTATGGAGTGAAATAAATTCGTTATTTATGTATATATAGGAGGGTTTTGTGAGGATGAAAGAAAACTGAGAGCAGTGAGGAGTACAGTGAGAGTGAAAGATGGTTTGAAGGGCCGAGAGCCAAGAGGCCGCTAAATGTAATATTTGGCCAAAGGGTTTTTGGTTTATTGTCAGTATTTTTTTTATGTGGCTCTCTTTCCTTCATGTGTATTTTGAGCTGAATATTTTTATGGTTTTAATAAAGAACTATTGAGATTTTTTATGTTGAGTGAAGGAGTGTGTGTTTTACATGCTTAGATCTGTTCTATAGCAGAATCCCTACATCAGAATATGATGAGGACATGAAGAAGGGATTGGAAACGATTGAGGTAGAATCTGAGAATGCCCATAGACAACATCGATAACTTATGGGTTTCAAAAAACCTTTTCTTAAGCTTGTCTCAAGTATAGGCAAAACTGAGATGGACCCTCAACAAAAATATTTTGTTTAGCAAATGATGGTCTCATTACCTGGGTCTTTGTCTCTCAAAATAAACATGAAAATTGCATTGTTAGGTGTGTTGTATGGTGAGAAATGTAAAGCGAAATTTGATTCTGTTAGTAGAATTGTTCAATCATTGCGAGGAGTCTGCCATGTCTTAGTGAACTATCTAGAAAAGAAACCTTCTGATCATTATGTGGTATCATCAAGATTTGTAGCAGTTAGATTGCCAAATCACTGTTACGGGAGTGATACCACTTTTGTGACACAAATACTGGAGTTATTACAAGTATTATCCAAACATCCAAATTGCAAACAACAACTCGTGTCTGCGGGTATCTTGTCTGATTGGTTTGAAAATAATATACATCAAGGCCCAAAACTGGCTTGGCTGCAAGAAATACCTATTCTCTCTACCTTCTATGAAGGTAACGCAAATGCAGTTGCAGAGTTAATCTAATTAAAAAGAAAGTCATGTATTTTCTGAAGCACCATCATTCTATGGAAATTGCAGCTTCTATATGTGAATAAATGAAATTACTATCAGAAACTTGTTCAATTGTAGATGAATTTTGGGAAGCTAGGTTGGGAATTGCTTTCCAGTTATTGTTTTCTTCCATTAAAGTTGGTGATATGAAATAGGTGGCTGACTTGTTTTATTGTGAAAGCTCCTTCTATTCCATTTAAATAATCTAAGGATCGTGCTCATACATCCATTTGTGCAATTGAATTCTCGTGTCAAGTTTATGTGTTTTTTACATGCTTTATGTGTGAGAATTTAACAATTGTTTTTAGCTGATTAAAGGCATGAACAAAAAAAACAATTTGTAGAAAATTAACCAGCAACACACAACAGAAAAATAATAAAGGAGTTCACCCTCAACACTTGGGCTACGTCTCCTTGAGCCTCCATCAATGGACTAGGCTCTCTGGGATTAAAATGGTCAAATTATTTTACAATTTGATGCTCAACTCCATTGGTTTTTCAGACTGTACCAATGGCATCATAATACAAAAATACCCCTATATTGACTGTTCAATCACTGGAAACGGACCATGGCTCCCTTGGGCATGACCTCTTCTACTGGTGGCATTGAGCTTCCCTAAGCTAACCTATAGAAAAAACACCCTTATAAGTCCTCATATACCCCTAAAAACTATCTCATTGTTTCTAGAACATGTCAAAAATCCAAAATACACTATTCATTCTCTCAGAATGACCTCTGTCTCCCTTGGCTATGCCTCCAGCACCTGGTGGCACTAGGCTCCATGAAACTTCCCTGTAGAATTTTCACACATAAAATTCTCAAATTTCCTCTAAAAGCTACACCAATGGCTTCAGAATGTCTAAGATAGTCAAAAATGACTATTCATTTTCGAAATTTGGCTGAGTGATGCTCAAGATAGAGCACAATCAAATTTTCCCCAATTTTCTCCACCAAAACTGGAAAAACTCCAGTTAACATTCCAGAAATAGCAAAGCTACCAACTTTGGTGCTCTCCCTAAAAATCTGCAAACATAATCTGAAATTAATTAGCATTAATCATGCTTATCGAGTGGATAAGTGTAGTTTTAATGTGATAATTGTGTTTAGTGCTAATCACGTTTTAACGTGGTTAAGCCACGTTTAACAACTTAATTAAACAGGTTTAATAAAATGTCGAGGGTTTGTTCGTCTTAGCACTTGGTTTTGGGACTGTGGCCATATGGGGAGGGGGCTGGCCCCCTCCAACCCCCATCCTTCGGACGCGTAATCAATAAAACGTAGTGGCAAACATAGTGGTTAATAACCACTGAGCAGAGGAGTTGGTAAGGCACGTGGTTGGCGAGCGGAAGGTCGTGGGTTCGACCCCCACTCTGCCATATAAATTTTGTATGAAATTACAATGCAACCTTCCCGCCATACTTAGACCTGCCTCCAAGTTTAAACGTCCACCAGGTTTGTTAGTGGCATCCTCTAGACTTGGTTAACTCCGTCGAAAAGGTGGGTTTTAAAATTATATAAAATATATAAATAAAAATAATATATATATATATATATATATATATATATATATATATATATATATATATATAATTCCACCATATAAACCAATGTCCAATATTCATATAACTTGATAATTCGACCCAAGGGTTGGAGAGGGCACACCAGAGAGGACACGTGGCGCCCTCTGGTTGGGTTGTACTCCAACCTTAAAAAAATATTTCAAATTCCAACTTAGGAAGAATATTGGAGGTCTTTGGACAATTTCTCCCTTCACTAACCCATATAGAGAATATGAATATGACACTTGTCACAGTGACACTGGCTGCAATATGGAGAATATTCCCTGCAATGCTGACTGTACCTGCCACATCATCATTGTATCTATTCTGCTCCTTTTTTGCCTGTTTTGGAAAATGAACAACAGACGATAACTCAGTCATACAAACTCGGATTTTTATGAAACGAGTTGCACCGAAATCTTGGCAAAGAACTCTATATGGTTGTTTAGGTTCGAAGAAATTTTGAGCACTTTGAAATTTTTTTAGCTAATTTTAGGCCCTGATCCAATTCTGATCACACCTTCCCACTGGTGGGATTTTGGACCCACAAAAGTTGATAATTATCATCTTGAGCTTCAATACTCTTCTGATTTCAAGTTATATCAACTGATTTTACTTGAAAACTATTTTTGACAATTATCATGACATACCTTGCATCGCAACTAGCTATATCTCTCAAGCACTGCTCTCTGGTTGTTGTTGAACCACTTCAACATTGTTGACTGCTATTGACTGATACATAACATGTTGTACCAAATCAATCTCTATGTGCTTGGAAAACTGTTAGACTTCCCATTGAGAATGAAGTCCCTCTTGCAACAAATGCATAAAAGATTTTTCTTGGAAATCCTCTTATCCAAATTAAGCTTGCAATATGAGTGAACTCTTGGTGTCAACACAAGAAACCTGCTTGTTCTGCAATGGCTACAAAACACTTTGCATCTCTTCCACCTCTCACTGAATGGACCTAAAACTTCCTGCGACATCTTGTCACAAGAACACACAATCAATCTTGAAAAGAAAACATTATGCAAGAATTGAAATGACGACCACCTCGTTTTTGATCCTTCAAAGCAATGACTGTCACCTCCTGTAACATCAAGTACATGGAGATATTCTTGCACATTGGTGCATCTAATATCGACTCACAATCGAAAAACACCATTGACTAAAACATAAGTTGATCAACATAATCGACCAACAACATGCGACATCAACAACAAAAGTCAATATGAAATATGCAACACAATTGCCATAAATCGATATGAAATGTGTGCGACACAATTGACACAAAACGATAAACATATGTGCAGCACAATCGACACAAATCGATATGAATGTGTGCGACACAATCGAAACAAGTCGATAAACGTATGTGCAGCACAATCGACATAAATCGATATGAAATGTGTGCGACACAATTGACATAAATTGATATGAAATGTGTGCGACACAATCGATGCAAATCGATAAACATATGTGCAGCACAATAGACACAAATCGATATGAAATGTGTGCGACACAATCAACACAAGTTGATAAGAAACGATACATATTGAGAGAACTCATGCATGTATCTACTTAAAATGAACCTATCACAAGTTCTCTATTTACATATACAAAATCGCATGCATATATACACTCTTTAACTCTCTCTTTCAAGTACACACAAGTACAAAAACCCAAAACATATGGGTGATTATAAGAGCTGAACTAAATGATAAATTGGTGCAACATAAATGAGTGACATACCCATCTTTTACACCATCTTGGTGAAATTTTGCAACAAATAGAAATTCCTTCAACCGAACAACATTCACATGCAATATTGCATCATAAAAGTTGTGATAATCTGCTACAACTTGTCATACTTTCAACAGAAATTCAGGCATACATAAGGCTAAAATTTGCATCTATGTAAAAAGGAAATGCATGCCTTACTTGGTCAAGAAATCGAGCCGTTTCTTACCAAACCACTTCAATGGCGATTTTTCCTGCTGAACATCCTCTTCTTGTGAATCATCTTGACTCACATCGTTGATGGAATCTCCTGTTCCATTCTCGCCAGTATTTTTATCCACTTGCTTCAAATGCTTGGGATGAGTGGCTGGATGCAGTGTCCAACATTGGGCAATGAGATGTCCCTTCTTCTGACAATAAGTGAAAATAATTTGCATCTTCTGTTCAAGTCGCCTTTGCTTTGACTATTTCCTGTATGCTATCATTCTCTTCCAGCATCTTGAAACTTGATGGTTATACAAACCACAATATGAACAACAACTTTTTCTCCCATTCATGCATGCATATTTGTCATGCTTAACATAATCATAAACAACATGATTATAGGAAGAATTATACTTTGAATGATTCTTTGAATGTTCATCTTTATCACCTTCTTGAGGAGAAGAACTTGAAGAGGTTAGAGCTCTCTTTTGAATACCAACAACATTGTTCATGTCCTTACAACTATCACAACTCTCTTGTTCATCATAAGTTGCATGTATAAAAGAATATTTCTACAACATGGGTTTCAAACAATTGCATTCATCTTGAATACAAAATTTACATGTTTGAGGGTTTGAACCTACAACAAAAGTCCTTCTTGGAATTGTTTCAAGTACCTTCATGGCTTTAGAATTTTCTCCATATAATTTTCCATAGCCAAGACCCATATACTTAGGCTTTCCTCAACCATAATTGGCTCAACTATGCCTTGTGCATGTTTGCCTAATACTTTACCTTCATAGCCCATTTTCAACATCAATTTGGACCCTATTCCTCTAGTGTGTTTTTCAAAAGAACCTACACATTTATCTTGAGAGGAAATTGAAGAAAAAATTGAATTATTTACCTCTTCTTCAAGCACATGCTTGGCTAAGGATTCTTTGGCATCATGGAGCTGAGTCTCCATCTCATGCATCTTTTGAAGAAGTTATTACTTCGCTTTCTTCATGGCCACCAACTACTCGTGAAGTTTAATGTTCTCCCTTAAATCTTCATACAACTGTTGCACCATATCTTTCATGATGTATAAGTCCTGCTTCATCTCTTTATCAAAGAGTCTTGCAAAGGAGGATGGTTTAGAATCACCACTTAATGAAGTTTCCATCAAAATGTAATGAATTAAAATCTTCACAACAATTCACAAAGCTTCAAAAAATTCTTTATTGTGATTTGAGGACCAATCTCTCAATCCAAATTCTCCTTCACACATAAACTTTCAAACTGTTAAATTCTCCTTGCACAATTTACCAACCAATAACTAACCCTAGCTATCCTTGGATACAATGAGCTAACCTTGCTTTGATACCAAATTGATCTGAAATAGGTGGCTGACTTATTTTGTTGTGCAAGCACCTTCTATTCCATTTAAATAATCCAAGGGTCATGCTCATACATCCATTTGTGCAATTTAATTATTGAGTCAAGTTTATGTGTTTTTTACATGATTTATGTGTGAGAAATTACAAATTGTTTTTAGCTGATTAAAGGCATGAAAAAAAAACATAATTTGCAGAAATTAACCAGCAACACACAACAGCAAAATAATAAAGGAGTTCACCCTCAACACTTGGGCTACATCTCCTTGAGCCTCCATCAATGGACTAGGCTCTCTGAGATTAAAATGGTAAAATTATTTTACAATATGATGCTAAAATCCATTGGTTTTTTAGACTATACCAATGGGCTCAGAATACCAAAATACCCCTAGATTTACTGTTCAATCACTGGAAATGGACCATGGCTCCCTTGGTCATGACCTATTCTTTTGGTGGCCTTGAGATTCCCTGAGATATAATGTGGAAAAAAAACCCTTATAAGTCCTCATTTGCTCATGAAACCTATCTCATTGTTTCCATAACATGTCAAACATCCTAAATACACTATTCATTCTCTCAGAATGACCTCTGGCTCCCCTGGCTATGCCTCCAACTCCTGGTGGCACTAGGCTCCATGAAACTTCCCTGTAGCATTTTATCACCTAGAAGTCACCAAATTCCTTTGAAAGCTGCACCAATGGCTTCAGAATGTCCAAGATAGTAAAAAATGACTATTCATTTTCAAAATTTGGCTGAGTGATGCTCAAGATAGAGCACAACCAAATTTTCCCCAATTTTCTCCACCAAAACTGGAAAAACTCCAATTAACATTCTAGAAATAGAAAAGTAGCCAACTTTGGCGCGCTCCCTAAAAATCCGCCAACATAATCTTAAATTAATAACCGTTAATCACACTTATCATGACGATAAGTGGAGTTTTAATGTGATAAGTGCGTTTAGCGCTAATCACGTTTTAACATGGTTAAGTCACGTTTAACAACTTAATAAACAGGTTTAATAAAATGTCGCCGGTTCTTTCGTCTTAGCACTTGGTTTTAGGACTGTGGCCATATGAGGAGGGGGGTGGCCCCCTCCAACCCCCATCCGTCGGATGCGTAATCAATAAAACATAGTGGCAAACATAGTGATTAAGAACCACAGAGCAGAGGAGTTGGTAAGGCGTGCGGCTGGTGGGCAGAAGGTCGTGGGTTCGACCCCCACTCCACCATATAAATTTTGTATGAAATTACAACGTGACTTTCCCACCATAATTAGACCTGCCTCCAAGTTTAAACCTCTGCCAGGTTTGTTAGTGGCATCCTCCAGACTTAGTTAACTCCGCCGAAAAGGTGGGTTTTAAAAATATATAGATATATATATATATATATATATATATATATAATTTCACCATATAAACCAATGTCCAATCTTCATATAACTTGATAATTCGACCCAAGGGTTGGAGAGGGCCCACCAGAGAGGACACGTGGTGCCCTTTGGTTGGGTTGTACTCCAACCTTAAAAAAAAAAATTCAAATTCCAACTTAGGAAGAATGTTGGAGGTCATTGGAAAATTTCTCCCTTCACTAACCCTTCGGGCGAATCTAAAGATGCCACTTGTCATAGTGCCACTGGCTGCAATATGGAGAATATTACCTGCAATGCTGACTATACCTACCACATCATCATTGTATATGTTCTGCTCCTTTTTTGCCTGTTTTGGAAAATGAACAACAGACGATAAATCTGTCATACGAACTTGGATTTTGATGAAATGAGTTGCGCCAGAATCCTGGTGATGAACTCTATCAAGTCGTTTAGGTTCGAAGCAATTTTGAGCACTTTGAAGTTTTAGCTAATTTTACGCCCTGATCCAATTCTGATCAGTTGGTGCCCATCATCCAACAATAATTGAGCATATTATTCTTCCTTGCCTAAGGATTATATCTCAGGCATGTACTCCTCCAAAGTAAGAAATAACCAACAAAGAGGTAGGAAATGGAAAAAGTTGATTGAATTTGGAAACAAAATCTAATGAAAGTGCTAAAAATGCAATTTCTCCATCAAATAACAGTGTCAATGGAAACAAAAACAAAACACGCCCAGATCCATTGGAAACCTAACATCACAAACCACATAGGATTTATGTGAAGGAGTGGCTCTGGGGATGGTTTTTCCCAAACTGCTTATTTAGAAATTAATAGTTAAGATTTATTACAGGGGCACCCTCGCCAATTTTCCAAAACCACCAAAGGTGATTTCGTAAGCAGTTTAGAATTTTAATTTAACTGACACATAATATAGCCGGGACCCGCGCTCTGTCAATCAACTTGTATTACATTAATATGCCATAAGTTTCACCCAGATTTAAAATCTCGAATCGATGCATTTGTACTTATAATTTCAAAGGACGTGGGATTTTGTTTAACTTTTTTTATTTAATATATATATATATATATATATATATATATATATATATATAATGTTAATATTAAAAATACCCTTTTGTAATTTGAATTATTTCAAACAACAATTATAAAAAGAGACAAAGAGTTACTCAAACTGTTTCAAGAATCAGTTAGTATAGTTACGTTAAAGATGGAAATAAAATCCCTAAAATTAGATTGGGAAAGGGTTCAGAAGGGAACAGTTAGATCATCTGACTGGAAATGTAAACAAAATTCTTTTTGAAATCTGAATATATATTACTGTCTGATTCCAACATTGAGAAGTTGCAATGTTTGTTTTATTTTATGTTTCAACATTCATATATGTTTTTCTTCTCTTGGACTGTGTATGATGCAACTGGTGCTTTAGTTTAGATTATAATAAATTTTCTTGGTTTTACTCATGAAAATTAATCTCTAAGCCTTTAATGAATTTCTCCACATCCAAGAGTCTCATTAATATTTTCCTTATTCATCCATTATTCTCTCTACAGAGTTAAAGAACAAATTCTTAATTTCCTATGCCAAAACTCTACCTCCTTCATTTTCTGTTATACACCTTTAATCCAACACCCTACAAATCTCATAGCCTCTTTGGCCATTATGATTTGGAAGGCTAGGGTTTCAAGACTAGAAGATTTGTTTACAAGCCCTCATGGCCCATCCTTCCATCCATTCATTTTAATTGTTTTTAATGAATTTGAAGATGTCTAGGGCACTGGTTCCCCATAGTCAGGAACTGTATCCTAAGAGTTACAACATCTAATTTGGGTCATGCCTTTAGGTCATGCAAGCCTACCAGATACATACCCAAGAGGAAACTTGAATCCTCATATGAATTTCAATATGATGGTGAGAGTGAAAGTTATGCTTTAGATCTTGTTGACCTATTTACAAATAAATGTAATTGTTTTCACATCACTAGTGATAATGAAATTTGTGGTTTATTCACTCTTACATTTGAAGGAAGGATTCAGGAGTGGTACAATATGCTACCAACTAAGTCTCTTCACTCTTGGAACTAGAGTGGTACAAGATGCTACCAAATAAGTCTCTTCACTCTTCGAACCACTTCACGCATGTATTCTTTTTGGCTCATCACAATTATAGTTATGAGAAATTGTTCTTGGAATTTTATAAATTGACCATCCATGAAAACCAAATTTTTAGCGAGTTTTCTGATAGATTTATGTTATTATGCTACAAATTTCATCATGATGACTTACCCCCTAAGCAAGTTTTGATTGAAAAATTTACCTCAATTGTTCAAAAACCCAATGAAATAACTCATAATGAACATAAATAGGAAAATCATCAGTAAATACTGATACTACAATTACTCTTGTTGAACCCTCAAATGAAAATAATAATTCCCCTCAACCATAAACATTGGGAGAAAATATTACACACTCTCAAAGCCTAGATTTAAATATGAAATCTGAAAGTGTTTCTACTATATCTCCTTATGTTTGTGATATTGAATCATGTTCAATAGAATTAAACTATCTGAAACATCAAGATTTAATGAATAATCTTGATGAAGACATATGACACATTAATAAAACAAGAATCATTTAATGATTAAAGGGAGAAATTGAAAATAACGATTTTGAGGGAGTTTCTCTTAATTTATTTTCTAGTTATCATTATTTGCAACATAATCATTGTATGGGTCAACCTCTTGGAATATTTACAAGTTCAAGTATTAAGAATGAACTATATCATAGAACTCAAGATGTATATTTAAATGATAAATTACTTATTGATACCATTTTACGAACTTCTACTCATGATTTTTGTGACTATCAAGATTCTTATAAAATATGGGAAAAGGATGTGACCTTTAACAACTACCCTGATACTTATGAATTTATATCATTTGATTTAATCATAACATATTTTCATACTGATTCATTTTCTGAGCATAAATCTGTAGCCTTTCATTTTTATTTGGATCGTCAAATTCTATTACAAGTTTTTGCTATTACTCATGACAATCTTAAATTTGAAAATTGTGTTAAAGATTCATTGATGCAATCATTTAGTGGCCCTCATACCTTTGTAAATAATCTTGGGTGTTATCATTGGAAAATCGTACAAGCAAAAGAAATTAGGAAATGTCAAGAAGAAGGTACAAATAAGGATTTACACGGAAGGAAGACATTACAGGATCTAAAAAAATTAACTTTTCCTAAGGTCAAATAGGAAAATTTATCAAATAGCGCACAAAAAGCACTAACCCCAAGTGATCTGAGCGACATTTTATTCGATAACATCGAAGACCATCGCACTTATTCCTTAGATAGCTGCATGGTCCTGGGTATGCGGAAAGTCACCATTCGAGACCACTTGGCACACTTGTTGAAGAAGATTCCCACTCAAGCCAGCCAAGTACAGCCACCTTCAAGCCATATTGAGGCCTTAGTGCATCACAGAAAGGAATCAACCTCCCACTGTTGTGTCAACATCCTTCTTGTACCAAGAGAGGGAGGGAAAGTTTGAAATTTTTCTATAAAAGATAGCCATGGAAAGAGGAACATGATAACACATTGCTATGCTGGCCAAATTGCATGAGAGAAAACCAACATTGTGTTGTCCAAGGAACAAGGAATGGAGGGATTCAAATGTTGGCCATCCAACACCTCAATCCATGAGAAGAATTTCACTAAGTGTCTGTTATTATACCATCCTTCGAGGAGAGAGAGAGGCTTGTAAGAAGCTTAAAGGGAAAAGACCCCCTTGCCTTGAATATTAGAGATACATAGCTCTAAGGATTCATTGCAAGTGATTTAGCATCCTATTCTCTTATACCATGAACATCTAATAAAATTGAGAGAGTTCTATGTTTGACTTATTAATGTGTTTAACTTGATTGAACTTGTTATTGTATATGCATATTTTGTTTCTTGTTTCTTCTTTATTGTAGCATGCTATGTTCTTTACTTAGTTTACTACTTCTTATTTTGTTCCACTAACAATCTAATAAACCAATTGACCTATTAATTGCTTGTAGGAAATTAGCCTCCCCTATTAAGCACAATGTATTTCGTCCACCCATGCGTCGAATACACTACAACAGGAATGGCGACTCCACTTCTTTCTTTATTTTAGGCTAGTGGTTGTTGATTGCAGGTCCTCCCTCCTACCTAGAATTGCTGCAAGATCAATCCTGAATCCCCTCAACACTTTTCAGTCACCCTCAGTGAGAAATTTGGCTTAGAGAAGGCAGAGTTTTTAGACACTGTAAATATTCATGCGTTCAGCCCATACAGATGTGAAAACCTTGCACATGTGCCAAAATAAGCCACATGGTAGGCAGTGAGCACATTTTTCACTACTTTTTCTCATTTTTAGCAGTTGTAAGGTGATTGGAAACCCATAAGAAATTTTCCATCACTGTGTTCTGGTGTTTCATGACTGGTTAGGAAAATTTTTGCTGGAGTTTATCTTAGAAAATAGTTTGTTTTAATTTTAGTTATTTTATCATCGCAAATCACACATAGTTTAAGTAGGGGTGAGTAGGTGGCATTCAATCTAGAAATGCTATTTGAACAAACTATTTGCTGGTAAAAGATACCAAACACATAGTATAATTAGCGAAAATTAAGTGGCCCATACATCGACACATCTTTAGCTAGTTTTTGTTTTTTCAATTTTTTTGCATTAGTTTAGTTCAATTTTTTGCATTAGGATTCAGGACGAGGACCAAAATATCGAAAAGAAGGAAAGTAATCTCTGCCACCCTTGCATCTCTTGGTGAGCCTGGGTACGCATATGAAAGCTTTCTTAAGATAATTTTCCATCTCCCTATAGTGAAAAAATTAGTCTAACTAGGCAAAGTGTAAGCAACCCATCATCCTCACATTGTTTATTTTTTTCAAGGAACAATCAAACATAGTTTAATTAGAGAAGGATTGTAAAGGATCACTGCATATCCTTATCTTATAACATTTGTGATTGTACACTCCAAAGCACACATCAGAGCATCAATAAGCATTGGACCAAAAGGCACCCTGTGTATTGGGACCTTTGTCCTCTTCTTACGGTTGCTTCACCAAGGCACACCTTAAGAAAATTATGAATCTCTAAAACTAACCACTAATTGAACTCACCAAATTCTCCCCACAGGTGCCACAAAAGAAATTATAGTTTAGGTTAGGACCATCGGGGGTAGGCATCCAATAAGCTGCCATGCTCATTCTAAATTTTAAAACATAGATGTTGAATTTTTAAGGAGCTTAAAATCCATCTATCCGCCCACGGAACAGAATACCCGAGGGTTACAGAGACCCGAACAAGAGGGGGTTAAGCTTAGGACTAGTGCTTGGGGTACTCTTTAGGGCTACTTGACCAATATAGTGCTCGGTACTGGTAGCTGAATACGAAGAAGCTCAAGAATCGAACGTTCACGTGGGACGACAGTAATTTAGTGGCCAAATCTAGGGCATCCTTCCCTATAGGCGACGGTGCAGGTAGCACTAGTTCCTCATACCTTTACCTTGGTCGATTCTTCGGCTGCTAAAAGGCATCGTCAGTTCTTTTGGGACATTAGCCCTAGTACCCATAAAAAGATATCTTTGCAAGACCGATTCACAGTTGAGAGTGTGAGGATGAATACGTCCTTTTAGGCTTTCGAGTATCATATGCAAAACAACCAAAACCATAGTTTTTGCTTTCTTGATCACATAGAATTAATCTAAAGGAAAAACGTACCTTTTATTTTTCACTTTTTTTTTATGTATGTGATCATATTTTCTTTGCTAATAATTCCCCTCCTCTCAAAAAACTGAAAACATACCCAAAATTAACCTATTCGACACCATAACGGACCCAACGGGACCTCATCGGTCTAGACGTTTTTTGGACCTCCCCCCATTAGAGGGAGGAGTGCCAGGTCCTTCGCCATTTAGGCGTCAAAGACGATACACCACCACCATTATTGGATCATCCTTTATTGGGGCATATTTAGTTAGAAACCACCAAGGGTCACCCAATGCCACATCCATGGAAACCCCAACAGGGTCATCACACACAACACCCCCCACAACCCCCAGAGGGCAGAGGAGCGCTACCCCTCTGAGGTGTCAGCAGAACACACAACAGGGTACGTCACAGGGTAATATTCCCTAAACACCCCGCATACACCATCACACTCAGATTCTTGTGTTTCCATAGTACATGTTAGACCCCTGTATTTCAAAGTATCACCAGGTGACTCATTATTTCTTAGATTTTGTCATGACTGAAAATGATATTCCATGGATGTCATTTATTTTCAGAAAAGAAGGAATAAAGTGTTTCTGATAAGGTGTGATGGTGATCAAACTTCATTTTTGCCCTCATTCCATTTCATTCACCCTTTATGCCCCTCATTTCCTCCATGTTCTAAAGTTCTACACCTTATTTATTTCAAACCCTTTCTTCAACTATTAACACCCAAATTTTATAGTTAAAAAAGGAGCAACATTAGAATCAAAGGAAGCAAAGGCAGCAAAGAAGAAGTTAAGGTAGAAAAAAAACAAAGGTAGAGTCTTGAACGTGGTGGGGTCAAGACGTGCACACGTTGGGGTTGAGTTGTGAACGCTAAAGCATGTCAAGTCATGAACGCGGGGAAATTATTCTACGAACAACTAAGAAACGAACGGGCACAACCGAAGAAACAAGGTAGGAAAACCATAGCAAGGGAGCAGTGAGGACTGTTGGATTTGAGCAACGATCAAAAACAGAGATTCAATCGCAATCGCAGATCGCAAGTTTTTCAGGATGGGCGCAAGGGTAAATGTTAAAGTCAGCGAAATGCGATGAAGTGGGACCCATTCACCCATGGATCGCAAATAAGCCTTACCTATTTCTTGCACTTCGCAGCCCACAGGTGTTTAACATTACCTCTTAAATACTTATGCCAAATCTTGTTTTTCCATCGATGCGATGAAGTGGGACCCATCATACCTTACCGCATTATCGAAACCACATGCAAACCTTGTTTCCGCCTTATTCCTTACCTTTCGCCTTTTTGCACTCTCTGACTCTTAAGTGCCCGTAGATGCACTTCACACATTTTTCCACTTAAATTTTAAGTTCCGATTGCGATTTGCGATGTAGTTGGCCCCACCATCCATCGCACTTCGCAACGAATACCACTTCGCAATATTGCAGCTTTACTTACCATACCTCATCGCATTTTGCAAGTTATAACTCATTCCATTTTCTTCAAAAGTTAAATATTGCGATTGCCGATGTGTGATATCACATCGCGCATATTATAACTTTTCGCTCCATCACACTTCGAAAAATTTAAAAGTTAAAACCATATTCCCGAAGCATATCTTGTTTCGATTGTAAATTTGTGATGCGGTTTGGCCCCAAAATAATACTCCACTCACCGCTAATATGTCATTCCTTCGCTATCATTCCCATTCCATTGCTCCACATCATCATCCTCCTACCACATCATCTCCATACTTCGCATCGCATCGCTGTTTCCATTCCACATATCATAAACTCTAAAATGTGTGATATGTGATATTTCCACGGATGCGATAAAGTTCAGGATTAAAATCTAAAGGTTTTCAGATCATATATATTTATTTTTTACGTTTTTTTTCTTAGAAAAAGGGTTAAAACATGACAAAAAGGATTCGGGTAGAAAAATACACCAAGGGTCGAGTCAGGCAAGGTGTTTTTACAAAATTTGTTATGTTATAACGACAGAAACAGAAAAGGCAGCAAAGCACATCAACACAGTCATTAATCCATGAAAAGTGGCTAGCCCTGCACCCGACTTAATTACGCAATGCCGATATTTTGAAAATCAGGGCTAGATGTTAGAGCCATCATTCGTTTCCTCTTCGAGATCATCACATGCCACCTTCAAGCCTACTTTTGATTTACGAAGAGCCACCTGAGTTTTTCATTCTTGAAGAGTTACCAAAATTAATTCTACAAGCGGTGTTTTGTCTGAGATTTTCTTTGTTCGGGCCTTGCATGGCCATACCTATTTAATTTTCAGTTGTTTGTAATAAATGAATTTTTCCAAAGTAGATTAGGGAAACCGACTCAAGTTTTAGTTAAATACTACTTGAATTTTCATTATCAGGGGTTTGACCTTGTTAGATTATGCGTGATAGAAGATCATTGTATCAGAGCACTATAATTTTGGAGCTAGACATCATTAATCAAACACCGTTTTCAAGATTCTTGAGCTCTGTTAAAATGGTGATGTGTTACTTCTCTGTTCTAAGTGTTTCCATTATTTTCCCTGCTATGAATCTGTTCATCTAATTGTAAATCAGAAATTTCAGATTAAGATTTGTTGTCGGAGCACCTTAATTTTGTCTGCATTTACAATCTTAATGTTTTCTGCTGAAGTCTGATTAAATAATTCTTAACTGCTCTTTAGTCACTACTGAACCTTACTATTTCTTTCACCTCATAATTCATACGACTCTGAAGATCCATTTAGCACAGTTAGCTTTCCCTGTGATTCTCTTGAATGTTGATGTGCCATTCCAGCCTTTTGACTCCATAGCCCAATGGATTAGTCCCTGCAGCTCTATTTGTCTAACCACACAATCAATAAAAACAAACAAACCTCATAAATTCTGTAACTATCCTGATATCAACACTTATAATTATGAAGTTAAATCATAAAAAACAGAGAGATCCCTCTCTAAGTCTAGGAAGGCTAGGTCCTGGACTCCAAAGTGGTTTGATGTTGTCCTCTGTCATTTGTTCTTGCCAATATTACAAATTACAGAGTGATAAAAGTACACAATGGAATTCAATACTCATTTACCTTTTTTAGCATCATTAAACCTACAAGATATATCAAAGCTAACTAACAAACCCATTGTGCACAACTCCAATTGGCCCCCCATGCCCACGAAATTCCCCTCGGACATACCAAAATTCGAAGGGAAACAAGCGAAAGATCCTCGAAATCATATTATGACTTTCCACCTATGGTGTTCGTCCAATAATATTATTAATGATACTATTTGACTGAGAGTGTTTAAACACACCCTAACTGGACCTACCGTGAAATGGTATGTGGAAAAACCTTCTGCTTCACATGGAACCTTTAACACCCTCGCTACTGCGTTCCTCACGTATTTTGAGCTCGCCATTCACGATGATTCGGGGATGGAGTTGTTGAATTATTTTAGGCAAACACCAGCTGTCCATATCTTATACCATATCCACGAATGGAAGCGACGTCATAGTTTTTGAAAAGCCAAACTTGAAGATAGAGTTTTACTGGAATTTTTTTTGAAAACTCTCACAACAGAGATCTCAAGAGATGTGGCGATCCAAGGATCTACCTCTGACGAGGAATCCATTTGCAAATATTAGAAGCTTGAACTTATCTATACCCAGTCAAGATACATTTACAATGTCGTGCCTAACGCCCCGCGCCTACAAACTTACAGTGAATTTCCAGGCGCGTTGAATACTGCAGACGGCTTGATCGGGTCATTGACCCAAGGTCACTTAGGTAGCAATATACAGTACCCAGGTTACTCGTATAATTATAACCAGAACATCACGAAACCTAGCTACCACCAAATTCACTCTGCACCTCTGTAGAATATGAAAAATAGGGTGTCATTGTACCACAATCAATAGGGAGGATCGTATCCTCCCTCATAGGGGATCCAATACTCAGCCCATAATGTTGATGGAAGAGATCCCCCCAAGAAACCATACAGCAAGTAGGGACAGGGAAACCAATATTCTCTTTCATGCAACCTTCTCAGGCTCATCCGTACCAGTCTTAATACACAGATAATCGTAATAATCCTCCTAACGCTGCAAGAAAAAAGCCTAAGAATAAAGATAAGGGAAACTATGGACAGGGGGGAAATAACCAGCAACGCCCCCTGGGATCTCAGTCTGGGGGAAACCCCTACCAAAATCAAAACCAGGAACCAAAAAACAACTCCCAAGGGCAGAACAAGAGGTCCAGTGTGAGGAAAAACTATTCTTGTGATATATGTGGTGAATACGACCATTACATTCATCACTGTCCCGAGCTCCCTAAACTAAAAAAAATTCAAGGTAAATGTGGACAAGGGGGACCTACACATCAAACTGTTGTAATGCAAGAGCCCTTCCCCCTCCAAGGAGTGGTTAATACCCAACAGCAACAACCACCCCAAAATGATTACGAGAATGGCAGCCATGAAATTTACATGACTGGCAAAGAAATGTTCTTTCAGACAAGGAATCAAAACTATGACGCCCCCCAGACACTAACCCATGAGGGGAAAGCACAAGTGCATCTACTGCACCATTGACCATATCCAAAATGCTTATTGAACCCCTGCCAAATATGGCTAAGGGGCCAACTAGGCGCGTAGGACACCACTCAAAAGCTGCCCATATCTACAACATCGTGGATGATTTAGCACAATCTCCTGTTGCCATGTCAGCTTTAGAGGTCCTACAATCTTTCCCAAAACAACAGAAAGACTTAATTTCCGCATTAGGTGCAATCTACCCTTCTGATTTGTGCCTAATGTATTTTGACTTAGACAAAGCCACCCCTAGCCTTCCTTCATTGGTCGCTTTCATATACCTGTGTCAGTCCAAAATATCACCATACACCGATGTATCATTGACGAAGGTGCATCTAAATGCATAATGTCCAAGTCTGTTTGGTAGAATTTGGGATCACCTGAACTTAAGCCATCCAACATCATGCTCAGATCATATGACGACCGACCTTATACTCCCTTCGGTCTATATTAGAGTTTCCTTGTTAACTTGGCCAGAAAAATAGTACTCATAGACATTGAAGTCTTGGAAGCTCATCTTGACTACAATATACTCCTTGGGAGGAGTTATATGTATGTGATGACTGCCATAGCCTCCTCTATTTTCCAGGTGATGATGTTCCCCCACGAGGATCGAATCATCACCGTTGACCAATTGACATATTATGATAAGAAAACCATGATGATTTTCGATGTTGTTCTACCTTACGTAGCCACAACTATGGAGTCGCTCATGTGTAGGAATTTACAGGGTAAGTTCTGTAGATTAAAACCAAAGGTCACCGCTCACAAACAGATCAAAAATCAGTACACCAGTATTATCACATGGTTAAAACCCTCGAAGAGGGAAACAATCCACGGCCTGAGCCAACGCGGCCACTTCAGGCAATTTATTAATATAAAAGAAAAGTTACATATGTTTCTCTCATAAATGGTTACCAAAAAAATGACCCTCCATGCTCTTTAAATAGAGATCATGGACCAATTAGGTGTTAAGCCACGGATCAAGTGTCGTTAATACCGAGGAGAGAGTGAACCATCGGATCACTACAAATTGTGACCGTTGGATTATAAGTTACAAATTTACATAGTAAAGAAACACACTTTACCTAACTCTACACTAGACTAAGTTATTCTTAACTGTTTCCTATGTGTCGAAATATCCTAACATCCCCCCTTAAGAATAACTTGGGATAGGATTGAAGGATTTACAAAGGTGACACAAAAGGAGCCTATTTCCTATATGTCGAAATATCCTAACATCCCCCCTTAAGAACAAATTGGGATAGGATCGAAGGATTTACAAAAGTGACACAATAGGAGAAGGAAGGAGGCATTAGAGCCTATTCCCGCTTAATGACAACTTTCCTGAACTCCAAGCATGGATCGAAGTTTGGTAAATTTCACTTCTGTGAGAGCCTTTATAAAGATATTGGCTACTTGATCATTGGTTGGACAATACTGCACTTCAAGAACACGATCATGAATGAGATTTCTGATGAAGTGTATGTGGAGTTCAATGTGTTTCATACGCTGATGCTAAAATGGATATTTACATAGCTAAATGGAACTCTAATTATCAAACCAAAGTGTAGTTGGATGCTGCTAGTGAAGACCAAATTCAGACAGAATCTGACGAAGCCACATGGCTTCCTTGCTAACTTCAACTGCACCACGATACTCTGCTTCGGCCGAAGAAAGAGAGATGGAACTTTGTTTCTTACAAGACCAAGTAATAGGTCCTAAACCAAGAGTGAATACATATCCTGCAGTAGAATTTTGATCATCAGGGTCACCAACCCAATCAGAATCAGTGAAACCAATCAATAATGGAGATGCCCCTGCACTGTAATGAATCCAAAACAAAATAGTTCCTCGAATATATCGAAGTATTATTTTAGCTGATTTCTAGTGACTTTCATGAGGTTGGTGCATAAACCGAGCAACAAGACCAATGACAAAGGAAAGGTCAGCATAGGTATGGGTTAGATACAAAATTTTACCAACAAGTTGACGATATAGGGTAGCATCAACTTCAGGGGTAGTGCAAGTGACTGAAAGCTTGACTCTGGACTGAAAGGGAGAAGGGACTGGCTTACAGTATTCCATGTGAAAGTGGTGTAGAAGATCACATGCATACTTGGACTGAGAAAGGGTAATGCCTTCTTTGGATTGCAAGACTCGAAGACCAAGGAAATAATGCAAGTGTCCTAAGTTTATCATTTCAAACTCCTTTTTGAGACTAGACTTCACATGGTTTATGTGGTTTGGATCACTACCAGTAAGGATAAGATCATCAACATAAAGAACAAGGATGGTGAAGGACTTACCCACTTGCTTGGTGTAGCCAGTGTTGTCATAATGACACCTAGAAAAGCCATTATCTAATAGAAATCTATCCATTTTGGCATACCAAGCTCGAGGAGATTGTTTGAGACCATAGAGAGATTTCCTAAGGCGACAAACAAGGCTAGAGTCGTTTTGGATAAAGCCAGGTGTTAGCCACCTATAAAATTTGTCATATGAAATGGTGGCTAAATATTTTTTAGCCTTCAAGAAACAATTCATGTCTCAATTGTGAGTTCTTGAAGTCTTTTGAGGATCCTTATCCTTGAAGTTAATCTTCACTATTGTTTCACTTAAAGCCCTCAAGAACTTGTTGTTTACTAGGAGGAAAACTACTTTAAAAACTCCATTTTCCCTCATTGCACTTCTCTATTTTCATTCTCCATATTCATCCATTAACCTTCATATAACCTCTAAATCATTCCAAAAACCCTTTAAAACCTTTTATTCCCCCTTATTTGGTTTTAAAATCCCCTTTTTCCCTCTACCGAAACCCCTAATTTGGCCTTAAAAACTTTTGTTTTCGGCCTAAAAACATTTTTTCACATTATATAGGTCCTAAGCCCCTGAGGGATTATTTCCTTCAGCCCCTCCGTTTCATACGACCTAAAGCCCCGCAATCGGGCGCTAAAGGTCTAAAAACCCTTTCCCGAACCCTTTTCCTTTGTTTTTTCCATTCCCGACATAAATATTTTAAATAAATATGGGCCGTCGATCTTTGCAGATCAATGACCATCGGCTCATCGCATCGCAAATCTGCATGGGTCCTTCCTTTTCTGTCTCTTTCAAAAGTTTCGATGTGATCCCTCTGACCAAACCTTAGCCGTTGATCCACCTTCATCCAACGTTCTGGATCTCATCGCATCGCGCTCATCCATCATGATTGCCCTCCGCCGATGCAAATCCCCGATTTAATCTGGACCGTCGATCATCCCTCTGATCCGACGGTTGGTACATCATCGCATCGCAAAAAGTTCATCGCATCGACAAATCGCATTTTCCCTTTTCCTCCTCCGATGCCGATCCTCCGATTCAATCTCAGCCGTTGAATCCACAAGAACCAACGACCATGATTCAATCATGCTTCGTTCGCAGCCCCGTCATCGCACCCGCCGATTCAATCTAGACAATTGATCTCCCCTCTAATCCAACGGCCAACGCTTAATCGCACATCAAAAACTCAAAAACTCCGACGCGATGAGCCATTCTCCTCCGATCCACTAATTTGATCTGGACCGTTGAATCCACAAGAACCAACAGCCAGGATCTAATCGCGCTCCGCCCATAACCCTTCACCATCCCGACCTCCGATTAAATCTCCACCGTTGATCAAGTTTGATCAGACGGTCCACATTACTCTCGCTCTTCAAACCCCGCCCTTCTCATTTTCCCCCATTGACAGATCTCCACCGTTCATTCCCCCGATCCAATGGTTCACATTTAAACCGCCATTGACCCCACCTACCTTTCCGCCCATGCATCTTGCCCTCCATCACGTGCGATCCACACCATTGGATCTACTGCCCCTCATCTGATGGCTGAAACTCCATATCGCGTAATTTTTGTGCCTGAACGTTAACATTCCAAAAAAACGTGAAATGGGCAATATTGGGAGGGACAGGTGTCAGCAAGTGTATGGTATTGCGTTTTTTTGGCCAAAATCTAAAACCACTTGAACGCCGCGCGAAGACCACTAATGGTTTTTCGCCTTACCACCATCCTCCGCAAAAGTCATTTTCATCTTTTAATCTTGGCCGTCAATCTTTGAGATCGGACGACTAGTATTATATCCCAACCATGAGTCATTTGCCCTTCGCCTTTTCTCCCAAACACTCCATTGAGAGTTCTCCGCCGTCGATCTCCGAAGATCAAACAGACCTGAATTAATCTTACCACCATTCGCTTTTCACCCAACCTTCTCCCAAATGACTTGATTGAGCAATCTCGACCGTTAATTAATCTAAATCAATGGCTCCGATTCTCCCTCGCTCCCAAACTGCCCAAAGCAGCTTAAACCTATTTTTCACAGGTTTTTGTAATATTTCTTTGTTTTGTGCAAGTTATAAGGGTTTTTCCCAGAGTTTTTAAATTAACACAAAGGCTAGGAATGACGATTCCTAACCTTCAGTACAGGAAGGGATCCAAGGGGTCTTTCATTAAAACAAACCCCTCCACCTGTGTAAACCTTCCTGCAAAACAACGAAACACAGTAAAACATCAATTAAATGAAGAGTATTAGTGTCAAAGGTGAAGATCAGTGCATAAGTGGAGAATAAAGATTTTAAAGCAGAGTTTAAAGGGATTAAGGCATAAATTCAAGAATCAAAGGCCTAATCCACAGAGATAAAGACAGTGTTAATGGATAAAGACCCGAAATGAAGATCAAGGCCTAATTAGGCCTAAAACATAGACCAAAGCAGATTAAAGATGTTTTAAGGTAAAAAAAAGAGAGATATCAGTAAAGAGGCCTCCACTGCCACATCAGAGGCCAAAATATCCTCCTCAGCTACCAAAGTGCCACCTATAGCCTCAATAAATCAGAATGAAGGCAGAGTTATTGCTTAGTCAGTGATATTTTGTTAAAAACAGCCAGAGTTATTGCCAGCTCGCCTAAAGGAGTTTAAAGTCAACAAAATCTGCCAAGTAGCTTAATACTTAATGAAAACCAATTAATACATGGAAAATATTAGAAAAATTCTCTATTGAGCCCCTCAAAGGCCGAGAAACATTAACTTGTATTAATTGAACTAAAGATCTTATTTTTCATCCCACCTCCTCTTTCTTCTATAAATACTTCTGAAGAAGATGAGATGTTGTTGGTTGTTGGAATTTGATGTAATACTTGCTGCTCCAAACTCTCTGCATGTAAATAGTTCTCAGAGGTAGTTGAAGCTCTGTTTGTAATCAAAGAAGTTAGGCTGAGAAGAGAAGTTGTTGCTATACTGAAACATTGGACTTGAAGTATGTAACTGGATTGACATCAATACACAAGCTGATTCATGGGATCTTGGTCTATACCATTGGTGACGTGCCTCTCATTATACTTGTTTTTCTTCTTATGTTTTCCATTAGATTGTCCATTTTTCTCTGATAAAGAACAACAAATATAGAGCCAGGATTTACTCTTACAAGTACCCTACTCTCACTGATAAGCTTTACCTTTATGTTTTCCTCCTTTGTGTATTTAAGAATGATTTAATACAGTCCAAACAGTCAAGGAATGTTGGTGAGCCCATGTCTTACTGTCTAAAATGCTAAACATTGTTCTTGAATGATATTTTCCTTACATGCTAAGTAGAGTTAAACTAGAAAAGTTTATGGTTTGCCCTGTCTTCTAGTTCTTTCTCCAAAGTGTTGGGCCGTGAATAAGACCACTTTTGAACACTTATTTCATCCATTTTTACTCTTCTTTATCATGCCATTTATTATAATTTATTATATAAATCCATTTTATAATGATTTATGCTCTTATGGATGAATATTATTTCTACTCCTTTATTTTTAATAAATTAATGATTATTATGCATAATTTTATCAATGATGGTTTATTAATATATTTTTTAACATCACTCACCATTTTAGCCTCCAAGATATTTTCCAGATTATAGATTTGATCTCCAAATCATCATCAAATATTCCAACTCAGAAATTCGCTGGAATAAGAAGTGACAGTTTTGCGGTTGAGATTCTGGGCAAATGAAGAAGAATCTGGAAAATCCGAAACATGGGTTTTGTCCAGAACGGACCAAATTAACTTTAGAATAGAATGGTTTGCCAAAATTTGGCATGTATTGAAAGAAACACAGGGTTCTTTGAGCACGATTTTCTCATATTTGTTGTTGCGGCCGTCCTCCAAATTATCTCAGCTGAAAATCCAAATTCGACTTGCTCTTGTTGAAAGATGGATGGAAATATATTTTCTTATTGATCAATTGGTTAGGAACAATCCAATATTGTTATGAGAGATCATAATTGCTATTTTATTACTCCTCTTTCTAATTATAAAAGAAAAGCATGTATTATGTATTGAGAAACGATGGAGGATGGATGAGAGATGGAGAGATTTCCTGTTGTAATTATACAATTCCTCATCGACTCTCATTGATTAAACAGAATTCGACTGTTTGTAAACGCTGTTATGCATGATTAATACAAGAACGTGTTGCCGTTTAACTTCTTAGTTCTGCAGTAGCTCAGCAGTGTTTCATAGGTGGTTGAGGGCCCAGCCCTAGTGGATCGATCCGCTGTTTGTATCTCTACCTTTTCATTATTGTTGTGAGATAGTTCATATTTTCTTTTATTACAGTTTGTAAGTTAATCAGTTTTCTGTTTAATTGCTTTGATATCAGTGTGTTATATTAATGAATCACATTGTTGTTCTTTTATTATTTAACAAGAATCTCAACACTGTATAATTTATCTTGTTAATGCCTTAATAGAGCTTCACTGTTCTATTTCCATTATGGTTTCATTCCACTTGCTGTTCCATTTGATTGATATTCGTTACAGATTATTTTTCAATAGGATTGGTTATTCGATTCCATTAATTAGAGTTTGACGTTCAGATTTATTAAATAGGATTCATTGTTTAATTCCTTTAATTACAGTTTGCTGCCCATTTACTTTGCTGTTCATTTCTGTTGATTAATTGCAAAGATTTTGCTTTTAAAGAGTTTTCCTAGTTTACTTTCAATAACAGCTTTAGTTCAATTTCTATTTCCTTTTAATTTCTTTAAAGCAGGACTGTTATTGCTTCCTCATTCCCAAATTGATTGTCTTATTCCAGTTTGATTTCAATTGCATCAATTTCTAGATGAATGAGTTATTGCTACTATATCCTCGATTGATGTTTGCTGAGTGAATAGTTGGATTTCAGAGCATTTGAGTTTGTGTTGTTGTAGTTAGATTTATTTTTCAAGCATCTGTTTACTCTTGCATTTAGAACACTGTACTACATATTGAAGAGCATTACTCTTGGATAAATTGTTGCCTCAGACTGAGTACACTCTTGAAACAAAAAGTCATTCTTCGATTGATAATTAATGTAGGACAAATAGGTGTTAAAAAGACACATTTTATACCCCAACATTTTGGCATCGTTGTTGGAGAGAGTGTATGCCATTTAGAAAGAGTGATGCATATTTAATTTTTTCTGCTTGGGAAGAATTGGGTATTAAAGATGAAAGGTAAGAACCTGCGCACCGAGCAAGAAACACACCTGTTCACTGGCCCACTTCACAATAGAATTGAGTGAAAGCTTAAGATAGGAATTAATGCTTGCATTTTCTTGAATTTTAGAGGTAGAATTTTTGAAAAAAAATCTTGTAATTCCACTCGAGTGGTGATGTAAGCACCACCCATTTCACTAACAAATTGACATGAACATTGGAAGGAGGATCCTTAAATAAAAACATGAAGAATATCTTCTATTATGGTAAGAAATGGCTCACATTGCAACTTTTGAATTCCCTATCAAGGATCTAGGAGTGACAGAAATGCACATAATTCCCCCATTGTCTCTACTAAATTTTCATGGTTTGACAAAGGAAGATCCAGATACATTCTTATTTGAGTTTGAAATACCTTGTAGAGGATATGATTATTTTACTAATGATCAAAGGTTGAAAGTGTTTCCTCTTACTTTAAAAGTAGCAGCTCTCCGATGGTTCATGAGCCTAGGTGGGAACTGCATCCAAACATGGGAGGACATGAAGAACATATTCTTGAAGAAGTACCAAGACTACTGCAAATACATTGAAGATATTTTCGGTATGATACAAGGGGAAGATGAAAGTTTGGAGGACTATGTAGAGCGATTTCGATACAACCTTCAAAAATCAAAGCATAAGCATTTGGAAAAAGAGATCTTGAAAACACTCCTTCTTAAAGGAATCAAGGATGAATTTTTAGAACTCTTAAATCTGATAGGAAAAGGTGATGTTTTTCAGTTATCATATGATGATGTTTGTGAATTGTGCATAAGGTATTCAAGAGGAATTTCCAAGGCTGGTAAGAATTCTAGAGAAGTTCCTTCTTTCTTTTCCAAATTTATTACAGGAACAAGAGACATAAGAGCTGAAATCAATGTTTTATTTGGAAATTTTAAATATGATCTTATTAGCTCTCTAAATTCACAATTGAATGTTTTGCAGGTTCGGAAAAATCAAGAATTTGATGAAGTGTTTTGCCCTCATTACCGAAAGGAGCATCCCATAGATGGTTGTTCTTCCTTATCTAATTTGGAAGTGGCATATCAAAGAGATGGGGAAGCTGCAACAAGGTCAAAACCATGGAAATCATGGCCTACAAGTATGGGTCAAAACACTTCCTCTCCATTCTCTTACTTGCATAATCCATTATGGAATACTCATATGTTAGGGCAGCCATGCCAATCTCAATATAACCACCACCAATCTTGTCTACAAGTTTGGCATGGTTCATCTTATGATTGCATGACTACTATCCCTCATATTGTAGCACAAACACATCTTCCAACTTTTCCACAACACCTTGCTTGCCTATCAAAATCATCCACTCAACACAATCAACTACATCATCAAGAAGCTCCATTCCCTACACAATCTCCTGCTCAACTCATTCCACACCCTCACCATAATAAACCAGTACAACATGCTTATATTGTTGAACTGAAAAATTTACCCACCCTTCCCACCCATTCTATCTCACATGTACTATTGGAGAAAACTTACACTGAGACTCAGAATGAATCGAATCCAAAAATTGTAGAAGTTATGAAAGAAAATGAGGTTTCTTCTAGTTTGCACCAACAAACCATTTTAAAAACTCAAGAACTTCATGATACGATGGCTATGGGAAATCAAGAAAGTAACGGATACATTGAAGATTGGTTTCACTCCATCATTTGTTTGCAACATCACTCTTTGCTTCAAAAATTTTTGGCACCATCTTTTCCAGGGAAGTTGGCTTCTCATACTCTAATTTTTATCAACATGCATTTTTCAAATTTGGGTATGTACATACTAGAGGCCTTATTTCTAAAATGGTTCCACAGGAAATACTCTTATACATAAAAATATTCAATTCTCAAAGAAGAGTAAGATCGTGGAGAAAATAAAATAAATAAGGAAATAAAACAAACACATATTTTATTTTTGTAAAAATAGTTGTTTCTTTGTTTCTTTATATTCATTTTTATCATCAATATGGAAAATTTTCTTGAATATCATATTTTTTTTGGCTTGTGGGCTTGATAAAATTTCTGAAAACACAGTTGGGGCAGTCATGTTTTGGGAAAACAAAAGTGAATATTTTTAAAAAATGTTTCTATCCTAAGTAGCCCTTGAATTCTACTTTCCAACCCAATTTGAATCACTGAATTTGGATTTGAAACGAAAAAGTTAGAACCAAAACATTGACAGGGTGTCTAGTAGGCATCTCAGGAACATAGTTGGGACAGTCAGTTTTTGGAGGCCTAAATGACTATATTTTTAAAACCTATTTCTATGAGAGATTCCTCTATGAATATAGTTTACAAATAAATTTGAATCACTCAATTTCGATATTGTATGAGGAATTTATGACAAAAATTCTGACTACCTATCATAAATCAGCATTCTTTAAACTCTGTTTTCTCAACTGTTCATTAACGTATTTGACCCATCAATTCTTCTTGTCTTCGAAACCTGTTTCTATTGGAAATAAATAAATGAATATACTTTAATCTCCAATTTTAATCGGTTCAATCCACCATCAAACGAAAAATGTATGCTTGAAATATCAACTGTTGGTCTAAGCTGGAAAATCGAAAATGACTCTATTATGCAGGTTGTTCTAAGAAAATTTGACATATCATAGCATTGAATTTTTAAAACATGTTTCAATTGTAGATAAAACTTTGAATTAGATATTATTTTGCTTTTAAATCACTCAAATCTGACGAAAAACAAATAAGTTATGATTGAAACACTGCTGGTTAGCATGATTGACCACTGCTCTCCCGCAGGTAATAAATTAATTTTACTTTGTCTGTGGATTTGTTCTACAGAGTAACTACTTGTTAGATTTTTTGCATAATTATTGGATTAGGGTAGCCCGCGCACCTCTTTTTTTCCATGATTTAATGTTTTATTGCAGGTAGATACTCGTTTTTTGCAGGTCTTAGCAGAACAAAAAATGTCAATTTATGGACGAGTGATTCTTGAAAGAAATTTTAGTGAAACAAGGGCATTTCATCCAGTTCATAACCTAACAGATTCATAACAAGAAGAAGTGAAGAATTGGTTTCCATTTGAAGATTCATGTCACTGCTGCCAAAATATTTTTCAAAAAGATCATTTTTTTCCATTAACAAATTGATATTCCCTTAGGAAATAACATCATAGCTGTTGTAACTTAATAAAGTGTTGTTTCTTTTCTAATTTCTTTTATGTTTTTGTGTTTCAGGTGTTGATCCCTCCAAATTGTAGTTTTCGTTCCATTTGCAATTGCACAATAAGAACCCCACCATGAAAGTTTCAGTTACATAAGGCAATTCTTCGGCAACACCAATTCTGTAAAAATAAATAAATAAATAAATAAAAAATAAAAAAATTACTTTTTCTTGAAACGTGTACATAAAGTTTGTTTTCTTTTACTTTGCTTGTTTTTTTGTATAAAATTTTATTTCTTGAACCATTCTTACTTTGCTTGCTGCGAATTTTTGTTGTTCCTTGCCAAAGGAACAACACTTTTGTTGTTCCTTTCGAAAGGAACAACAATATTGTTGCAAGCAGTTTTGCTGTTCCTTTCCATAGGAACAACACTTTTTGAGTGCATTTTTCTTGTTTGTGAAAAACTTTTTGAGGATTTTTTTAAATTTTTCATGACTTTTTGAAAGGCAAACATACAATTTATGGAAGGATACACAAATTAGAGGTTACTGGAATCAACAAATCAAGATAAATTGTCATTTTTAAGAAATTATTTTGTAGTGATAAGAAAAGGAAAGGATACAACTATCTATATCACTTTGTTGTCTTTATTTTCACTAAAACTAATATGATCGACTATCTTTATCATGTTGGTTCTTCTCTAACTCTTCACAACTCTCTTTGATTTCTATTTATTGAATAAGAATAAGAACATTATTTCTCTATTGAGATGTTCAGACTTCTTCTACCATCCCTACTCTTAAGGAGTGTTGAGCCATCCTCTATACATAAATAGAGAAGTGCTACATAAAAAGAAGAAGAAAAAACTCTCTATATGGTTACTAACAATTCTATGATATGGCAGATGGAGGATAGGAGGTCTCATCAAGAGCCAGCCTACCATGATCATAAGGGAGCAGTGAAGTGGCATTCCCATTATGGCCACCACACCAGGGATATGATCCAATGAACAACTCAGAAAAATAAAAAGTCCTTGGAATAGGAGGTCTCATCACGAGCCAGCCTGCCCAACTTTCACTCCTTCCTAGTGAATGGCATTGTGATTCATCTAGTCCCCAAGCCAGCACAGTGGCCTCCATCATGACATCACACAACACTTCCCTAGGCATAAATAAAGGATAATGGTTCCAAGGGTGAAAAAGCAACTTTGTCAAGGTTATAAACACCTGTGGGCAACAGAGCTCTGCTGATGGTATTAAAGTCATATTTTTCACAAATCAATAGTAATGATAAACCCTTTTCTTATATCTTTATCTAATATCAAATGAGAGTATGCCCCTAAACCCTTTGTTCAGAACCGCTTATGCATGAAATTTATTTATAAATCAATCATAATGGTTTATGTGGATAATGACCGCATAAGTATCTTTTTTTCACATTAGCTGTCATTTTCCCTTATTTTCGAATCATTACATAAACATTTCATATCTACTCACGATTTCAAAATATGCATTGATCTCAGTAATGCAATAATTTGTTGATCATATGATAAGTATGTATGTCTTTCCATGTTGTACAATTGTTGTCCAGTACGCTTCCCTTCTATTTGTTGATTTGTCACAATATTGATATTGCATTTCTACAGAATTTTTTCTGATTGAACTTTTTGCATGCATCTAATCTATTGCCATTCCAAACTAAAATCGTGGATTCAAGAAAATTGCATACAGAATTGTGATTTTTTTATAGGAGAACAACAAATATGGGGGGAAATTCTATCCGTAGTATGACCACACTATTGCAACTAACAGCAAAGGCTCGCGAACACACACAATTCTTCAAACATGATGTGCTTTCATGGCTTCCACCTTTTGCATCACTTTCAGTATCCGATCAGCCTACATCAGCTTCAACAAAGGCCAGTCCTTACATGTCCTTCCACATTTTTTCGGAGGTAACACTTGAGGTAAAATAGCATAATTTTCTGATTTATTATGAATTTAGGAGAATTTCATGAAAATCCATTGAGCATTATTTATCATCATTTATTCCACATCTTTACCACTTCCCATTTTTTTTAGACATGTCTCATCTTTCAGTTTGGGGGAGTGTTGATTTCCTTCATTTCTTTCTTATGACCATGTCAGTAATATTCTTTGATATTTTTATTCATTCTCAACACCTCCCTTATTCCATGTTGATTTACACCAAGCATAGATTTCAACAGATTGTAACAACCACCTCTCTTTGTTTTCTAGCTTCACATGAGGACATGCTAATTCTTTAGTTTGGGGGAGGGGAATTGCTACACATGATGGATGTTTTCCACTTTCTTTCTCATTTAAGGCATACAATTTCATTTGCATATAGTGCAGAAATTGTTTTGCATATATCTTTAAAACTATGAACTGAATTCTTGTGATTTATGGATAACAAAGAGGTATCATTAAAATACACAAACCCAGATAATTTCATGCTAAATTAGTTCATAAAATTTCGAAAATTATGCACTATCACCTACAACCATTTTGTTTATATTTCGTGATCCATACATCAAAACGATCTGATTTTTGAGAAAATGGTTAATGAAGTTTGTTGTTACTTATGTCACATTTTTCTGCGACTACATATACATATAGTTGAACGTCAAATGTAAAAAAATTTATGCCTTTATCAAGATTGCTAAAATTTAATATTCATTATTTGAGGAAAAATTCATTTGTTCCATCCATTTCATGAGTTGGGATGAACAATTTTTGCTTGGTTAACACATGGGTTTTGTCTTTGGGTTGCATGAGGACATGCAATATATCCAGTTTGGGGGTATGTTGGGTTGTGAATACGACCACTTTTTAACACTTATTTCATCCATTTTTACTCTTCTTTATCATGTCATTTATTATAATTTATTATATAAATCCATTTTATAATGATTTATGCTCTTATGGATGAATATTATTTCTTCTCCTTTATTTTTAATAAATTGTTGATTATTATGCATAATTTTATCAATAATGGTTTATTAATATATTTTTTACCAACACTCACCATTTTAGCCTCCAAGATATTTTCCAGATTGCAGATTTGATCTCCAAATCATCATCAAATATTCCAACTCAGAAATTCGCTGGAATAAGAAGTGACAGTTTTGCGATTGAGATTCGGGGCAAATGAAGAAGAATCTAGAAAATCCGAAACATGGGTTTTATCGATAACAGACCAAATTAGCTTTATTAAAGAATGGTTTTCCAAAATTCAGCCTGTGTTGAGAGAAAAACAAGGTTCTTTGAGCATGATTTTCTCAGATTTGCTGTTGTAGCCGTCCTCCAAATTATCTCAGCTGCAAATCCAAATTCGACTTGCTCTTGTTGAAAGATGGATGAAAATATATTTTCTTGTTGATCAATTGGTTAGGAACAATCCAATATTGTTATGAGAGATTATATTTGTTATTTTATTTCTCCCCTTTCTGCTTATAAGAGGAGAGCATGTATTATGTATTGAGGAACGATGGAGGATGGATGAGAGATGGAGAGATTTCCTGTTGTAATTATACAATTCCTCATCGACTCTCATTGATTAAACAAAGATCGACTGTTTGTAAATGCTATTATGCATGATTAATACAAGAACGTGTTGCTGTTTAACTTCTTATTTTTGTAGTAGCTCAGCAACGTTTCACTAGTGGTTGAGGGCCTGGCCTTGGTGGATCGATCCGCTGTTTGTATCTCTACGTTTTCATTATTGTTGTGAGATAGTTCATATTTTCTTTTATTATAGTTTGCAAGTTAATCGGTTTGCTGTTTAATTGCTTTGATATCAGTGTGTTATATTAACGAATCGCGTTGCTGTTATTTATTATTTAACAAGAATCTCAACACTGTATAATTTATCTTGTTAATGCCTTAATATAGCTTCGTTGTTCTATTTCCATTATGGTTTCATTCCACTTGCTGTTCCATTTGATTGATATTCATTACATATTGTTGTTCAATAGGATTGGTTATTCGATTCCATTAATTAGAGTTTGCTGTTCAAATTTATTAAATATGATTCGTTGTTTAATTCCTTTAATTACAGTTTACTGTCCATTTAATTTGCTGTTCATTTATGTTGATTAATTGCAAATAGTTTTCTTTTAAAGAGTTTTCCTAGTTTACTTTCAATAACAGCTTTAGTTCAATTTCTATTTCCTTTTAATTGCTTTAAAGCAGGACTGTCAACTGTAGAGAACATTAGTTATTGCTTCCTCGTTCCCAGATTGATTGTCTTGTTCCAGTTTGATTTCAATTACATCAATTTATAGAGGAATGAGTTATTGCTACTGTATCCTCAATTGATGTTTGCTGAGTGAATAGTTGGATTTCAGAGCATTTGAGTTTGTGTTGTTGTATTTAGATTTCTTTTTCAAACATCCATTTACTCTTGCATTTAGAACATTGTACTACATATTGAAGAGCATTACTCTTAGATAAATTTCTACCTTAGACTAAGTACACTCTTGAAACAAAAATTCGTTCCCGGATTGATAATTAATGTAGGATAAATAGGCATTAAAAAGACACCCTTTATACCCCAACACCTGCAACCTTTGCATGCACCCTGCAACTCTTGTATGCAACACTTCTCTAGTGTTTCTCACACATGAAACACTTGCATGCAACACTTTTTGAAATTGAATATCCTCCAAACAACTAAATCAGTATAATGCATCTGTCATCAAAGTCTTCTGACTTCTGTTGGTACCAATTGCATATGTCTTCTAGATCCATTGCGATGTTGACCTCTGCATCCATGATCTCTGCACTTGCTGTCAACTCTAATCCGTGCTCTAGTATCCAACACTGTTACTTTGATTTCATGTCCTCATGACATCTAACTACATGAATCCAACTCATCCTGCTACTGTTGTACTGTGGGCTCCTCGTAGCCAAGTTCAATTCATGAGATCCACACCATCTTAATGAATCATGCCCAGAAATTTCTTCTTGGGATTACTCATGCGTGTCACCCCACCTCTCACCTGGTGGTATAGCTGTATGCACTCCCTCTTCCCATCTAGCACGAAATTTCTCTGCATGAGTGATTTCTCCCACTCCATGATCCCCATCTTATGGCTTCTCTACATCTCGAGGTTCACTCTTACCTGCATGCAAATCTAGCTCCCTCTCAAGGTTCAATTTCATGGCTTTCCCACACTTCCCAATAGTAGGAAGCTCTGTAGAAATCCCATCTACATCAAGTATATAGAGATTATTAACTCAAATCCCAACCTTTTTGGCTTTCCCTGTTGCTTTGTGGTGCAGGAAAAATTTTCCTTCATTAAAGACAACATCATAACCTCTATCCTCTAACATTGTGACTGAGACTAAATTTTTCTTCAAACCTGGTACATGCATTACATATTTTAAATGAAAGAGTTTACCTAACGCGCTCTGAAAGGTAATGGTACCAATTCAAGTCACACTGTATAATCCATCATCGCCCAACTCAATATGCATATGGAGATCTTTCTCCTCCAAATCACTGAAAAGGTTCTTATCTCCCGTCATGTGAAAGGAAGCACCACTATCCAATTACCACCCCGATCCCAATGCACTTGAGACCATGCACGCGATCAATGAGAAGTCAAGATTAAATTGCGAGGCAAGGGACTCACCAGCTGTAGCTCCAAAAACCATCTTGTTCTTCTTATTTTGTGGACAATTTGTGGCAATATGTCCATGCTCGTGACAGTGAAAACACTTCACTTTGGACATGATGTGTTCCTTTCCATCTTCACCGTTCTCAGATTTATAAAATGGAATTTTTTCCCCTTCCCCTTATTCACCTTGGAAGCCAAAGGAAAATCCTCTTCATCATCATGCTTTGATGAAGAGCCATCTCTAGTGTTCCACCTGAGCTCCTCCTGCACTAGATCTAACTATAGTCATTCCCAATCCAACAGTTTTTCCCGTCCGTTGACAGAGTCTTCATAACTGTGCCAAATCTTAGGAAGTCCCAAGAGAGCCAAACTCAACAAATCATCATTAGAAATACTTATTCCTACACTCCCAAGCTCATCCCTACATTGGACAAAATTTGTTAAGTATACCATAATAGTGTTTTTCTTTTCCATCTTGATCTTCCTGAGTTTATCTTTGTGCACCAATTTCCTATGGTCACTACTCCTTTGGAATATATCCATCAAAGCCTTCCACATAACATATGGTGTGGCTTTCCCATGGAGGATTGATACAATTTGGTCTCATTCTCCCTCCAACAGGATCCTCCTTTCCCTTTCCACTTTCTTTCGCCATGCATGAAGATTTGCAGCATCTGCAACATCTAGCTTAAGAACATCTTTTTCAATGAATTCCTTCAAGCCATTGTATTCGAGTACTGCCTCCATCCCATCCTTCCAAGAAATATGTTTCGAGCTTCCCTCTAGTGCATACTCTAACGTCAAGCCATTGAAAGCCATTTCTATCTTGAATCAGCTGTAGCGCCAAGAAAGCCTTTCTACAAATTCAAATTATTTCCACCAACAAACTCATCTCCTGATTTAAAATTGCAATCTTCTGTGCTTCGATACCATGTAGAAATTTTAATACAAAATATATATTTCCTATATTCTCTTGATCTAACAATTATATTTCATAACACATACGTTTTTACCAGGAAAGCATAAAGCTAAAAACTCCACTATAATATATTATGTATATATCATGGATCATGAAACAATCTCATAGAAAACTCTAATCCAAGAGCTCTTAGTACAATATACAATCATCTCACACTGTCATACAAAAATTGGAAAATACATGCACCAATTTACTGCCTCCAGATAGCCTGCCTCCACTACGCAATCCCTGATGGTCAAGAACCTCTGAATGAATTATGCTTGCCTACCTTGACTGTTCAATACTCATAGGCACATCCAATGTGTGTGTGGTTGCATGTGTGCACCCACTAATGTCACAACTGATAGTCAAATTGTCCCTTTCACCTACATCTCAACCGGGTCTCCACTGGATTTGACATGCATGTAGTTAATAGTAGTAAATATTCGGTTACATGTACAAGTACAAGTGGCTCAGCACAGAAGGCTCAAAAATAAAAGTGTTTGAAAATCTCTCGAACCAAGTTCATGTTTTAGATCTCATCTTTCTAATTCCAACGATGCAGACGACACTCAATTCTGAGTCCGTATGAAGGAGTTAGGAGCGGTCAAAGTTTTGGGTTGACTTGGTGACTGGGCAGCCTTAAAGAGAACGCAAATTGGACCAAACCCGACTACCGGATTCCAGCACACTCAAGATAGATTCTGGGAAAATTTTTTGCCTAGATAATTTTCCTCCCTCGGTCAAATTTCAGATTTTTCAAAATGTCCGGTTTGTTTATATAACAAAAAAAATATATTAAATTGGGCCGGCGGGCCATGATCCCCGCCAGACCCCACGCACCCGGGCAACCAAAACACTATATATATATATATATATATATATATATATATATATATATAGATCGGAGCCGGTGGGAGTCGAACCCACCACCGGCAGGTCTGCCGGTCCGCCCACGTGGCGGCTCCACATCCCACGGTCAACACATAACAAATCCCAAACAAAAACAACCATTTGTTAAAGCATGTGGTATATATATGACGGAGATGGTTGGGGCAGGCTGCCCAATGCGGGTCTGGCCCCCCAAAAACAATATTATATTTTTTTTCATAAAAAACGTATGCATATTTTTGGAGAGGCGGGATTTGATCCCCCGAACTCTCTTTAACAAATCGCCTATTTTACCACTAGGCCAGTGGACTTGGCTTTGTAAAGTCTGCCCAATTTTTTTATTTAAACTCAGATTTTTGTAAGTGCGCCAAGGCCATGGAGGAGCAAAGAGCGCGCACGCAGTTCAAGGTTATTATTTTTTTTATTTGCAGGTCATGTGGAACTATGAGCCAGAAAAGAGGCAGGCGGAACCTTGATTGAGGCCAATTTTCAGGGGGGTGAAATTTTGACTTTATCCAAATGGGAAAAATTTTATGTCATTTCAGCACTACTCGATGCCACGAGTCTGATGGCGTGCTCTGTTTTTGCATCTGAGTTCTATATTTTTCAGCGACTTTTGGAAGTGGGTTATGCAGGTGTCAGATTTCTACATGTGAGCAGTCATTTTCACCTTTTTCGATGCCACAAGAATGATGGTGTTTTTAGATTCAGCCACAAGGCAGCTTAGCCTTCAGCAAATGGTAGCATGAGGTATATGATGTGGATTCCATGTACTTCTTCATTTATTTCTCTTTGAGATGCATTATGTCTTGCAGATCCCGGTTGATACATGAGTCATGGGATCTTGCTTTGTGTTGTTATTGATGTACTTTCAGCTATGGATTTGTGTCATGTATGAGTCCCTTTTATGCCATATTGGCAGGATGCTCCTTTTCATATGTGTATTTTTGAGATCCCTTTTTTTCTAGGATTGGAGGGATACTCTTATTTATTACATGTCAGCTATGGTCATACTAATAGGAGTCTTTCTTTATGTGTGAGAGTTCCGCAGTGGAATATCTATTAAAGAAGTCAAGCCACTCCTGTGTGAGGGAAATTTTTCCTTGTATGTCATAGGAAAGCACATCTATGTACATCTTCTTCATACAACACATAATGCAGCAGCCTACACCATCTTGACATCAAGGCCCGGAGATGTAGTCCCTCCTGGATGAACTCCGTCATCAAACGACGTGTTCTTATGATTGCTGATATTGTTCATTTATGTTCCTCTTATTTACAGCTACAGTTGTTCATTTATGTTCTTTAATGCTTTTAATTAAATACAATTCTATTTATCAGCCGAAGTAAAAGGTCTTGGTTAAGGGTATCAAGATTTTACCTTGAATCAAGTGGTATCAGAGAAGGTATTCTTGCTGATTGGATTGCAGGCGTGAAAATTGGACGTTCGCTGAGTTGAGCCATAGAGAGTGTCAAGGACATGTACAAAACCATGCGCAAGGTGTTTGAGAAAGCAGACATGCTATATGAGGCTTACGAAAAACAAGCAGCAGAGAACGAAGAATTGAAGACCCTCCTACACAAAGAGAAGGAGGACAAACAACAGTTGCAACTTCAGTTGCAAGCCACAATAGAAGCGTGGGAAGATTGGAAGTGCAACAATGAAATTCTACAAGAAGATCATGAAGCCTTGAAGGCGTTCCTACATGAAGAGAAGGAGGAGAAGCAACAGTTGCAGCTTCAGTTGCAAGCCACGACAGAGGCGTGGGAAGATTTGAAACGCAACAACGAAAATCTTCAGAGAGATCATGATGCCTTAAAAAAATTCCTACAGAAAGAGAAGGAGGAGATGTAGTAGATGCATCTTCAGCTATAAGCCGTGTCAGAGGCATTGACGGAAGTGAAGCGCAACGAGGGCTTACAACAACTTTCTTCATCTATTTCACAATCAACACCTAAGGTAAATAGTGTTGATTTTTCTTCAGTTTCTTCACATGATGTAATTTTAGTTGGAAGTGTGGAGATAACCATCACAGGTACTGGCATGAGACTCCTCACCAAAATGGGGTATAGAGGAGGAGGACTTGGCATTCATGGCCAAGGCATAACCAAACCTTTGGAGGTTGTGCAATGACCTCGTTATGCAGGTTTGGGGTACACTGGTGAAGGATGTTCGAAGGACATCAAGGGAAAACAAATAATGATGAACTCTCTAAGGAAGAGGAATGATGGGGACACTTTTCCATCGTTCCATGGTAGTGCACGTTGCAGTGAGGTAACCAAGGTGAGCTCCCATCATCATGATCACACTAGAGACCACCCAAGAAGGTATACTAAGTCTCATTATTCCATAGTTCATTTTGACTATAAGAATGTTGATAACCATGGTCATAAAATATGGCATCGTAAAACTTGTTATTTTTGTGGTATAAATAACCATGTGATTTCTGAGTGCTGGAAGAGGATGGCAGTACAAAGGAGGAAGAGGCATGAAAATCCTTCTTCCCAACAGGGAAAGAAATCAATTAAGCAGGTTTGGAGGAAAAATAACTTTTGCACCCATTGAGACCGAAGTGGCCACCAAAGAGCCATATGCTAGAAACTTCATCCAGAACAGTGCCGTAAAGCCAAAGCACCCATGCATACACCAGTTGAAAGAGCTGATCGACAAGCAAGTTCACCACAGGGAAATGATCCACTCATTTTAATAAATGAGAAGTGGTTCTTCTAGATTGTTTTTTCTAGAGATGTTAAGCTTGTCATGGCCATGTTTGTAAGTCATTTGTCACATTTTTATTATGAAAGTGATGATGTGTTTCCATCACTCATTTAAGCGACCATGACATTTCTTTGGCCTTTTTTTATAAGTCATGTGTTAGATCTCTTTCATGTAAAAGTGATGATGTGACCGTCACTTCGAGATGCAACGCTTATGTTTTGGTCATGTTCTATGAGTCATCTGATGCATTTCTTTCATGTAAAAGTGATGAGGAGTTTTACCATCACTTCAAAATGCGACGATGAGGTCTGGTCTTATAATTTTTTTAAGGTATGATTTCCATTTTTCTGTAAGCTTGATCACAGAGTACATGTTATAAACTCGTGGCAAGTATGGAAATAGTTGGGTCATTGTTGGTCACATTGAGAATGTAATGTTCTTGGTAGCTTTAGGCAAGTGTTGGCATTCTGATTCCAAAGGACGGAAGTGAAGGAGTCTTCAAGGGATGTGCCTTTTCAAACATTTGCATTTTTGCAGTTGCAGGTGTTGGCTTTACATCTTGATTCTGAAGTACGTGAGGTGAAGGAGTCTTTAAGGGATGTGCCTTTTCAGACATTTGCATTTCCACAGTTGTAGGTGTTGGATTTACATCTTGATTCCGATGTACGTGAGGTGGAGGAGTCTTCAAGGGATGTGCCTTTTCAGACATTTCATTGCAGCAATTATGCTTGATGGCTTTGCATCTTGATTCCGAAGTACGTCAGGTTAAAGAGTCATGTGGGGATTGGCCTTTCAACGACAGTTGCAGACAATTGATGATACGTAAAGCTTGATGCTTTTGGAGGACCAAAATCTCATCAGTGGGGAGGATTGATCCAGGTGGATTAAATAGGTACAAGTACAAGTGACTCAGCACAGAAGGCTCAAAAATCAAAGTGTTCGAAAATCTCTCAAACCAAGTTCATGTTGTAGATCTCGTCTTTCTGATTCCAACGACGCAGACGACACTCAATTCTGAGTCCGTATGAAGGAGTTAGGAGCGGTCAAATTTTTGGGTTGACTTGGTGACTGGGCAGCCTTAAAGAGAACACAAATTGGACCAAACCTGGCTACCAGATTCCGGCACACTCAAGCCAGATTCCGAGCGAAATTTTCGCCCAGATAATTTTCCTCCCTCGGTCAAATTTCAGATTTTTCAAAATATCCGGTTTGTTTATATAACAAAAAAAATATATTAAATTGGGCTAGCAGGCCATGACCCCTGCTGGACCCCACGCACCTGGGCAACCAAAACACATTAAATATATATATGTTATATATATATCAGAGCCGGTGGGAGTGAAACCCACCACCGGCGGGTCTGCCGGTCTGCCCACGCGGCGGCTCCACATCCCGCGGTCAACACATAACGATAAAACAAAAACAACCATTTGTTATTCATGGAATATGGCGGAGATGTTTGGGGTGGTACACAGCAATGCGATCCAGCCCCCCAAAACAATATTATATTGTTTTTATAAAAAACGTATGCATAGGGTTGGGCGGGGATTTGATCCCACAAAACCTCTCTTTAACAAATCGCACATTTACCACTAGGCCAACGGACTTGGCTTTAAAGTCCACTGAGACCTTTATTTAAACTAATATTTTTTTAAGTGCGCCAAGGCCATGGAGGAGTGGAGAGCGCGCCTTGTCAGTTTGAGGTTATTATTAATTTTTTATTGCAGGTCATGTGGAACTATGAGCCAGAAAAGAGGCAGGGGGAACCTAGATTGAGGCTAACTTTCAGGAGGGCGAAATTTTGACTTTGTCCAAATGGGACAAATTTTATGTCATTTCAGCACTACTCAGTGCCAAGAGTCTGATGGCGTGCTCAGTTTATGCATCTGAGTTTTCGATTTTTCAACCACTTTTGGAAGTGGGTTATGGAGGCAACTAAAGCGCATTGGTGAGGGTCATGCTTGTGACGGACCTTTAAGGTCGTCCTCAATGTCACATATGGTGACGGTCATTCATATCTGTAAGTGTATATAGTGATAGTCCTTTATGGTCCGTCACCAAAGACATTTTCAATGACACTTTTGGTGAGGGTCATTAAAGGCCCATCACTAATTCTCTCTTTGGTGACACTTCTAGTGATGAACTTTTAATGACCCTCACCAATGCTCTTTTTGTTACTTTTGGTGACGGTCAAAAAATGTCCGTCATCATTGATCACTAAAAACCATCACTGTAAGTGTATATAGTGATGGTCCTTTATGGTCCGTCACTAAAGACATTTCACTTTTGGTGAGGGTCGTTAAAGGCCCATCACTAATTCTCTCTTTGGTGACACTTCTAGTGATGAACTTTTAATGACCCTCACCAATGCTATTTTTGTTACTTTTGGTGAAGATAAAAAAATGTCCGTCATCATTGATCATTCCAATGAGTTTTTGATGATGCTATGTGCCTGTTAATATATTTCTTTTCAAAAGATAACGATTTAATACCATTATTGTTGAGAATTTTTTATAATATTTCCAAGGCCATAGTGGTTAGGGTCAGTCAATTTTTTAAGAAGTAATAAGCGTGTATCATTTCCCTCAAGTAATGACTAGTCGAATAGAGATTTCCTATGATTCAACACATGATTCATATTTATTAAGTTTATTATCTAGCAAATTCCATTTTGTTGAAGATGGCAACAAGAAAAAGTGAAGGAGGCATCCTGAAACATCTTTCCTGATCCTAGTTGGAAAGTGATCACCAAAACTAGGTGGGGGCCACACAAGTGATTTTTGTCGCAAAGTCTATTTTTAGACTATGTCTATTTTTAGACATATGGATCATGGTCTATGAGTTGCAGGATGCTATTTGTGGATGGTTGGTCAAGTTGCTAAAAATAGATGGACCTCTATTTTTAGACATTGGGCGGAGTCTATTTTTAGACTTCCAGTCTAAAAATAGATCAGTCGAATATTATTAGCCCTTAATAATATTTGGACTATAAACATTATCTTATCCTCTTGGAGCACTTCAGTTCGAGCTACGGATGTCATATGAAATCAGGAAAAGGTCTGGTATTCTAGGGGTTAGTTGAGCTATTGCATGGTTATTGATTCTAGAACTCATGTAGCAGCGTTTGGTGGAGTTGATGAGACAGTTGGTGGAGTTGTGTTCGGTTTAACTTACTTGAACTAGTTGTATTTAGTCTAACTGAAAAAAATACTAGTGATGAGTGGTGTGAATTAATTATTAATTAATTCACTAATTATTAACTCATAAATCAACTAAAGAACACATCAGTTAACTGCAATGCATGGAGAGTTCAGTGGAGACCAGTGTTAGAGGTGGGTGAAAGGGTGAGTCTACTATCGGTTGTGACTATGGCTGTGCATGAGATTTGCATGATTCAGAATTGCCAATGAGGATTGTGATGCAAGCCGAGTGGGATTGAACGGTCTCATCATTATTCATCTTGGATTGCCCAGTAGAGGCAGGCAGACAGGTGGAAGAGATTTGAACTTGTGACTTGTTCATATCTGAGCTAGTTTGTGTGTAGCATGTGAGATAGTGATGAGAGCTATGAGCAGCTTTGTGCTATGTATTGTTACATGTTCTCTATCATTATAATATACATATAGTTGGGGTTTTTCAGCTATAAGCTTTCCCCATTACATACTGTGTTATATGTGTGCTTGATTATGTTTTAATGTGCGCATGCGACTGCTTCTATTTTCGCAAATTGATGATCAATTGTAGAAGAAGTTATGTATTATGCATGAAGCTTAAATAGTGTGTAATCAAGATAATATCGGTGAATAATTCAGCAAATTATTCAAATTTCTACACGGTATCGGAGCGAAATTGATCATCAGATCTATTACAGTGATTACAATCTATTTCGGTAGACAGAGTCTGTAAGCGGGCCAGGTAGCCTCTGGATCCATCCTTTCTCTGAAAGGTGATATATCCGGTAAATGCCCCTACATTCGATCTCTGTGCTAGAAATACTTTGTTCTCACAGATCAGAAGCGGTTGAGTTTTGAGCTGGTGGAATTCGAATTTGCAGAAGTGTTTTCTTGGTGTCGAAGTGAAAATGTCTTTCAACGGATTGCGGTGGGAGTTGCCCTTGAGCAGAAGCACAAGATATGTTGCATGGAAGGACGGGTGGACGGTGTTAGATGACAATGGTGAAGGAGTTCGCAAATCTTGAAGTCCCAAAAACCTATTGATCTGCTCAAGTTGAGACTTGGCAAAAGAAGACATCAAGGTGTCGAAGGATTCTGTTGGAGGGCGTGAAGGATCACATAGTATCCAGCCTGCATGGTAAAGCTTCTCCATTCTTGATGTGGAAAGCTTTGACAGATTTGTTCCAAAGCAAGAGTGACCAAAGGAAGTTGGTGCTCAAGGATAAACTCAGGAAAATAAAGATGGAGAAGAATGACACTATTCCGGTATACTTGACAAAGTTTGTCCATTGCAGGGATGAGCTTGGGAGTGTAGGAGTTAGTGTGGATGATGAGGAATTGGTGAGATTGGCTCTCCTTGGGCTTCCGAAGAGTTGGCACTCCTATCAGGACTCTGTCAATGGTCGGGAAAAATTGCCAGGATGGGAGCGACTTTGGTCGGATCTTGTGCAAGAGGAGATAAGGCGGAGTACCAGGGATGGATCTTCATCAAAGGCATCTGATGAAGAAGATTGCGCTTTGGCTGCCAAAGCAAGGAAGGGGAAGGGCAAGAAGAATTCTTCTCAATCCGGTGCGGATGGTAAAGAGCGTGACATGTCCAAAGTGAAGTGTTTTCACTGTCACGATCATGGACATTACGCCACAAATTGTCCACAGAAGAAGAAGAACAAGCAGGCTGCTGGAGCTGCAGCTGGTGAGGCTCTTGCCTCGCAATTTGAGTTGGAATTCTCATTGATCGCATGCATGGTGTCTAGTGCATTGGGATCGGGGTGGTATTTTGATAGTGGCGCTTCCTTTCACATGACGGGAGATGTGAATCTTTTCAGTGACTTGGTGGAGAAAGATCTCCAGTTGCATGTTGAGTTGGGCGACAATGGACGATACAATGCGGCCGACATTGGTACCATAACCTTTCAGAGGGAGTTAGGTAAACTCATTCTTTTACAAGATGTAGTGCATGTTCCAAGTTTAAAGAAGAATTTGATCTCAGTCGCAATGTTAGAGGATAAAGGGTATGAAGTTGTCTTCAGTGAAGGAAAATTTTTCCTTTGGCACAAGGCAATAGGACAAGTCAAGAAGGTTGGGATTCGAGCAAAGAATCTCTATAGACTTGAAGTATATGGGATGTCTACGGAGCTTCCTATTGTTGGGAAGTGCAAGAAAGACATGCAATTGATGCTTGAGAGGGAGCAAGTTTTGCATGCAGGTAATAGTGAACCTCGGGATGTGGAGCAGCCACAAGATGAGGATCATGGAGTGGGAGAAACCACTCATGCAAAGAAATTTCGTGCCAGATGGGCAGAGGGAGTGCATGCAGCTATACCACCAGGTGAGAGGTGGGGCGACATGCATGATTAATCCCAAGAGGAAATTTCTGGGCAGGATTCATGAGATGGTGTGGATCTCATGAATTGAACCTGGCTACGAGGTGCCCACAGTGCAGCAGTAGCATGATCATTTGGATTGATGCAGGCAGATCAAAGTGACAGTGTCGGATACTGGAGCGCGAATCAGAGTTGACAGCAAGTGCAGAGTGCATGGGTGCAAGAGTTCAACAGCGCAGTGGTTCCTGATGACATGTGCAATTGGGCCCAGCAGAAGTCGAAGAATTTGATGATAGATGCATCAGACTGATTGAGTTGTTTGGAGCCTATTCAGTTTCAGAGGAGTTGCAGAGCAGATGCATGGAGTTGCATGGCACTTGTGAAGGTTGCAGGGCGAATGCATGGAGTTGCATGTCGCATGCAAAGACAGTCCTTTCTTGTTGAGAGGGAGTGTTGAAGATGGCAACAAGAAACAGTGAAGGAGGCATCCTGAAACATCTTTCCTGATCCTAGTTGGAAAGTGATCACCAAAACTAAGTGGGGGCCACACAAGTGATTTTTGTCGCAAAGTCTATTTTTAGACTATGTCTATTTTTAGACATATGGATCATGGTCTATGAGTTGCGGGATGCTATTTGTGGATGGTTGGTCAAGTTGGTAAAAATAGATGGACCTCTATTTTTAGACATACTGGGCGGAGTCTATTTTTAGACTGCCAGTCTAAAAATAGATCAGTCGAATATTATTAGCTCTTAATAATATTTGGACTATAAACATTATCTTATCCTTTTGCAGCACTTCAGTTCGAGCTACATATGTGGCACATGCAGTTGAAAAAAGGAATTACGCTATTCCTAGGGTTTAGTTGAGCTATTGCATGGTTGACTTCAGTTAGAACTCATGTGGCAGAGTTTGGTGGAGTTGATGAGGCAGTTGATGGAGTTGTGTTCGGTTTAACTTAGTTGAACTAGTTGTATTTAGTCTAACTGATAAATACACTAGTGATGAGTGGTGTGAATTAATTATTAAATTAATTCACTAATTATTAACTCATAAATCAACTAAAGAATACATCAGTTGACTGCAGTGCATGGACAGTTCAGTGGAGACCAGTGTTAGAGGTGGGTGAAAGGGTGAGTCTACTATCAGTTGTGACTATAGTTGTGCATGAGATTTGCACACACATTGATTGAGATTGCCAATGAGGATTGCGCAGTACAAGCTAGTGGGATTCGAACTTGGATCTCATCATTATTCATCTTGGATTGCGCAGTAGAGGCAGGCAGACAGGTGGAAGAGATTTGAACTTGTGACTTGTTCATATCTGAGCTAGTTTGTGTGTAGCATGTGAGATAGTGCTGAGAGTTGTGAGAAGCTTTGTGCTATGTATTGTTACATGTTCTCTATCATTATAATATATAGATAGTTGGGGGTTTTCAGCTGTAAGCTTTCCCCATTACATATTGTGTTATATGTGTGCTTGATTATGTTTTAATGTGCGCATGCGACTGCTTCTAATTTCCGCAAATTGATGATCAATTGTAGAAGAGGTTATGTATTATGCATGAAGCTCAAATAGTGTGTAATCAGGATAATCTCTGTGAATAATTCATCTATTTTTCAAATTTCTACACATTTAGATAAAGTTCCACTATTGTGTGTAGGAAATATATTATTTAATACATAATCGGGCTCTGAAAATTCTATTACTGAGAAAGACCTAACAATCCTCAACAATTTGGGCACACCTTAAATTACTGCTTTGGCACACACTAACATTTCTTATTACCCCACATGTCTTGGAACATCTTTGTACCTAGAACATCTTTTGATGACATTGACACCCAAGCACATGGTGGCATGCGCTAACACAACATGGAACTCTCCTAGCATGTGTTGGCATGCTGCATATAGTCCCTAGCATGCCCTAGAACACCTTGGTTGAATGAATTGACATACATTAGCACTTGGCACACAATGCCACTTGGCATGTATTGGGACCTATTATTAGTGTGCCTAGCATGCCCCTTTTCAAAAAGATAAAGTCCTGACTTATTAACCCTCTTATTGGTTCTTCCTTTTGTTGCCTTGACACATATTAACATACCCTGGCACCCTGCACCACATCCTTAGCACCTAGCATGTATTGGCATATCTTGACACTATTAATTGGCACATGATATAATTAGCACACCTTGGAACTCCCAAGCACACTTTGGGAATTCTTGACATGCCTTGATATTCCCTAGCATGCCTTACCAATGCTTAGCATACCTTGTCACTCCCTCCTTGGCATGAAAACTAACACTCATTAACACTAGTCTCTGGCACACGTTCCTCATATTCATTAACTTCCATGAACTTTTATAGTGCTCCCAGCAATGTTTTTCCCAATGCTCATACTTATTCAATAAACTGTGCATTATGACTCTCTAGCATACCTTAGCACTCTTCAACATTCCCTTCCACTTCATAACATGCATAACACTAGTCCCTGACACATATTGGCGCTTGGCACGTGTTGGCACTTGGAAAGTCTTAGCATGTATGGAATACACTGAAATGCCTTGGTATGATTTAGCATGGTTTAATATTAAATTTATTTTTGATGATCAATTGTTGAAAAGTAGATGAGAAGCAACAAAGGAATACTTGGCACTTAGAATGCACTAAGACTTTGCACTTGGCACCTATTGCCACCTAGTGTTAGTGTGCCTAGCATGCCCCTCTCGGGAAAGGTGGTGATGGCTGCATGTACTCACTGTATGAGCTACATTTGTATAGTTTAACACCTCCATGGCTGTCTTAGAGGAGTCCATAACATGCATTAATACACCCTTGCACATCTGGCATGCCTTATCAAGGAAGAGGAGGTGTGTGCAGCATGTTTGACAGGGGAAAACACTATCGGCACATCAGGGAATTGAAGAAGATGTAATTTGCGTGATTAAGTGAGGGCCGAGTAGGGTTACTGAGAGTCATGATCAATATACGAAGCAGGGTGTATATGAGGTTCAAACTATGTTGTATAGTAATCGGTTATTATAGGAAGTAGGATGGCATGTTAGTTCTCTTGGCAAATCAAGCTTAAGAGAGGTTTCTCATGAGAATGCAGGCATGTGATTTCAATGGCGTCTTTGTGTGAAGGCCACATCAAATTCTGATATGTTGAAATTTGCAACAAGATACAGTGAGATTGGAAACCATAAAGGACAAAAAAAAATGCACGCACACTGGTGAGGAATTTTGATGCACCAGGAGTGAGGAATGTGGGGCGTCTAATTTATTTTTCCCTTAAATAAATTGGACAATAAATTTTAATTTCATCTCATAACAACTTGTGTCAGTTAATTAAGTCATGATGACCGAGCTAGCTCAAGAAATTCAAGTTGAGGTCTAATATGAGGCATCTAGAGGGATTCTAATATTTTTGGGGTCCAGTTGAAGTTGATGCATTAGTGGGGTGCAAGTGTAATTAACTCAATTAAATGAGTTAAAATTAGTTTAACTAGTTCTAACTAAGTGATGAGCTAGTGAGATGTCCAGTGAATTAAATTATATTCAATTCACAATGAGTGATCAATCAGATAACTGATAGTTCACTATTAATAGTTGCATGCATGTCATTTTCGAGGAATACCCAGTTGAGACAGAGGTTAAAGGGAACATAACTATTAGTTTTATTCAGAGAAAGTTTCCCATGTGCAATTATAAACTCATTGGGATGCCATGATGGATTGCGCAATCAAGGAAGACTGATTTTCCTAATTAATAAGGAGTTAATTCCCTAGGAATTGCATGAGCAAGGCAGGCTGAAGTAAGGATGAGAATTGGCTAAGTACTAGACCGAGTTTGCCTAGATCAACGGGAGACAATTGACAGAGTGCTGGAGAATCTCATGAGAGATTAAGCATTGTATTGTTTCATGATTCCTTGAATTAATACACAATAGAGATAGAGGGGTTTTGATTAGTTGCTTTCCCCAAATACATCATGTTGTTGTGCGATTGATAATTTATTTCTCTTACTTATATATGATTGTGCGATCGTGTTTTGTTTCCGTAAATTGTAGGAAGGATTCAGTATCTTGTTTTAGTAGATTACAAGATCAGATTGAATCTCGTTGGTTAGATTTTCTACATGGTATCAGAGTAGGAATTTTTTGGGCGGCGAGTTTGTAGAGAATATTTGAATATTTTGGTGTGAAATTTTCGAAAAAAAAATAGAATATTTGGATTCCTTGCGAAAATCTACCCAAATGGAAAAAAAAAATCGGTCAAATCGGAGCTCGGATGAGGGAGATATCATCGATTTAAAATCAACTCTTTTTTAGAAACTTTTTGTAACTTCAAGACAATTACACTGTGCGCGAGTCAAGAACCTATATGCACTTGAGGTACTGGATGCATGCAAGGCTTTGAGGATAAAGGAAGAAGTTATAGACTTGGTGGTTTAGAGGGAGCATAAATTACCTCTCAACATGCATCCTCATGAGAAGTAGTCTCAAAAGGTTGTGGAGTAGCTGCCACAATTGGAGTAGCTGAGAGGAGACCGAGTGGAAGCGTCCACTCAAGAAGAGACCTCCATGAGGGGGAAATTTCGAGCCAGATGGGAAGAGGGAGCAGCCATACCTCGAGGTTTAAGGTGGGGTTATGTGTAGACATAATCCCAAGATAAGAAATTTGGGCAAGGTCCATTGAGATGGAGTGTCTCATGGATCGAACCTGGCTACGAGGAGCCCACAGTATAGCAGTAGTAGGAAGGATCAGTTAGATAGTGTTAGTGTCCCATAATTTGGCAGATTGGAAATCCAAATGACACGGTAACATCAGACCAACTTTGGAGTCCTAGGACCTAGCCTTCCTAGACTCAGAGAGGGCTCTCTCTATTATGTGCAAGGATGTGTGCTTGTTTGCTTAGTTTGTTTTTAGATGTTAGGCTAGTTATGAAGTATGTTTTTGGTTTGTTTTGGTTGTTGAGGGAAAACTGACTGAACCTTTGTACAATTCTAGTTCCATCTACCTAGTCACCTACACACACTTTTATTTCTATCATCGGTTCATCATGTGCAACTATTTACTACAACATCTGACCACTTTCCATCCTCCTTGATCGGATCTCCTATGCTACCACCACCTTTGATTACCACACGCGTAGACTCTTTCCAATGCCACCCTAGGTCGGTAGCCTTTGCAGTTGGTGACTTAGGGTTGTTTCCTTGTTGTTTTTTTTTGTTTACTGCATTCGATGACTAGTTTCAGCTCTTACACACTCACCCTGGGTTGTCAACCCCTCAATTTTGACTTACCAAGTTGACATTTGCTACCATTTTGTGCCTCAACAACTATCTATTACCCAATGCCCGCCACCATATTATCTCACTATCTTCTCCACAATATTTTTGTTGTTATTTAGCGACCCTATCTTTGTCATGTGCATCAAACTATTAGATTCCAACCCTATGCCATGAACTTTCTTATCGGTTCATGAGAAAGTTTAACTCCTCACTACTTCTGCGACCACCAGTTGCCACCCCAAACAATTTTGTTGGCACTTTGTTTCCTGCTGCTAGCGTGCTCCCTTACCAAAATCACATTGTTTCTTGAGTCTCAATAGCCAATCTTCCTGACTGGAGCCTTGACCGCTACCTACACTAGTGGTGGCAGGGTCTGTTAGCCATAAGCACTCAACTAACAGTTGGTAGAGCTATGGGCCACTCACACATTTTTTTTAATTTGTCTTTAGCCTCAAAAGATTATCCCCCTCCGCCCCCCCCCAAAAAAAAAAAAAAAATTCTACAGTCATATAATACGATCTCGACCTACTTAAAAAAAGCATTACCTCATACGATTGTGGATGAACCTATCCCTCACAATCATGTACAAACCTGACACCTGTTATTTAGATATAAGTGCTCAACAAAGTTTATGCTTTGATACCATGTTAGTTTTTGCTGCAAACCTAACACTCGACACTTAATTCCTAACAAAATATTGATCTACTGATTAATTGCATAAATATGTTCATAACACATTAAATTCATCATAAGAAAAATATATCAATTTCAATCATGAAAATATGACACAACAAATTCTACCCAATCATAATTCTTCATTAGAATTATAAACTAACTTGGGCTCCCTTCCTGGGAAAATGGCCCAACCAAGGAAATACATACAACAACTGGATCTGATCTAGTTGATCAAGCCCTCCTTGGCTGATCTGGATCCTTTGCTCCCCTTCCTTCGACCAAACACACTCATTGAGATTCTCTCTTAATTTTGTGTTGTTGTATGATGTGTCTTCTCCTTCTCCGTAGCCTTGCTTTTATAAATTTACATTGAGTTATTTTTCTAACCCTAATCCCCAAAGTGATTGACACCAATTTTAGACCTCACCTCACTTGACATCAAGGATTGAGATTAAAACGCAATAAATAAAGTAAATTATTTACTTTTCCTAAGTTTAATTTAGCTCAATAATCCAACATAATAATTGATTTAGCTCAATAATCCAACAAAATGATTGTGTTATAAGTTACAAAAACAAATTGGTCACACTAGAGCAACTGTCTAAGGAGATATTGGGTGAATTGTACACACCTAGACACTTCGGAATGTCTAGAACTACTTTCTCGAGCTACAAACATCAACAAGGAAAATGTAAGGTTTAGAGAGTGAGTTATAGAAAAAGAATGATGAAATGGAAAGTTTTTAGGATATGGATCAGAAACTGATGTGTAGAGAAAATGAAGTGAATGATGAACTTCAATTTGCAAGAAAAGCAACTATTGACAAAAATATCAAATAAACAATAAATATGTAAACAAAGGAATAAGCTTATTAAAAAGGGAATTCGATATACAAAGTCTCAAAGTCTAAGCTTAGGGGGAGAAGTTTTTGTCTTGTTTCTCTTCTTTTCATCAAACAATTACCAAATCATAAAAGTATGAAGATCAAAACAATAAAGGACACAATGTGTAGGCTCTCAACCAGGGGAAAACCCCTCTCTTGAGGGAAACCCAACCAAAATTCTCTTCTTCTTCAAGAATCAATTCAAAGCGAGACAACCAAGACCTCTAGACCAACAACAAACCTTCCTCCATCCACCAAGTCAACCCACCAACACAAGCTATTTCAAGTGAGCTTGATCCAACAAATTCAATCCAAGTCAACCTCCTTCAAACTTTAGATCTCTACCTCTTGCAACAGAATTTCGGCCTCTATTATAGATTTGCAATTTTCGTCCCTCCTTCAACTCAGAAATTTCGCACGTGTGGGAGATATTCTTCAAGTCTTAGGTCCTCCTTTCTTCGATAGGGTTTCTTCTTTCTTTTCTTGTCTTTTTCACTCTTTTTCTCCTTCTCTAGATTGCAGATCCAACTTCTTGAACTCGACCTTTATCACAACTATAATAACTGTAGTAAATACTCACATGTGTAAGGGAGATTGACACAAACTTCAGATTTCAACTTTTCCTTTTGTCCCCTTGTTTATTCTAGACCTTCACTCTTCTTCCTTGTTATCTTACTTTAGATCGAACTTGATTGAATTAGATGCCACAATAGGTCAAATGCTAGTCTATATATAGTCTCTTTTGTGTGGTCGAATCACCTTCATGAGGCCGACTTGATAGATGTTGAAGCCAACTTGGTGGAGGAGGGACTAGACACATTTTTTATACAAATATATTTTTCTTTCTCGACATAAGAAGCCCAAGAAGGGTTTAGAACATGATGAAAAGGACAATTACTCATGACACAACCTTAGAAGCACTCAATGGGTGCTTTGGCCTATAACCATAATAAATAAAGCATGAAACCCATGCTTAAAATTATTTTTCTTTGATCTTTATAATACTTTTATTTTCTTCTCTTTTGCAAATACAAAAAAATTACATCATGTCATGAGCCAATCAACAATTATGAAGGCCGATACTAGTTACATTTTCAACAAATTGGACTTGGAAACATTATTATAATAAAATAGGCCACAATGCATTATCTAACACAACATCTTTCCTTTTACAACATATCCACCTTATATTCTCTTCATCGTTCCCTTCCCCCACTTTAAGAGTATGCTAATATTCATTAATCATTAATAATACTCAAAAGAAAACAACAACATGAAGTTATTATTACCATTATTTTTCTTTCTAAAATAAAAATAATGAAGTATAAAGTGTAACTTCTTTATTTTTTTTATATGGTTCTCAAGCCCCGAAGATTAGTGAATGCTACGTCCACAAAATATTTGTACTAGGTAGATCCACTCGAAAGGAAGTGACTAGGTAAATCCACTCGAAAAGATCACTTCCCGTTACATCCCGAGACTATCGAGAGAATTGAACTCGTAACATTTCAATAACAAAATGCTTTAAGGAGAAAACTCGACCCATTAAACTAACCTTAAAAATTGGAGTTGTCTATCAAGGTAGTGAAATAGCCCAGACGACAGAAAACTGCCAGAATCCGATCAACTAAAATTCAAAAAAATCAGGTAGTTGGAGAATTTGGAATCAATTTTTGATAATGGAAATGGATTGAGCACTATCAAAAACCCTTAGGGTACTCAAAATTCTAAAATTTAACAACTGTAAACAAGATTCTGGGCAAAACTTTGCCAGATTTTTTGAAAATCATTGTCGGATTCTGGGCAAAAACGTTGCCTGTTTAGACTACGCATTCAAAATTTTCCTTTTCCTTTTTAAATTTTTTTATTTAAACATTTTAAATATAAAATGTTACTTTGTTTTTAATTTTTCTTTTCCCTTTTAACTTTTTAATTTTTTTATTTAAACATTCTAAATGCTGCCTAGGATATGGAAGTGGATAGTAATATGAAGTTAGCGTGATTTAATAAAAAGACATTCTAGACTATTAATTTATTTTTTTAATCTCCCACGATTCCTTTTTAATTGTTATATCGATCTTGTTGACTAATGAAAAATTAACAATACTGATAAATCTTTTTTTGTCAAAATATTTGGACAAATAAAATTGAGTTTTCAAACTGATAAGTTTATTTTTCAGAATATTTGGACAAATATAATTGACTTTTCAAATCTTTTGATACAAATCTGACGATGTTGACCACGTAACAAAAGTTATATTCTTCTCAAGTTAAAGTAGAGTGGAGAACTTCAGGACAAATATATTACATCACGTTTGCCAGATGTATTAGAAAGCGTTCTTCAACTTTAAAAGAAAAACACTTGTAGATCACCCATGTATGTAAATTGTGACTTTGAAATTCGTAGTTTCAGAAAATAAAATTCACTTTGTATAAATAAAGACGAAAGACATTACATCATGAACCATTACACCATGGGGCAAGGCTTAGAGGGCAAGATCGACATGCACCTCGTGTAGATCGATGACCGCTTGCCATCGAAGAGAGAGGGCTTACGGGTGGGGTGAACTATTCAGTAGGTGGTGCTCTATGGCCCCACATCAAGGTGGAAGGCAATATAAGCTTCAAATCAAGGCTGCAAAGGATGGGGCGCAGAGGGTTTGAACCCACTGTCATAGTTAGGATCAGATAGACCCTGGTTTGTGCCTTCCGAAAAGAGCAAGGACATGGAAGACTGAACAAGCCCCAGCCCAAGTCCATTGAGGCTTACTGAAATGAAGCCCAGATGACTGAAATCTCATAATAATTACAATAGGAATGATAAGGTCGACGGGCTTGATTGGAATCTTATATTGCAGCATGCTTCATTGATGTCTAGTGGGAATTTCAGGTGTGTTTTGTTTGAGGCATTTTTTGGAATAAGAATCATGCAATAACCGCTGAAAGCTGATGTGGGCATCTTTGAAAATGGTCCCAGTGAGCCTAAAAATGTGTTTACCCTAGTGGGTTGCTGATTTTGGTATGTGGGTATACGATTTTCTTTGTGTCTGAGCTCAAAACAGGTACTATACTTGATCAGTATCTGGGCAATGTATGATTTCAGAGATTATGGACCATGCTCAATACTGTGAAAGGATCAAGCGGAGAAAAGATAAAATGAGGGCATTTTAATTGGGTTCAGATCGGATTGGAATTAGAGTCTTTCTGTATATAGTCTGATATAACAGGAACATCAATAGATTATTACGTTATCTCTTGAGCCAGACATGGAGCCAAAGGTGGGGGAAAAATACAGACTGGGGAGAAAAATTGGCAGCGGTTCATTCGGGGAAATATACCTTGGTAAGTTCTTTTTTGTTTGGGCACACCCAATTTGATTTGAAATGTAATCAAGGTCATTGTATACTTGGATGCATTTTAATGGGTGCGTACAGATTTTTGATTCATTATCATTTTATGTATGCTTGGATGCATTTTTTTAATATCGATGGGGATATCTACATCAGTCTGATGAGAATAGATTGTTCTTCTATCATTGTGAATTGTGTATATTGGTGGTTTTCCAAAAAAAATTCTTCGTTGTGACAATCGGCATTCCATGGGATCTGGATTGTTACCATGTCCATAGAACCGTTTTATGTTTGTCTTTTCTGGATCGTAGCTGCAAAGCTGAAGCTTGCCATACAGTTCTCATCCTGAGTGCCAAAGATGTAGATACTCTTGATGTTGGAACTGAAGCAGACTTTCATTTTAAGCTGGCGAAGCCCGGGGTTCAAATATAACCCACCTTCTCACCCCGACTTTGGAGGTCGACATCGGCTGCTTGTAAATTTTCGATGGTTGCACTTTATCTGCCCATTATTTCATGATTTTGCTGAGTGACCGGGGATACATGATTATGCTCAGTAAGTAGGGATGAATGGTAGAAGCTCATTAGTTTGCCTTTACATGCCTGGAAGAAAAGTCAGTCATACATACATGTACAAGTGTCAGCTCATTGGTGAATTGGACTTGCTCACTCTCCTTGTTTATATGGGAAGGGGATCTCGTGTGACCTAGGTTCTTTGATAAAACATTCACTTTTTAAACAACATAGCCTTCACTCCTCTGTAAGGAAAAAGACAAATTTTCTTTTATCGCATTGTGCATTTCGGTCGGAATTGATTATGATGCTTGTTATTTGTTTTCTCTGTTTTGACATTCTATTCTATTTGTATTTTCAGGGACCAATATTTTGACAAATGAGGAAGTTGGCATTAAACTGGTATGGTCATTTCTTTACTTGAAAAGTCATTGAAAACGTGAATTATGGGCCAGTCAGTCGAATAGATCTCAAACTCCAAAGATCTTACCTTTAGCCTTTTTTATTCAGTTTATTTGTATAAGTTATTTGCTTCATTCATATGTTGGTGGCACCACATCAAAGTTATCGTCTTGTTCTTTATTTCCCTTGTCTTGTATTTGTCTAAGATTCATATCCCAGAATTCCTTCAACAGATCTTGCGTTAAACATTTGCTAGCACAAGTCTTTTAAAATTATCAAGATGCAGAAGGAATTTATAGTAATTTCCTGAAATGGACCTAAAATTGATTTCCTGATGCCAGACAAAATGAAGTAGCATGTTGTCTGGACTAAGAGCTATGGACTACTACTCTGTTTGTCTATACCCACATGGAACTTGAGAGTACAGAAATAGATTAAGAAATGAAGAAAACTCTGGCAATGTGCTTCCTGGCCAGATTAGGTGAAAGTTAAAACCGAAAAGTGAATTTCTTTTTGAGATAGAAAGTTTTTGCAGACTTATATGTGAACCATAAAAGGTAATCAACATTGGAATTCATTTAGGGTATAGCTAAAATAACTGTATTTGTCTAAAGTTTGTCAAAGAAGATTCAGGGGATCTTAATATGCACATGTTGCTTCTGCAAATCATTCACGTGCTTGCCCATTCTTATATTTCACACCAAGAAATTCAGCTATTATTTTTACTATTCTTTCAGGCTTTTGCTGAAGTATTTTTTCTTCTATGGTCTTTGTATTTGTAATGTAATGTACAAGCAACTTAATATCTGATGTGATCCTTCTTCCTTTTATAACATGCACATTTTTCATTATTGTATTTATCTAATGATCTTTTTTATCAAACAGGAAAGTGTGAAAACTAAACATCCTCAGCTGTTGTATGAGTCTAAAGTTTACAGAATACTCCAAGGAGGAGGAGCAGAAGGTGAACATACCGTTCTCAATTTGCCAACTCTTCAATGTTATCACAAGGGGTGGTTGTTATATTAAGTTTTGTTTTTCGTTATATCTAACTTAATTTTGGTTAAATATATTTTCATCACACTGTTGAATCAGCAGGTGGTATCCCAAATGTAAGATGGTTTGGTGTAGAAGGTGATTACAATGCCATGGTCCTTGATCGTCTTGGGCCAAGTCTTGAAGACTTATTTAATTACTGTAATAGAAAGCTTTCCTTGAAGACTGCATTGATGCTTGCTGATCGGCTAGTGGGTATTTCTTTCCTTGAGCTCTTTTAATACGAGTTAAAACACTACTGGTTACATTCCTTTTTTCATTGTAAAATGTTTGCACTGGTTAGTTGATAATTGCAAAGTCCATTGATTGAAATCTTAAATATTCTGAAATCCTATCAGGTGGTGGGATTAATACCGTGAACTAAATGACTAAGATTTGGCTCTCATTGTGGATGTCAGATTCGAAGGATTGAGTATGTACACGGCAAGAGCTTCCTTCATCGAGATATAAAACCTGATAATTTTCTCATGGGTCTCGGCCGGAAGGCAAATCAGGTTAGTTTGCTATACATTTTCAGATTAAATGCTCTTATTCATATTATATCCTAAGTTTCTAACATATATTAACAGACTAGGGGTCTCTATCAGCTAGGATTAAAACTTATAAATGAATCATAGCATAATGGAATATTGTCCCATATATGCCCAAAGCTTGAAAGTGGTCTCTTAAAAAATTCCATTTTCATTGTCCTTTTATTTCAACACTGACTTCCTTTCCAAACCAGAGACAACATACAATATGTAAAGTGTTTCTCATAACAAGGTCATGAAAAATGGCAAAACATTTCACCCATAGTAGATTATTAAGACAGAGTAACAGACTTGGACAGCTAAAAGAAATTCTTACTAACCTTTAAAATTTAAAAGCCATCGATTCGTTTCCAAAAGGATGGTCACTTGAATGTTATCACTTAGAGTCTGTGGACAGTACAGTAGTGCTAGAATATAAAGTTTGATGTGCAATAAAGTCACCATAGTGACTTAGGAGTGGCAGGTGCAGGGGTGGCTATTTACAACCCTAGAGGACCCCAATAATTTACTTATGCCGGGGGATTGGGAGAGACATCCAAAAATCACACTAAAACCATAGCATTGTTTTAAGGTCCTATGTTGTGTGCAAGGCAGGTCAAAAAATTGGTGGTAATTGGAGATTCCATGGTGGTAATTCAAGAAATAATCAAGCATTCAACAACAAGACCTTCCAACCATGTCCAGATTTCTAGACAGGATTCATAGCATAATGGAATATTGTCCTTTGTCATCAAAACTCTAAAGCAAATGACATGAAAAAGAGAGGTGTTCTTTTGTATCAGGGACAAATGACCAAAAATTAGGAAAAAATCTTTTCACATTAACTTCCATCACAATTTTCCTAATCAACTACAGTTTGAATGTGTTAAATTTTCTAATCCCGGCAACCTGAATAATTATTTCCTGCCAGAATATTACGCAGATCTACTGAATTGAAAGCACAATTCAGATTTTATGATCCAAATGGATTTTACAAACCCGAAAAACTTATATCTTCAAAAGTTGATGCAAAGGTTTCCATGTCGAAGAGCTCATCGAGTGCTTTCCAACGATGCTTGAACAAAGTCAAACGGACGTCGTGTGAAATAGATGTTCTTCAATATGTCTGCTAGATATATTCACGTAAAATAAACTCAATACTGTTCCTCTCAAGACTTCTCTGTAATTTTATTCCAAAAACAGAGATCTGCAGGTCTGAATTTGTCTTCAAAACTGCCACTATAGATCCGAATTACAAGACTGTTGCAAGGTCACACATTTCACCACAGGTCCGAATTAGAAGGGTTTGAGTTGCAGAGAAGAGTCTCAAGTCCGAGCTTCTGGAAAGGCCAAAGGTACAGGCCTGTTAGGGCCGAAATTTCAGGCCTGAATTCAGTTCCGAAAAAATTTATTTCCACAGGTGCAAATAGGTCTGCAAGAGATATATCCTTCTAGCCCAAAACGTTGTAATTATGATCTCCCTTTTAATCTCCTTGGCCTCCTATTTTATCTCTGAATTCTCACTGTATTTTTCACCGAAATTTTCATTCCAAAATGATGAGCATGACTAGTTATTTCTAGTTGTTTGTGTATGAACTAAACAGGCATGTCTTTTGATTAAGGAGCTGACATACTGATTTGAGTTGACCTGTGCATAATTTTTAGCATTTATTTAAACCAATTTTAAGACTGATACAGGGGGGAAATTTTATGGTTAATTCTAGGCCTCAGCGCTTGATAGGAACACCATACAATATAGCGGTACTTATTGTATCTTCTGCTGTAGTGCAAACCTGTTCTAACACCTCCTTTGCTGAATACTTGATAGTTGTAGGGTATCAACAAAATTATGTTAGATCCCTACTTTGTGGCTCAAAGACTCTTTTTGTCATATAAAATTCTGCATGTCAAAGCCTCTCTGCTCCTTCACTTCCCACAAGACATTGTCAAAGCCTCTCAGCCCTCCTGCATTCATTCAGATCACCAAACTACAAATATGTTACCTGAAATAGTAGTGCTTTAGACCTCCACAAACAAACATACATATACAGAAAAAGAGAGATTTTATTCTTGAGTAGTGGTCATTATAGGGCTCTAGTTAGTTGGATAAAACATGCATGCAGAATAGAAAAGGCAGATTTTCACCATGGAGTGTGTTGTTGCCATCATTCTTAGGCAGCTGATATGTTTTCCCATTTAGTGTGAATTCTCCATCTTTGATACGGTTGGCTACACGACCCACCAAGGCACCAAAGTAAGGTCTACTGGAGCTCATGTTCTACATTAATAAACAATCTCATATTCCCCATGGTAACACATACATTTGAGATCCATTCCAATATGTGAGTAGAAACTGTAAATTTATCTTTAAATTCTAGCATATGATGGTAGTACTACTTTCCAAAGGGAAATGCAAATACATACCATGTATGAGGTAATATTTTTATAGCCAAGAAGTACGTCTGCTAGATGGCCTGAATGCATAAATACCAATACTTAATGAGCTAGCTCCCTTTAATTAAATGATGGTAAAGCAGTTAAAGGGTAGGGTTTAGGGATGATTATCTTTAGCATCAAGGAGAGCGAGGGAGATGAGGGTAGCTCCCCAGTTGGTTAGATTTATACAAAGATTGCCTCTGTGAAGTTGAAAGAAACTTGGGGCATTGATCTTTCTATAGGGATGACCATAATGAGCCAACTTGCCTTTCCCTTCCAAATTTCTTGGATCCAATTCCCATTTGTGCCCTTGACTGCTAGCATGGAATTTGTAGAGGTGAATGAAAACTTGAATGCACCAAAAATGCAAGAGAATGGATGAAACTTTCACCATCATCGATTGATTGACTAATCAAGGGATGGATGGATAAGCTAAAGCAGAACATTCAATGATATATATAGAGAGACTCACATAATCAATACTAGACTAGGGTGTGTCTGTATGCCTTAAGATAAGGTCATGGTGTAAGACATAACATGGATTGTGTGCAACTATAGACAACCCATGCACTCTGGCTACCAAAAATTGTAATCTTTGGAATCTAAACATGTTACATTTTTGAGTTTTTGTCTTATTACCCCAAATTTGTTTTTGGCCAAATCTTAATTTTGTTATTTAAAATGGAATTTTGACTACATATATGGATTCAACACCTTGAAAAAACCCTAGAGCAGTACATTTTTATTGTTTGTAGATTGAAGGACCTAAACTAATGCAACATGGTTTTGTGGATGCCATTTCTAAAGTTGGGCTGGCCAAATTCCTTTCTGACCTTTCTACCACCTATATAACCAAGTAATTTTCTATCACCTTTATAACCTTGCCTTTTTATAAAAAAAAGGAGGTTCCTACACTCAAAGGATTGGCTTTTCCTGGCAATGGGGCAATTATAATGTTGAAATTCTATAACCTTTTGGATGATTAGAAGATCCAATTTTGCCATTGCTAGCTTGAACTAAGTTCAAATTGTGGTTTTGGGTGTAAACTATTGGTCAGTTGAAACCCATTTATCAACTGCACTGTCTGAGTAAAGCCTAGATAATATCTAAGATGAGGAGGCTGGACCTATTTCAGTTTGTTGTACTCAAGCTAACGGTCAAAGATAAGGTTATGCATATACATGTGGTTCAAGGTCTCCTTTTCCTCACATTATTCTCTATGAATTAAGGAATGTATGTTGCCGAGGAGGAACACCTGCTGGTCTAGGATCTGATACAACCAACAAGTTACTAGGAACACCCAACCGATTACTAGGATCTAATACATGCTTTAGATTGCTAGGATCTAGTCTAGGAACACCCAACAATGAGAGGTATATCCACAAACCACTCCAAGTAAGATATGAAAAGGGCTCTTGAAATGCCTTTGAATACCAAAGCACTCCAATGTTTATAATGACATACTGATGTCCAATTCAAATGCTACCTAAGGATTTCACAAAGGTTCTAGTGCCTTTGTTCGAGGGTTTGTTGTATGTTTCCAAGGGTTTCAAAAAAAAAAAAACTTTCACTAGATATTAACAGCCATTATGATATTTTTTACCACCACCATTTCTGCCACAAAATATCTGTAAGGTGAAGACACATGAAGATTTAAATTGGTTCCTGCTTGAAGGAAAGATGAACTGTTCTGATTGATGGGTATTTAGAGTTTTATTGTTCGCTATAATTTTCTTACAATGACCCTAGATGTAGTCACAAGCAAGTAATAAAGATTATTGTTGTTCACAAGGCTGAAAAGTTGTCTGAAATCCCTCAAATTATCCCACAACAAGCTTCCCAAAAACCCCACATCATTGTTGGAAACATTTGTTGATTACACCTATATTTTTATACTTGTTTTCATGCTGCCCTATCTATCCAAACATTGGTATCAGAGGCATAATCGTGCTGTCATTAACCCTAGTTCTATTTGTTGGTGAAAATTTACCACAGTTGGAGGTATCAACCATTGGAAAGACCAACACTATTGGGTTCTAGAGAACCACCAATCAAAGGATATATCCATTGTTGTATCTTCTATTTAGGGCTCTTCACATGCTGCCATCGAATCTGCGGTCATTTTCTTCTATATATCATCTTCATATTGCCTCATAATCCTACAAGAGTATGTTACATGACCTCACATCCTCCCATCAAAAGTTGATCTTATATGCCGAGTTATATTTATGCTTGGATGGTGATCTGTTTGCTTTGTTTGGAGACCATGGAGGATGAAAACATGCTACTAAAAACGGTTGTATTATAAAAATATTATTGATGTCAAACTGTTCATGGAGGCTACCACCAAATACTGCAAATACTGCAATAAGGGAGACTTTCCCATGATATTTTTGGAACCTTAAAACCATGTTAAAATTGTTTGAAACATGAGCCCTAAAAATAAAAAAAATGCTACAACAAAATCTCTATAATGTGATGGAAGTTCTATTATAAGACTTCTCTACTACTGCTCATACGATGTTTGAAATAATCAGGTTGAAATTTAGAACCTAACTATCACTGGTCTAGTATGCAAAATCCAATTCCTGGCATGAGGCATATGATGAAGCCATTGGCTAGGTTACATGTTGGTAGTGTATGTTATGTTGATCTATTACTTTTTCTTTTGGTTAGAAACTGGGAACTTCACCACAACATCATACCAATATGTAAAATCTGAATTAATTGTTGTGAGACAACTAGCATCTAGGATATTTGTTTCTATCCCATACTTTTCCATCAACATCTAAGTTGTATTGCTTGTGCATGTGTTGAATGGAGTAGCTATTGTGGCATATTTATGATTGTCCATGTCAAACATACTATTCTGACATGTCTTCTCTTTTGTGGGGAAGGTATTGCTACATTGTATTTGCTAAGGACGCATGTTCACCAAGACAAGTCAAATACTTCAAAATGTTGGATGTGTTTTGTATTATTGTTCTAGAACATATTCTCTTTGTCTTTGTTTTGTATTATTGTTCGAGAACATATTCTCTTTTTCTTTGTCTTTATTTCACACGTTGTTTTAGGATATTTGAGTGTTTTAGGTTATTTAGGTTTTTGGCCCTGAAATTAGTGATTGAAATGCCAAAAAATCACTTTATAATTGTGGATTTGCTTGTCTATTTGAGTTATTTTACATAAGCAATCTTCATAAGTAGATCTTAAGTAGATATTCTACCCTTAGCTCTATTTCAAAGTGTTGTAAGAATTTCTGAGGACCTCTTCTATTCCTTGACTCGAGGTGGTGGATTCCCCATCTTGCTGAGGCCTTTCTCTTTCATCTAGTCCTTCATTTTCCATTGAATATGATTCAAGAGATTCTCCCACTGGATCTCTCTTGGGGGATTCTTGTGGTAGTAGTCCATGTATCATTTTTAAAAGTCTAATTCTTCCCTTCACCTACTTTTCATAACTTTCATAACCATTAGGTAGGGACCTCCAATGTCGATGGTGTTTTGTTTGTTTAGTAAAAGATTGTCGAGACTTTAATTTATTGAAAGTTGTAGAATTTACAATCTATGAAGTTTCAAGATATAATTTTTAAAGTCTAATTCTTTAAAGGGCACTAGCTCAATGGAAGAGCACCTGCTTTACAAGCAGGAGGTTCACTATCCGTCACTATAAATCATTATTGGTGACGGACCTTGAATGTCACCACAACACCTATACTTTCGGCGACGCCACCTTTGGTGACGTTCAGTTTTTTGGTGACGAAGGCTATTGTCCGTCACCATTGCTCATATGAAATGGTGATGGTCACTATTCGTCACTATAAATCATTATTGGTGACGGACCTTGAATTTCACCACAACACCTATACTTTCGGCGACGCCACCTTTGGTGACGTTCAGTTTTTGGTGACGAAGGCTCTTTTGACCCTCACCAATGAGCTTATGGTGACCATTTTCGCCCCTCACCAATGTGCTTTTTTCTTGTAGTGAGTGATGGCCATGAAACGTCCATCACAAAAAATCGTTGTTATTCATATGAAATGGTGACGGTCACTATCCGTCATTATAATCAATATTCGTGACGGACCTTGAATGTCACCACAACACATACTTTCGGCGACGCCACCCTTGGTGACGTTCAGTTTTTTGGTGACGGAGGCTATTGTCCGTCACCATTGCTCATATGAAATGGTGACGGTCACTATCCATCACTATAAATCATTATTGGTGACGGACCTTGAATGTCACCACAACACCTATACTTTCGGTGACGCCACCTTTGGTGACGTTCAGTTTTTTGGTGACGGAGGCTATTTTCCGTCACCATTGCTCATACGAAATGGTGACGGTCACTATTCGTCACTATAAATCATTATTGGTGACGGACCTTGAATGTCACCACAACACCTATACTTTTGGCGACGCCACCTTTGGTGACGTTCAGTTTTTGGTGACGAAGGCTCTTTTGACCCTCACCAATGAGCTTATGGTGACCATTTTCGCCCCTCACCAATGTGCTTTTTTCTTGTAGTGAGAATTCTGACTTCTGCAGTCCGCATTTTTTGGCACAAAAATTGAGGTTGACTGTTGACATTGACTGAGATGCGTTGAATTTTTGCTGCTGCTGTTTTGAGTTGACCATTGACTGTGATAGTGTTAACTTTCATTGACTTTGGGTTGACTGATATTTCTATCCGAGAGGGTCGTGTGACACTTCTAGTTGGCTAACCATATTGAGACTTTGCTGGCTGAAGCATCTTGTTGACTGCCATAACACATCAACACACATATATATTTTTGGCTTGTCTTCGACCTACTCGTATGTTCTACCATTATTTTACTTTCTTGTTTATGTGATTCTTTTTTTATATTGGGGATAAAATGTAAAGTTTCATCAAGCATAGAATATCTACAAAAATTTACAAAAGGGCATCACAACGGAGTTGTTCAATGAACCATGGGCAGAATTGGTATTAGTCATACAAAGATATTTCACATGTGATACGAGGTACAATGTAGTACATCTTTACCACATTAGACTACTCCAGCACATAAAGGGATAAGTAAATATCAATATACCATACTTCTTCTCCAAGAACTTGGTCAAAGTGATAGAGAGTGTGAAAATGAGACTAAAACCAAAGAAACACAGATCTACCACCAGTGGCTTATTAAAGTTCTTATAGAATATCAAGTGAAAAGCAAGGGTTCAGTGTGGAAGGAATTTTTAGCAGGGCATCATTTTGAGGAACAAGTAATAGAAGAGAAATTGATGCCAGTTCATGAGACAAGAAGCATAATGAACTCTCCCTTCTATCCTAGGACAAGGTCCAAGAAACAAAAATAGTTCAACAAGGTTGAGAGGGAAACATCTTTTCTATATATTCCTAGGAGGAATAAGATGAAAAGTCAAGAAGAAAAAAGTAGCAAAGAAAAATATCCTAAAGTACAAGTTTTTGAACCACCTTCCACAGCGAAACAAATTGATGAATTCTTTGAGAAAATGCAAAGAGAAGTCTATGAGGAACCTATGGAGAAGGATTCATACCTTGAAAATGTTGAGGTAGGAGCCACCTCATTTTCCAAAGGTAAAAGAGAAGCAGAAAGAGAGCTACACCTTAACAAGAGAAAAGAGTTACCAGAGAAATTGGAGGTCAACGGAATTCTAGAAAGGCATTTGAAAAAGGAAAACAAGATGTACAAGAAAAACAATGAAAACCTGATCAAATAAAATGAAAATTTGAATGAGAAAGTTTGGAAACTAGAAACAAATAATACTCTTCTTTCCAAGCAAGCTTATAGGTGGCTTAATGACAAAAACACAAGTACAAGTATGAGAGACAGAAAGTCATGGCTACAATTTACAATGGACAATAGCACAAAGTAATTGATTGTATTCTACAAGTAGCACAGTGGGAGGCATTAGGAATAGGTACAATGGGTACATCAGAACTCAGAAGGTCAAAGAGGAGAAAGCAAGCATGAGGACATGCTTGCAAATCAACAAGGGGGAGATGTTGACCCTCGTTTTATAAAATTTTGCTTAATAAATACTCCTAATTTCCATTATATCCAAACATATACCATCCATACATACCTTATTTTGACCAATTTATGCATATTGAGGTATATAGATTATGTTTTTCAATTTTTAGATATTCTTACAAAAATTGGGTTTTAAGTGCATTTTTGGACAAAACTAAAAATTCTCGTAATGGCTCCATTGAATTCATACTTGCAGGACACATGGGCATGATATGGGAAAATATTTAGAAATATTGGGAACCAAGGATGGACATGTACCTATTGGTTCGGTCAAACAGTGCTAAAACATGCAGGTCAAAGCTTGACAGACATGACCTGTCATTCAGGAAATCCCTAGGAAATAAGCCAAAATTAGTATTTTGTGGGATTTTCCAGATTTTGTGCGATTGGAGGGATGAGTTTTACCAAGATAGATGGGATTAGGATATATATGACTGTTAGAGAAATTTTAGTCAATTTTTTTTAAATATTTTTGTATTTAAGACAAGAACATTGAAGGCATGAACATGGAGAATTTGTATGATCTCATTTTGAGATTTCTGAATATTGTGAGTTAATTGGAGAAAAAAGTTATATGTTATTTATTTTGTTAAATGTGATGAATGATCAATTAAGTTGCAGTAGCTACTCATTTTAGAGCTTGGTTAGAGATTTCCAATGGTGTTGATGGCTCGTCAAACTGAGCTACAAATTGGTTGTAATTGGCGAAAGAAAAATTAAGGTTTTTCTTTTAATAGGGCGATTTCCCTCCAATTTGAGTGGAGTTGTGGTGAATTTGTAGAGGAGGAGAATGCCCTAAATCTAGTGGTGATTGTAGTGGAAAAAATGAACAATGAAATCGAGATCCATGAGTTGCAGGTTGGTGGCCTAACCCTACTCTATTTTTTTAGAGATTTAGTTTTTCAGATTAGGTGCCTAGAGCGGAGGAATAACACTCTTCCCATCCTCATGGCCGGATCACACCTCCTAGACCCTGTACTACGACCTAGATCACAATTTATAGAGGGGAAACTTCCGAGCTTGTAGGTACGGGGCTTGAAAATTGCGAGTTGGCCAAAAAGTGGGTTTTGTCCAGTTTTTGGCTGGGGACCAGGACTTGATGATTTGGGACGCATTTTTTCTTTCTCTGAGATCAAAAACATGCTGGGTTTGTGTAGGTATGGCAGAGCTAAATATAAACTAGAGAGAGAGATATTTGGATCCATTTCATGCCGATATCCAGCGATATCAGGTGGTCCGAGGTGCACTTGCGAGGTACGACATTCTCAAATTGGTTGAGAACCCACTGATGAGGGTAGGGAAGACCTTGCTACCCAGGATAGTCAGCTAGTGGGATCCTGAACAAGAGGCCTTTATAGTGTAGGGGTACTAGATCGAGTTAACCACACAGGACATCTAATTATTGACCAGAATCCCACCACTAGGGGTGATGGGAAATATACATCCGGTGTTAGCATGAGGGCGCAACATATCAGCGTTTGTGGAACACCACTATAGAATAGATGATCATGTTAAGGGAAAGATGATACTGATAGGTGATCTAGTGAGGCTAGAGACACGGGCTATCACCAAATTTGTACTGCGGATTCTGGGAAACCATGCATTCCACCACATGATTGGAGGGAAGATGATGTTAGCTGAGAGTGTACTGAGTGGGACGTACTATGGGTGGGCCTAGATGATGTTTTCATCAATGAAATGATAGTTGTCGCTATGGAAATGACAGGTGAACCATGACTGTGATTTTGGTATAATTTTATGCTCTTTCTTCTTCGAGAAGATCCCCACACTTCGACCTCATGTACAGATCCAAGATGGGGGCTCATGAGAGCTAGAGATCTGCTGTTGGGGGAAGCTGCTATGGAGAGGAGGAGGTGGGGGAGTCAAACAGGTGTTCCAACCCGAGTTCTTTACACATTGGGATCATATGCTACTGTATATATATGACTATCCATACAATGGTATGAAATTTGAGGGATAACCTGACTTGCCACTACCACTGGGTCGAGCATGGGGACCAGATGGTAAGTGAAAGTTTCTATATATTATGATGCAATTTAAAGTTTTTAGAATATGTATGTGGTACTGATTCTTTACTTTTGGTATGTAGATATAAAATTAGTGAAGCTGACAGGGTATATGGGATGAACCACAGTGGCTGGGGTTGCAGAGTCTAGTGGAGCGAGAGGAGACCTGAGACCTGACTATCAAAATTTGTAGGAGGATGTCCACTATAGGTGTGACTTGATGGTGACCAGCATATATGAGTGCGAATGGCACGATCTTGAGGAATGATACATTAAGGGATGTATAGGGCTACCCTCGGAGTGACGATGGGTCATGCAACGCATGGTGATGGCCGGACAAGTTGTGCCGGATTTGTGGGCTACTGGAGCCAAGCCATTAGCTCGAGACCCTATAGATATTGATTAGATGTAGGGGCGTGTGGTGCCCCCAGTTTTTATTTTCGAACATGCTATGGGAATTTCGGATGTATTTGAGTAGTGGACTCCAAAACATTTATGATTTTTTCAACGCGTATTATGGATATGCATCTTTTTATATATGACGAGTATATGGTTCACCATTTAGTTTGTGATTATTGTCTTGTGTTAAATGCATGTGATAAGTGCCAATTTAGAATATTTTTTGCAATGCTATCAACATAGTGATTTTGGGCTCTAGGTACATGATTGAATGTAATGATTTCAAATTCACGCACTCAGAACTTCACTCGTAAATATCTTCTAAAAAGGGCATGGTTATTCACATGATACACGCCATTCAATTGCGTGACAAGCAACAAGGAATATATAGTGAACATGAAGATGAAGGATGCTATGATCAAGGGCATCGACGAACAAACCTATAATTTCATCATATTCGACTTGGTTATTGGTGGTAGATACAATGCATATGCTATTGGAGAGGACGAATGAATGCATGGGCGCAAAAATGGTCCAAGATGCCAAGGCTAGATTCCGGGAGAAGTGACTCGCACCGTTGGCATAGCCGATAGATGGTGTCGATGATGGATCCATCTGAAAGGAGCCACAAGACAACAAATGAGATGATGAAAAATGCAAGCTACCTAAATGAATGACATAAATAAAACACACATCTCTATGGGAGATGCTATGGGTAAAATCTCTTAAGGTAGAGTGCATTGTGAGGGTTGGGAAGGAGTTGGCCTTCGAAATCATCTACAAATTATGCCTCCTTTCCCAAAAATTGGGTGTCAATGTAATGGCCACAAGGTGTATGTGGATCAAATTCATGGGTATGATGCAAGGGGGGACAAAACCAATCGACCTCACTATGGATGAAGTCTTTAGATTCCATAAAATACTGGTCATGGGTTTGTTGCGAAAGGAAGTATGCACGATGGGGAATATCATCCCAGGGAAAGTCAGGGGCGGTCATCGCTTCCATAATGTCTTCATTAGAATGAAATATGGGAGGACTAGTGGAAGAAATACCACATGACGCAGTGGGGTTACCTGACTCATCATAATGAGAGATATGGTTCACATATGCATTGCTACGGAGGGTAGACAAAGAGCTAGTAGATGTAACATCTAACAATGTTGAGCCTAAGGTGATCACCGAAGGAGGTTCAGTCGAAATAGAAGGGGATGCCCCAGAGGGGTCTTCCACCATGGAGCTCATGATGATGATAGATAGAGGATAGTGGTTGAAGGTTCTGTCATCTCGACATTGAGGGGAGGTATCACAATGGGTTCAAACTTGTCCTCCGATTTTGCTGAATCAAAACTCACAAGTAGAGGAGTACATGATCCACTATGAGTGGCCTCTATTTGGTGAAAAACCTCAAGGGTGTCACAAAATTTGTCGAGACGGGGACAAAGGTGATAATAGTGGCTATAAATATTAAACAAAGCACAAGGGTGGTTTGTGCTCAACGATTTGAGTTTCTTATTTGAATAGGGTAAGGTAAGATGGACCTCCAATATATCGGATTCAGGAAATGTCTCGTCTACCACATGTTTGAGATGAGGAACCTTAGGAAAATTATGGGTAGCATGCCCAACAACATCACACAAATCACATAGAGGTGATAGCTTTGGAGGCTTAATAGGAGCATGAGTTATTTGGGGGGCCTTGTCCTTAGGTTCATTCTTTTTGGATTTTCCCCACTCACCAGATGATATTGCAATAGGAGTACATTCTTTTTGAGGTGGTTGTTTGGTCAATTTAGTGTGTCCTAAATTGCTGCATTTAATTTTTCAATCTGGGAATCGTAAGCTGATGAAGTGCGGCGCACTATATGTGCAAGACAACCTATTTCTTAACTTTTTGTCGTTTTTGGTTTTCTAAGGTGAAATGGAAATTCTAAGATGAAAACAAGTTTGGTTATGTTTGTTCAAGGAAGTGATATCCCCTATAATGATTTACCAACTTGAAACCTTAAAAAGAAATTTGAAATTTACAATGACAAGACTTGAAAGGAAATGAAAATGTGCTGCTGAAATGAAAAGGTGCTGCTAATCTAATAAATCAAAACAATGAACTATTGAGCATGAAAACTAAACTATTCTTGCTGCCAACTAAACATAAAAGAACTATGCTTAAAGAAATTCAAAATTGCAATAAAATAAATCTAAATCAGATTACATCAATTTATCTTCTGATCCTTCATCATTAGTCCAGCTATGATTTTCGGAAGTAATCATAAACAATTTGAGTAACTGATATTTAATTTGCAGAAAGTAAACTAATACTAAACCAGACACTCATGATTCAATCCCTCACCATCAGTCCAGCTGTGGCTTTCGGAGGCAATTGAAGATGTCATGCATGATTTAATATATCTAAATTTGCAGAAAAGAAACTAATACTAAACTACACATTTCATAATACAATCCCTCACCATCAGTCCAGCTGTGGCTTTCGGAGGCAACTGAAGATGCTATGAGCAGCTTAATATATCTAAATTTGCAGAAAAAGAAACTAATACTAAACTACACATTTCATAATACAATCCCTCACCATCAGTCCAGCTGTGGCTTTCAGAGGCAACTGAAGATGCTATGAGCAGCTTAATATATCTAAATTTAACTACTGAAGCAGATAAGCAATACTGAAATTAAACAAAAGCTATGAAAAGCAAATTAGCAGCAGAACAATGTTAGTTCCATGTCACTAGTCAAAAAGCTATGAAAATGCCCGGGCTGCCTATCTATAACCTGAAACAAGAACACTGATCAGTGATTATCAACATAAAACATAAAAGACAGAAATGAAATGGAAATTATGGAAGTGTATAAACAGAAATGAAACAAATGCAATATATGAACATATGAATGGATTATGACACAACGAAATGAAATTAAAATTATACACTAATGCACAAAACCTTAGCTGAGCAGGGGCCCTCTACTCCAGCCTTGGCAACGGTCCTCAAATACGAATTAAGTTGAAAAATAGAGTCTTCTCATATTAAAAAGCAGTCATTACAGAATGGTAATGTTACGGCACAAGTGCAGCGTAATCACTACAGAGCAGACTAATCAAAAGATAACAGAGACTACATTCACTAATATCGACTAACTTCATATGCGTATGCAAACGCAATATATATAACAACAAACTATAACTATTTCCTAAAGTTCATGCTAGTGGAGAGCACGTAGACCACTACGTCCACGGATATAGGAGCATGGCCGTGTTGGAAAGTAAATCTACGAGAGGTGGATGCTTGAATTCGACTCTAAAACCCTGTACAGATGTCGATTTATTCTCCGCAGGCTTAGAAACGGCCGTATGGATCTTCATGTGACACGAAACAGAGTCCGGCCGACATGAAACTCCATGGTTGACTTCCATGTCGACGCCTTTGACCGCGGCTTCTTTGGATGAGTTTTCTTGAACCAATAGGACACGAACCATGTCCACGTCATTCCTGACCTGCCCATGTGGCTCGTTTTCCTTGTAGACACCTGTAGCATAGAGTTTCACAAAATAGTTGCGGAAAGTTGCAGCAGCTGCGGAAAGTGGCAAGATTCCGCAGCTGAATGAACAAAATCTAGATCAAATAGCAAACACAAAAATATAATTAAAAAACATGTTAGATGCCCTTTTTCACATGATATTGACAATCTGGGAGGTTTAGGTGAGTGAAAAAGGTATGGAAAAATGTATGGAAAAGATGCAAATTTGGGACTCAACATACCCCCACTGTGAAGGTGTTGCATGTCCTCATGCAACCAAAATTTTGATACTCTTTCTTCAGTTCATGTGCCTTGATACTTGAGCCAGCACATCCAATCCTCTCCTCTTCTTCCTTGGTACTGCCAACATTCTGGGTTTCTTCATTAAGCACCTAAATTTGATATTTACAAGTGCTCTGCTCAATTTCTGGCATTTCCTTTTCAATTTCTTATTTTTCTTCTGCCATATTCCCAAATGTAACATAGTATTATCATGGATGATCTTGTCCAGTTTTCCTTGTTCTTTCAATGTCTCATTTTCATTTTTGATGTGCCTATTTAAAAGCTCCAGCTCAAAAATTTCCTGTTTTAGTGATTGAACTAAATCATCCTGCAATGTATGAGGCTGAATGGAAGAAGTACTTGGACCTGTGGCTGACTTTTCCAAAGATTCTATATAGTCATATACTTCCTGCTGCTTGGGGTCTATTTCAGGTGTCATTTTTATTGGGATGTCCCCAAAATGCTGTAAAGGAGAGTTATGTTCAAAATCTGGCTGAGGAGGGCTTACATCAATATTTTGCTGAGAATAGGATGGAGTATGCTCATTGTCTGATTGGGAATGAAATGAACCAGGTTCACTAACTGACTGAGATGGACTATGGTCAGTTGGGGACTGTTCAGATGTCTCCTCACCCAAATCAATGAAATGAGGACCCTTAATTTGCGTTTTTCTCAATTTCCCCTTAATTCTGCTGCTTCTCCTCACACGCTGTGGTACACTACCCTTTTGTTTTTGTTTTCCTTTCTCTGCCTTCTTGGATATAGATGACTGTTTTTGAAGATAAACTAATCTTTCAGATAGCATTTGATGATCTTCTTCTTCAGAAGAAGGAGTTTTATGTACAACCTCAATAGTTTCTTTCCCTTTTGGTGTTATTGGCTTCTTACCCTTGATTTCCTTCTTCTTCCTTTTTACCAGTCTCTCTTCCCTATCAGTTCTTTCCATAGTAGTAGTAGGAGTATTTTGGATTTCATCAATTGTTCTTTTCCTCCTACTTCTTCTTGCTGTGCTAGCTGCAGGAATTTCCTGAGTAGGAGTAATTTGGGTTTCAACATTTATTCTTTTTCTTCTACTCCTTCTCGTTGAACTACCTTCAGGAATTTCCTGAGGTTCCTCAAAGAAATTTCTAACCAGAAATTGTTCCCATGTATATTTCTTTTCCTTTAATTCCTTTTCAATTAGAATTTTTACAAGGCCGTGGTGATATAGATGGGGCTCTACATCTCCTAAATGTTTCTGAACAGTCACAGCCATTTTCTTCAAGCTATTGAATAGAAAATATGGGAGATTGAGAGTTTGATTTTCTAGAAAATTCATCAATAGCCTGGTATGGTACATATACATGGACCCAAAACGGCCTTCAAATGTAATGAATTTCTGAACAACTAGCAATAAAGTAGCCCATTCCTCTTTCAATGCATGCACAGGAATTCCTCTTTTAAAAACAGTTATGTCCATACCTTGGTTTCGTAAGATTGTTCTCCATGCCTCATCACTGATGCTTTTATTTTTGAACCAACGCTCTCCCTCCTGAAGAAGTTCCGTGGCTGTTGCTATAGATGCTTCATTGACCGCAAACTTGAGGTCTCCAATCTCTGCTTCCGAGCCATCAAACGACCTTGCAAATGCTTTCGTAACTTCTTTGTGATAACCTCTGAATTTCTGAATAAAACGCAGCCATTTTGCTTTCTTCAATATCTCTTTTGATTGCGGATATCCCTCTATAAACTTCGGTCCTTCTGGCTCTGCTCTTAGTAATTTACCCATTTCACTTTTCTTTTCTTCACAAATTTTCCTTCGTGAGGGTTTCAAATGGAAATAGAATGGTTGAATGCACAGGAACGAGCACAATGGCTGTGGGGATGTATCATAAAATGGGAATGAGCACCATAAACGGAATGGAGTGAGACTGTGAGTAGATATCTGGAAGTGAGAATGAGAAAAAGGAACGAAATGGAATGAGACAGTGGGTAAATATCCGGGAGTGAGAATGAGCAAAGTGGGGTTTCGTAAACACGGCAGAGACACAACAAAGAGATTAAAAAAGTATAATACATTCGGCAGCGTTTTGAATTTTGGTGGCTGTGTAATAAATATGAACACGTTTCAATCAACGGTTATGAATTTATGCGGCTGTAAGAGTCCTTGGTCAAATCAAATACGTCTCATTATCTCCGGTGGGATATTGGAACATGAGTGAAAATCGGAATTTCAATGATAAAACCGTTTGTGAATGAATGCAAGAGGATAATATGGAGATTGTGAAAGGTTACGGAACTGTCAATATAATCATTGCACGTAATGGATAGAGCTCATGGTTCAAAACTATATAAAAATGTGTTTTTCAATGCTATTTGAAATAAATTTTATTCATACCTTTGGAATCTTTGCCTTTGCCCTTGGTCTTCAACTGATTGATCTTCATTGGTGTCTTGAATGCTCCATTGATCCTCTCACCTGCATTTTATTTCATAATTATGGAAATAACATCTAACTGTTCATTCTCTTTGAAAACAGAGTAGTAGCTACAGAATCTGCTTCTGGCTGCGGAAACTGGAGTCAGCGGCGGAAACAGATGTCAGCTGCGGAAACTGACACAGCTATTACTTGGATGAATGGAAATGATCAAATGACAAATGACCAGATGGAAATGGTCATGAAAAAGATTTTTATTGATGGAATGGAATGAAATGAAGTGGAATGAAGTGAAATGAAAATGAAATGAAATGGAATGAAGTGGAATGAAATGGAGTGGGTGGTGACAAAGCTTGTGAAATGAAAGAGAGATTTTTTTTTTTTGGAAAATATAGAGTGTCAGGTGTTCCTGATTTTCACCCTATATTTTCTGCATAAGACTGCCAATCGATGATTGGTTTTCAGGCTTATACCATTATTTTTTTTATTTTATTTTTTTTTTTAACTGAAAAGAACAAAAGAACTAGGTTGGTGGAGAAGAAGAATTCTTCTGTACCAGCCTGATTGCAGAACTTTCTTGAAACATTTTGAAAAAATCCTCTTTTGAGAGTGGCTTATGATAAACTTTCAATCTATGGCCATTCACAATAAGAGGAGTTTGAAACTCATCAATGGTCTTGATTCTTACAACTCCATTGCTAAAGATCTTGTCAATCTCATATGGCCCAAGCCAATGAGTCTGAAATTTCCCTTGAAAATATTTAAACTTGGAGTCAAATAACAATGCCCAATCTCCTTCTTGAAACTTCTTCTCTTTGATATGTTTGTCATGCCATTTAGTTCTTTGATATTGAACTAGATCAGTTCTTAGAATTGCTTCTTGTCTGATCTCATCTAGCTCATTCAACTGCTCCATTCTATGCTTTTGGGCTTCTGATAAGTCCATCCCCAACTGAACTACTATCTTGAAGGTCTTGACTTGGAACTCAATGGGAAGCAAGACTTCTTTCCCATAAACAAGTTCATAGGGAGAATGTCCTGTTGTATTCCTCCATGTAGTTCTGTAGGCCCACAAGGCTTCTGGAAGCCTTTCTGCCCAATCTCTTCTATGTAGATGAGCAGTTTTGGTGATGATACTTTCAAGAACTTTGTTTGTGGACTCCACTTGACCATTTGCTTGTGGATGGTAAGGAGTAGATCTTCTGTGCTTGATTTTGTATTCTTCCATCAACTTCTCCACCAAATTTGATGTGAATTGGCTCCCCTGATCTGTTATAATTTCTCTTGGAACACCAAAGCGAGTAAAAATATCCTCATAAAGAAAATGAACAACTGAATTTTCAGTAGCAGATACTAATGCTTTAGCTTCCACCCATTTAGTAACATAATCAGTACAAACCAATATATACTTCTTTTGCTTAGATGGTGGATTAATAGGTCCAATGAAATCTAAAGCCCATTTTTCAAAGGGTTCGATGAGTACCTGTGGTTGCAATGGCATTTCATTTGAAGGGTAGGTTTCCCTACTCTTTGGCAGCTGTCACACCTTTTGACATATTGTTTTGCATCTTTGAAGAGGGAAGGCCAATAATATCCTAAAGAGAGGATTTTATAGGTTGTCCTTTTGTCTGCAAAGTGTCCGCCGCATGGTTCATCATGACATGCCTTGAGGATATCAGGCATTTCATCTTCCCTGACACATCTTCTGATCACAAGATCTGGCCCTGTTTTAAACAATTCATTAGAAATCCATGAATATTTTGAACTCTCCTGAATAATCTTTCGTTTTTCTCTTGGAAATAAATGTGAAGGTAGTTTCCCTGTAACCAAATAGTTAGCAATATCTGCATAACAAGGGGTCTTAATAGTTACTGCAAACAAGTATTCATCAGGAAATTTATCTTCTACAGGAGAATCTTCTTTAGTATTCTGAATCCTAGACAAGAAATCAGCTACTGTATTCTGTTTTCCTGGTCTATCCAACACGGTAATATTGAATTCTTGCAAAAGTAAAAGCCATCTTGTCACTCTGCCATTAGTAACAGGTTTGTTCATTAAATATCTAATTGCAGAATGGTCGGTATGAATAAAAGTTTCATAGCCTGTTATGTAATGTCTAAACTTATTAATTGCATGAACAACAGCTAAAAACTCTTTTTCAGTCACAGTATAGTTCAACTCTGTGGGAGTCAAATTTTTACTAGTGTAATAAATGGCATAAGGAACTAAATCTTTTTGACCCAACACAGCTCCTAGAGCTGTATCTGAAGCATCCGTAGAAATATGGAAAGGGAGTTTCCAATTTTGTCCTCTCAAGATAGGTGCTTCAGATATTCTTGTTTTCAAAGTTTCAAAAGCTGATTGACAATCAGGATCCCATTTAAATTCACAGTCTTTTGTAAGCAATTTGAAGAGTGGAGATGCTATTTTAGTGAAGTTTTCTATAAATCTTCTATAATAACCAGTAAATCCTAGAAAACTTCTAACATCTCTTTGATAATTTGGAATAGGCAACTTGGAGATGACTTCAACTTTTGATCTATCAACCTTAATCCCATCTCCTGAAATATGATGTCCTAAAACAATCCCTTCAGTAAACATCATAAAGCATTTTTCATGGCTTAATGAAAGGGTTGTTTCTTTACATCTTATGAGAACTTTTTCCAAATTTTCTAATGCCTCTTCAAATGAATTACCATAAACTGTAAAATCATCCATATAAACCTCTACACAATCATGGATTAGATCAGAAAAAATTCCTAGTACTGCTCTTTGGAATGTTTTTGGTGCATTACATAACCCAAAAGGAAGCACTCGGTAGGCAAAAGTTCCCCATGGACAAGTAAATGTGGTCTTATCTTGATCTTCAGGTGCTACCTGAATTTGATTATAGCCACTAAAACCATCCAAAAATGAAAAGTACTTTTTACCTGCTAATGTATCTAATACCTAATCAATAAAAGGCAAAGGAAAGTGATCCTTCAAAGTTGCTTTGTTCAATTCCCTGTAATCAATGCATACCCTCCATTTACCATTCTTTTTAGGTATTATAACCAGAGGAGAAACCCATCGGCTATCTGAAATTGGATAAATGAAGTTTACATTGAGAAGTTTTTGGAGCTCTTCTTTCACTATCTCCCTAAGATTTGGATTCATCCTTCTTTGAGGTTGTCTGATTGGTCTACTGTTTTCCTCAATATAGATATGATGGATGCAAGTCTTAGGATCAGTACCCTTCATGTCAGTATACTCCCATGCAAATGCAGTAGAATGTTTTTGCAAGATTCTGGTTAGTTCTTCTTGTTGTGACTTCTCCAGATGTTTGTTGATATTCGATGTCTTTTCTGGAAAAATCTCAATAGCAGAACTACCAAACTCTTCCATAGAGTAAGAGACATTTGTCTTGATGATAAATATTCTATGTCAGATTCCAACTGAAATTGTGTGGGGTCATATTCTGAAGATATCTCAAAATTTTCTAATGTGTTCAGAATTTGACTATCCTCACTAATTTCAGAAATGGTAAAGACAGGTTGTATAGTGTTCTCATCATTGACCCATTCATTGTCTCCTATTTCTGTGATTGCTCTTGCTGGAGGATACAAATTGAATTTCTTTGTCGAATTACCATTAGAAATGTACATGTCTCCAGATCTACAACTAATAAAAGCATCAACTGTGGCTAGCCAAGGTCTTCCTAAGATAAGTGGATGTCCTCCTAGATTACTCTTGGGAGTCAAAATCATAAATTCTACTGGATATTCCCAAGAATCTAAGGAGACTGAAATATCTTCTAATACACCATCTGGTTTAATAACCGATCGATCTGCAAGTTGCAATAAAGTAGGTGTAAAAAGAAGGTTAGGAAGTTTTAACTGTTCCATGGTCTGTCTACTCATAATGTTGATAGCAGCCCCTAAGTCAATCAATGTGTTTGGAATTTCTATCCCATTTATATGTGTCTTGACAATTGGACTTCCTGGATCTACATACTTCTGCATGGTAATTTTTCCCATCATAATATCTGCAATCTTTCCTACCAGGTGGATTCTTCTTGTGTCTTTTAGTTTCCTTTCTGGTCTTTTGAAACTCAACTCCTTTATGGTTTTTGCTAGAATAGGAATTTCTCGAATGGCTTGTAGCAAGGGAATCTTGATACAAACATTCTTCAATTCATCTAGAAAGTCATAGTTAGGCAACAAGATTTGTTTTTCCACCCCCTTGTCAATTTGTAGTCTTTCGGGAAAAGGAGGTGTAGATGAAGATGTTGGTTGCTCAACTATAGGAGTTGTGGGTGTTAACTTTTCTTTTTCTTTTTGCATGCTTGGATTTTGAAGAGATTCTTCCTCGGAACCCTTATTAACTTGAAGAGAGTCCTCCTCAGAGGTATCTTGCTCTTGAATATCTATAGAAGGTTTTTCTAAAACTCTACCAGATCTGAGTTGTACATCGTTGAGAGGAACAATCATATAGGTAGGAAATTGTTGTCCTTATACCATATAAGTAGTTTGAGGATTCTTATTGTTAGGATTTGGCAATGGCTGAGCTGGAAGTTGATTTGTCTTCTGTTGGTATGGAAGCATGAGTTGAGGATTTGTATTTTTTTGAGAAGGTTGTTGTTGTGGAAATGGCAATGAAAGTTGTGGATTTGGGTTTGGAAGTTGTGGAGCTTGTTGATTTTGAAAAGATGGAGGATATTGATAAAATTGAGCAAATCTCCCATAAGGATTTTGCATCCCTTGTACCCATGGCTGATATGGATTTTGATGTTGGGGCGAAGGTTGTTGCCAAGGATTCCAATTTGGTGGGGTTTGAAGATTCATAGGGTTGTTAAACCCTTGAGATTGTTGTCCCTGCCAAGGTCTCCTTGCGACAAAACAGAGAGATTCTACTGAATTTGGATCTTCTTGAAAAACAGCTTTGAGTCCAGGAATGGAAGGACAATCCTTGATCTCATGATTCTTTGAGAAAATCATACATGTTTCTACAACTTTTGCATCCAAGGGACATTCCCTTAAAGCATGTTTCTTCCTACATTTCGGACAAAAGATGGCTAAAGCATCTGTTTCTGCTTTCTGCTTGTTTTGAATTTTAAGGGTGTCTAGTTGTTCACTAAGGCTCCCTAAGATATCAGTTTTGAACTCATCAAGCATATTTCCAATCTCTGCCCTACTTACTGATCCAGTTGCAGATTTGTTAGCCCTAATAAGAGAAGGATCCCTAGGCCCTTTTCTAGTTTTAGATTTTCCCCTTGGGAGATGGATACATAATTCTGTTATATCACGAAGTGGAAGTTGAGAAATGTCTCCTTTCCCCATCATGTTTAAAATATCTATCCATTCATCTCTAATGGCTTTTAATATGAGGGCTTTCAAGGTTTCATCATTTAAATTGCTCATCTTTTCTCTTTTCAAGTTGTATTGAAATCTTTCAAGTAAGTCTTCCAAATTTTTATCTTCTTTTTGCATCATTTTGAATACCTCATCCTTGTGATTGGTGGGCATACAATAGTCCAAGTATCTATCCAAAAATGTTTGTTTCATTTCATTCCAAGTCCTAATAGATTGAGTGGCTAATCCCATGAACCATTTCAAAGGAGATCCCTTCAATGTTGAAGGAAACAGTTTGAGTTTTTGAGAATCTTCCATATAGTCATAAGTTCGGCACACAACTTCAAACTCAAACAGAAATGTTTCAGGATCCTCATTTCGCAATCCATAAAAGTTAGGGAGAATAGATGGTGAGATATTTTTCATTGTTGCATGAGTTTCCTCATCAACTATAGGGAATCCAAACAAATTGTCTCCTTCCCTATTTCTACCATTATTTCCTTCACCATTGTTGTCTCCATTGTCTCCTCCTCTTCTACCTCCACCTCTATTTATTACTTCCTCTGCCATGATAGTTTCTTTAGAGTCCTTATAGTCCTCTAGTTCTTCTACCAAGGAAGGATGAGAGAAAGTCTCTTTGTTTTCTAAGTGGGTTTTAGTAGGTGGTATAGGAGAATCCTCTAATTCAGCTGTTCCTTGACTTCCAAAAATCTTAAGGCTAGGGGTAGATAGTGGTGAATCTGGTCTATGCCTTGAAGAAGATGGAGTTGTGAAAATCGAACTCTTGGCTTTAGCTATAAACCTTCCCCTAGAATCTCTTGCTCTATGCATGTCATTTTTTTTTTTTTTTTTAAAGTTGGGCTAATAATTCTCTTTCTGATCTTCCAGATCACACTAGGTGCAAGAAGAGAGCATACTTTAGAAATTACTAAACCAATAACTCTCTTTTATGATCCTCCAGATCACACTAGGTGCAAGAGGAGAGCATACTTCAAGAAGTTATCAAGTTTTTCCCTTCTTTTATGATTTTATGTTTTTTTTTTTTAAGAAATTGGTTACCTAGTTACACTTCCCCGGCAACGGCGCCAAAATGTTTGGTCAATTTAGTGTGTCCTAAATTGCTGCATTTAATTTGTCAATCCGGGAATCGTAAGCTGATGAAGTGCGGCGCACTATATATGCAAGATAACCTATTTCTTAACTTTTTGTCGTTTTTGGTTTTCTAAGGTGAAATGGAAATTCTAAGATGAAAACAAGTTTGGTTATGTTTGTTCAAGGAAGTGATATCCCCTATAATGATTTACCAACTTGAAACCTTAAAAAGCAATTTGAAATTTACAATGACAAGACTTGAAAGGAAATGAAAATGTGCTGCTGAAATGAAAAGGTGCTGCTAATCTAATAAATCAAAACAATGAACTATTGAGCATGAAAACTAAACTATTCTTGCTACCAACTAAACATAAAAGAAACTATGCTTAAGGAAATTCAAAATTGCAACAAAATAAATCTAAATCAGATTACATCAATTTATCTTCTGATCCTTCATCATTGAATCCCATTCGTTTTGAGTAATCATAAACAATTTGAAAATTAAGCGATATTTAATTTCATGAGAAGAAATGCAAACTAATACTAAACCATACACACATGATTCAATCCCTCCTGTCATTCCATTTGTGGCTTTTGGAGGCAGCCGGAAATCATGCATGATTTAATATATCTAGAATTTGCGAAAAACTAATACTAAACCATACACACATGATTCAATCCCTCGCCATCAGTCCAGCTGTGGCTTTCGGAGGCAATTGAAGATGTCATACATGATTCAATATATTTAAGTTTGCGGAAAAAAAACTAATACTAAACTACACACTTCATCATGCAGCCCCTCACCATCAGTCCAGCTGTGGCTTTCGGAGGAAACTGAAGACGCTATGACGAAGTTAGTATATCTAAATTTAACTACTGAAGCAGATAAGCAATACTGAAATTAAACAACAGCTATGAAAATCAAATTAGCAGCAGAATAATGTTAGTTCCATGTCACTAGTCAAAAAACTATGAAAATGCCCGGGCTGCCTATCTATAACCTGAAACAAGAACACTGATCAGTGATTATCAACATAAAACATAAAAGACAGAAATGAAATGGAAATTATGGAAGTTTATAAACAGAAATGAAACAAATGCAATATATGAACATATGAATGGATTATGACACAATGAAATGAAATTAAAATTATACACTAATGCACAAAACCTTAGCTGAGCAGGGGCCCTCTACACCAGCCTTGGAAACGGTCCTCAAATATGAATTAAGTTGAAAAACAGAGTCTTCTCATATTAAAAAGCAGTCATTACAGAATGGTAATGTTACGGCACAAGTGCAGCGTAATCACTACAGAGCAGACTAATCAAAAGATAACAGAGACTTCATTCACTAATATCAACTAACTTCATATGTGTATGCAAACGCATTATATATAACAACAAACTATAACTGTTTCCTAAAGTTCATGCTAGTGGAGAGCACGTAGACCACTACGTCCACGGATATAGGAGCATGGCCGTGTTGGAAAGTAAATCTACGAGAGGTGGATGCTTAAATTCGACTCTAGAACCCTGTACAGATGTCGATTTAACCTCCGCAGGCTTAGAAACGGCCGTATGGGTCTTCATGTGACACGAAACAGAGTCCGGACGACATGAAACTCCATGGTTGACTTCCATGTGGACGCCTTTGACCGCGGCTTCTTTGGATGAGTTTGCTTGAACCAATAGGACACGAACCATGTCCACGTCATTCCTGACCTGCCCATGTGGCTCGTTTTCCTTGTAGACACTTGTAGCATAGAGTTTCACAAAATAGCTGCGGAAAGTTGCAGCAGCTGCGGAAAGTGGCAAGATTCCGCAGCTGAATGAACAAAATCTAGATCAAATAGCAAACACAAAAATATAATTAAAAACCATGTTAGATGCTCTTTTGCACATGATATTGACAATTTGGGAGGTTTAAGTGAGTGAAAAAGGTATGGAAAAATGTATGGAAAAGATGCAAATTTGGGACTCAACAGTGGTTGAGGCACTGAAGCAAAGGGAGGGGTCATGGTGACTAGATGGACTGGGGTCAAAGAAGCATACAGTTTGAGCTGACCAAGCAGAGTGTTTCCTAGGGGATCGATGTACCAAACTAGTATCCTTGTGGTCAAATTGGGAAGGCTCAACATAGACATAACTAGCACTGAAAGGACTCCATAGGGGGGAGCTAGAAACGATATATGACTGGAAGGGTAATGTCCTGAAAGAATGGATCCTAAATGGTTAAGGCTAGGGGGAACCATTCCTGGTTGAAAAGGGGTGGAAGAGACACCAAAAAAGGAGAAGGTCCTTGAAGAGAAGGTTCTAAAGGCTCCTTCGAGTGACCACCAGCAGGTTGCAGAGGTTTTGGCAGTTGGCTGGTCGAACCAGACCACTTGTGGCTAACCCAAGATTATTGCATCATGCAAACATTCGACGAGCTAGGGTTCATGATAAGAGGGGGTTGACCAGGGAATGCACCAAGTAAGGTGGAATATTTATAGACTCCTAGTGAAACACTGGTGAGAGGTGTGACTGATTTCTTATTGGCCACCGAAAGTATGATAGACTCGTCAGAGGTTTGACACTCTGGTTTTTAATATTTCAACTGATCTATGGTGATGATTTTTCCATTACAGGAAAAGCACATCTTACAGTGAACCACATATGTGATAGAAGACATCACATAGGTATAGCTACAACCCAAGAGGATATTGTAATCCAAGGGGGCATTAATGACTTAAATGTCAACAAAATTTGTCTTGCCCACAAGAGTGACAGGACAATTGTGGAACATGCTAAGGGGCTGAGAAGGGTGATCATCCCAAGCATGCAAAGTGATGGCGGATGGGGCTAAGTCAGGTTATCCGAGTTTATTCTAAATAGAGGTGGACATAACATAGGTGGATGTGCCCTCGTCAATGATACATCATGAGACATTGTCATTACGAATCTTGATTGGTATTTGGAAGGCAACAGATGAAGTTAAAGGTGGGTGTTTTTATTTTTCAACATCAAAGACGCTCAAATAATCATCTAAAGAATCCACAACGCTAAAAAATGATAGTAGATATTTTTGGTTAGATGGGCACAAATGGAGGACTTCCAGCATTGACATGGAAACAAGAGATTGTGCTAAGTCATCTAATATGCTGTAGGTGCGGGTGACTTTGACAGAAGAAACATTTCAGCGTAATGGCCCTTTGGGGATCTTTTGAATGACCTTCACTCCAGGCTAAGGGATATGTAAGCAGGGAAAATTTTAAGGATGGAAATTTATCTTAAAGTTTAGAAACCTTGGCAAATCTTACAAGTCCCCAATATGTAGACCGTAAAATTTTTGGTGATATTTTTTAAAGATATCCAAATTTCTAATTACTATATATAGTATCTATAAAGTTTTGGCAATTTTTGTGATAACATAGCTTTATCATATAAAATTTGGGTGAATGAATTTTAGGAAAAAATGGAAATTGATAAATCTTTTGTTTTGGAAAAACCATGGAAAATTTTCCCACCTGCGAGTATTAGCCCCTAAAAGTTTCCATGTATGTAAGGGAGAATTTGGTGTTGAAATGATCTCTGTGGATACTTCGGTTTGGGACTCGGTTGCAAATTTAGTAGGTGGCTTGTCATATTGGCACGAACGAGTCTAAAGGTCGGCATCAGTGATATTGATCTCATCAAAATTCATCAAGAGAATATGGTACTCCGGGATATCATATTGTCAAGGTTGGGGGCCAACCGCACCTTGAGGGGGCTGGGTAGCCACATGTCCTTGTTGAGGGAAAGGATTAGTGAACAAAGTCGGTTGAGCTGGTGTAGTATTTCGAGGAGGTGAAGCAGTGGCTTGTTATCCTCTAGATGTTGCTTGTGCTTCCCATAACTATCGCATCTGGAGTAGGAGGGGACAATCATGAGTATAATGGCCATGGACACCAAAACAAGAAAAATTCTTGTTCTTACGAAGAGGCATGTTCTTCTTGGGCTAATCGCCCTATTTCTAGTTTGTAGTGTTAGGTTGGTTCCTTTGGGGTGTGTTTGGTTGATTACCTTCGCACCCTTGGTTACCCTATGCTAGTTGGGTCTAGTTTCCTTTCCTCTTTTTCTTCGATTAGGAGGATTAGTCGCACTCTGTTGTGCATACACCTAACCTTGAGGGAGAGGTGGCTACTGTGGCAGAGGTTGAGAATTCATGGGAGGTTGGGGTGCTAATGCAGAAGGGATGGAGCACCAAGATGTGGATAAGAATAGAAAGGAGGTTGAGAAACATTGGGGTAAATAGGTTGAGAAAAAAATTTCCCTAGCATTAGTTGACGCATTTGGGAAAATGCATAAGGCATCCTTTGTCCTAGATACATGATGTCGCGAGGAGGATAAGTGTTGATGGAGCTGATCCCTCCCTGAGGAAAACCATAACCCATGGAAGGATGAGTATACAGATGTGAAAGAGATCCAATGATACCGTCGACAACGTGATATTCCCCAATTGCATTGGCACCACTAGGTCTAGGAAGATCTAGTTAAATGGTATAAACATAACCAGATTGGGCATAGATATAGTCATATTTCAACGCGACTTGGAGAGCTTCTTCATCAGTCTAAGGAAAGTGAGACACGACATGTTTATCAATAGAAGGAAAAAGTGTTATGAGAAACCAATCCATATAGACACGATCATCGAATGTAGGATCTCGACACAAGCTCGTCCTACTATGCATTTCTTGGACATGGTCAGAAAGGCGGGTGGCAGAAGTTTGATAGAATGCGGTCAAAAACACGGTACTAGTATCATAACAGAGAGGTAATTGGAAGTAGGATGTAAACACTTTAGGGAGAGTTGCAAAAGTGGAATGAGAGGCAATGGCCTTGTCGAGAAACCCTTTTGCAACTTCTTCAGTGAGAGTACGTTGGAATAACCAAAGGCCGATGGATTCATTGGTGATAGAATTTGACGAAAACCACATTTGAAAGGATTGGATGTGATTATTAGGGTCCTCTCCAACATTTCTTCAAACATTGGAATATCTGAAGAAATCTTAGTTGGCATAGTAGGCCAACCTATATTGTGGAGTATAGGGTCATTGATTAACTGGCTGAAATCGTGAAGGCTTAAACCTACCATAAAAGGTAGCAAAGGAGTAGTTGGAATTGTTTTGGTAGTAGCTCTGCTAGTAACAACTCCAACATTAGGTCTGGGGCCACCACCAGCTTGAGGATCAACACTTGCATTGGTGCTTGACATGGTGACAGAATGAGGTGGAGGGGAGCCAGGTTCAGAATCAGAGGAAGAACTCGATGAAACAATATCAGAGTCAGTATGGGGACTCGGTGGAGGGCTAACTCAAATTCTACGTGGTGGAGTAAGTCATCCTAATGGAAACAGAGGGTGAAGGCCAAGGATTCTCCAAGATAAATTCCTTGGGGGCACAATGATGGCAAGACACATATGACATGAAAAGGGTGAAGAGTGATAAAAAAATGTCTCAGTAAGGCAGATAAATTAATTATGATGTTTATGTCTTGTTTTGACGGTGTAAACGAAGCACTCTTCACTTTATGTGTGCATGTATGAAATTCATGTTTTAATTTTAATTGAGCCCAGACAATTGTATAAAGAAAATTAAAAAATGTTGAATAACTGTAAGTAAAAATGAAACAACAGTAAAATAAACAACTATAGATGCATAAATTAAACCTAAAAGAAGGCTTCCCAAACGACTAGTCTAAGAGGAGGGAAAAATTGACTCAAAACACAGAAGATAGCCAAAATATCTAAGGTCTAAGGGATAGGGATCTAATGACTCAGATCTGCTGGAAAAGGTGCAAAAAACAAACCAAAAAACCAGAGGGGAAATTGCTCCAAAAATGGAAGGCGAAAGGTTAAAACCCTAGGGGAAACAAAAGGAAACCTAAGGGAAAGACCAAAAAAAAACCAAGGTGGGGTTTTGGATGGAATAATAACTGATCAAAAGGGACCCAAAAGAAGGATCAGACACTAAAAAATGGTTGAAAGCACTGTAAAATATCAGAATACCTACTCAGCTAAACCCATGCTACAAAGGTGGAAGTGTACTGAAACCCTAAGGTGTTTTGTCCTACTTCAAGGAGATAAATTGAGCATATCCAAGGCTAAGACAACCTGAGACAGAGGTCAAAAAAACTAGAATATTTTTTTAAAAGAGAATCCATACAGGGGAAGTAGATTTCAAGATAAAGGAATAACCTGTTTCTGAGTTTTTCTAATGACCCAACATTTCAGACTACCTAAGTGAGTCCGTCATCAGGGGTAGACGCCAAATGTTCATTGAAAAGTTGAGAGAATTAGGGAAAATTAGTAGATGTATAAATAGAGAATTATGGGGAGATTATTAAGAATTATGGGGAGATTATTAAGAACATTTGGCATCTACCCCTGATGATGGACTCACTTAGGTAGTCTGAAATGTTGGGTCATTAGAAAAACTCAGAAACAAGTTATTCCTTTATCTTGAAAACTAGAATAGTGCTTGAAAAAAACCTTGATTGTCAGAGAAAAAACTCAAAAAATGTTGCAGCTCGCAGGTACTGAACTGTAAACTCTGGAAATCGCAGTTTCTAGGTTGATAGTTGTGAGTTCAGGAAAAAAATGTAGGTTCTGGGCCAAAAATTGCGAGTTATAGGTTCGATATCTTCAGGCAGTAGGTTGGGGAAAAAGTTTCCATCTCTGGTGCGGTTGATACCTGTTACCTGTGGAAAACACTCGAAAACACACAGAAGTTAGAATTTTTACTGTTTTATGGCACAAAAGGTTAAAAAAACATCAAGAGACTGAAAACATGTGAATAAAAAACCTAGTTACTGAAGCATTTGCTCATGCAAGGATCTGAATAAAACCCAGTGGAGTCGCCAATTGTTAGGATAAATTCTTAACGCAAGTGTATGAAAAGAGCTCAATTTAGCTGTGCGTTACAAACAACCCTAACAACAAATATGGCTACTTAAATTCCTTAGATCTGCAATAGATAATAAAACAAAATGTTGCTAGAAACCCGATCTATGTAGTAAAATTAGCTAAATAGTAAAAAGAAATCAGAAAATGCTCCATACATCCAACAAAAAAGACAAGATATAAATAATTTTATATGTATTATAACACCTGGGAAGGAAACAAAGAATGATGTTACCAGTCCCCCTCAATGGGTTGGGTTCTTGGCTGTCCTGAACGCTTCAGATCTAGAAGTCTCTCTCTCTCTCTCGATGGCGTAGAAAACCCAAAATGTGTTGAACTCTATGGGATCTCAAAAAGAAAAGAAAGGAGTTGCAGCAATGAGAAATATCAAAGCGAGACAATGAAAGTGATAAAAGTGAATAATGAACGGAAAACCCTCCTATTTATAACAAAATATTGAGATATCCTCAATAATGTTGAATAATAAAATATTATTAACCAAGATCTAGATCTAATTGCTTGGAATATTTTATTATATTTTTTTGGAGGAAAAACGAATTTAAATTGGTTAAATATATTTATTTAGAAATAATAATAAAAATAGATGATTTATTTATCATTTTGAGAATGGGGTTAAGGAATAATTTAACAAATAATGATTTTTTAAATTTTTTGTAGGTGATTTAGTCAAATTTAACAAGGAATAATAGCTAAATATTTAATTAATTATTCCTATAGAAAAATAAGAAAAATAACGATTTATCTAATTATTTATCATAATTGGGTTAACTATGACCATGAATATTATTTAAAAAATAATTTAATTAATTATTTCTAAAGGAAATAAATTAAATAAGGATTTATTTAATTACACCTCATGGGGTTCCTATTTGAACCAAAAATAACTTAATAAAATATGGTTTATTAAATTATTTCTTATAATGAAAGAAATTTTGCTATGGTAAAATTGGTCTTACATGGTGTACTTTGATCCATCTAATTTTAAATGGTTAGATGACCAAAAATTGGTGTAACTCATCAAGTAAATTATAAAAACACAAGAGACACAAATTTAGGTTATTCATGCTAGGGCGAGAAACTCTCCCTCTTGGAGAGTAAAATCCACAATTAATTATTCTTATAGAATTTCAGTTGACAAGTAAAATGAACATGATAAATACCCTTGACCTTAGTGTACCTCCAAAACCCTTGTCACCTAGTCTTCTTGACTCCTTATTTCTGATCCTTCTTTATGCAATCCACTCCATCAATACTAGAATACTTGGTTCCTATTTATGAACTGTGAACTCCTTATTTTATTCACTGGACATTCCACCTTCTTCTCCTTATGTGGAGAAGTATTCTTGCACTTGTTGAAATCTATTTTCTTTGTAGGATAGTCCACCTTCTTCTTTGCACTTATTTCATGTCTTGTTACTTCCTAAGATCACCTTCGGTTAGCATGTGATTATCGTCAGTTAATGTGAGACTAGTCAATCTTGCCATTGTTATCTTTTCTTCCTGTTAGAGTATTACATAGCTACTCCCTTTTTCGCACTCCTTCCTCTGACCCAATCTGAGAATAATACAAATTTATCCCTTGAATAGGTCTTGACATCCTTCACTATGATATTAACTCTTCTCCTTTGTTGTATATACCTCTTCTCTTTGTTTTCTATTCCACACCAAACTGCAGAATTTGTACTGTAATATATGTTTGAAAATCTCAGATAATCTGAACTGTTCTTGTCTCTGTTTTGCATAGTATACTAGAGCATAAATATTTGTTTCCATATGTAATGAGTTGACCTATGTATGAATAGTTGTGACTGATATTTGAGCCAACTTATCCAACTTTTATGAGGCTGAATTCTCCAAGGAGTATTCTTCTAGCAAGGTGACAAGGGTGTTTACATCGTTTCTTTGACTCTTTACAAGTGTAACATTGCTTCATATAAATGAATCTAATTTATACATATATTGCAAGATTATGAATCCTTAAAAGACATCAAGAAGATGTATTTTCCCTATAATAAAACTCCTTGCTCAAGAAACCCATGAAGCAAGCTTAACAAAAATACATTGTATTATCTTTGTCTTCTTCATTACATAAATTCATAATTACATAGTCATTATGAAAACTGAACCTAGTTACACTTTCCAAGAAAAGGATGGGGAGACAATGTAGAGAATCTCTTGGATATGATTCATTTGTTATTGGATATCCTTTAGGAACCTGATCCATAAACTTTAGAAATGTTTCTAGGTAGGATTCCTATTTTTTAAAATTTTGTGATTATTTCACCTTGTGGTTATTTTGGGAAATAAATTTTAGGAATGTCAGAAACTAGTGGATAGGTGAATTTTTTATAATTTCAACGCCCATTCTATGATATCTTCTCTTTATTGTTTGATTGGATTTTGAAATTTTACATTTGTTTTGTTTTGTCTTTTAAGTATAAAATTGAACACACCTAGTATGGTATCCATTTAAATAACATCCAAAACTTGATAATATTAGTTTTATAGTTGTTTTTTGTTAAGATTTTTTAGACTGAAAGTTTATAGATATGAAAGATAAAAACAAATGAAAATTCCTTCGTTTGATTGTTACTTCACTCTAGTATGTGAAAGTTATAGGAAATGTGATTGGGAAAAGGATGGGGAGACAATGCATAGCATGAATCAGATACGATTCATTTGTTGTTAGATATCCTTCAGGAACCTAAGCCATCAACTTTGGAAATGTTTCTAGTAGGGATTCCTATGGTTTTTAATGTTGTGATTCTTTCACTTCATTGGTTATTTTGGGCAAGAAAATGTTTTAGGAATTCCAGACAAGACAATAGTGGATAGCTAAACAATTTTTTTATAATTGCAATATTCTTTCCATGATACATTCTCTTTATTTTTTGATTGTATTTTGAACATCTCTTTTGATTTTTTTGTCTTTTAACTATAAAATTGAAAATAATTGGTATCACGTTCATTTAAAAAACAATCAAAGCTTGAATATGAAATTAGTATTACATGATATTGATTGAAATCCTTTTAGTTGTTTTGTGTTAAAATATTTTCATTACTTTTAGAAAAGTTTACTTTCATGTTGTTATTTGAGGACATGATATTTATCTTGACCAAGTTCAGGCGTTAGAGAATGGATTTTTTTTGTGAATAAAATTACAAGGATTAGACAACACATTGACTCAGATTAATTTTTTTTCACAAGTTATATACAACTTGAGATTTTTAGCGTGTAACTTGGTTGACATTATTATGCATAAAATTTCCATGAAGGTTGAATACTAAGTTAATAAGGTGTTATTTTTTATGGTGGAAATTTATTTCCTTTTTTTATACAGTTCATCTTGCCACAAAGTAGGTACTATTTCCCAACTGAAGAAAACTTGATAAAGTTTCTTGCTTTTATGGGGAAAAATGGATTTTACATTGCTGATGTTCAGGTATATGTCATATAGTTTATTTATGGTCTATTTTTAGTTTATATTCTAGTGTTCATCGCCTTTCATCACTTACACTTTGCACGGTATCTTCCTTTTTTTCTAGAAAAGGAACTCAATGTTGATGGTAAGAAGCAAGAATTGACAAAAGAGGAGAGCAATAACACTCGAGCAAAAAATGCAAAGAGAGAGAGAGAGAGAGAGAAGAGAATTAGTCCAATGATACACTTAGAGCCAATATTCCACATAAGGAACACACATAGAGACTGATGGTCAAGTCTCCACAGTTGGTGAATTCACATGTAATGCCTTGGAGACACAATGATAAGGTTTTGAAGTAATGAAACAAATTTTCATGTGTAAATTTTAGTCCAACCAATATTAATTTGGAAACTCATATTGTAATACTTGACATTTAATATAATATAATTATGTGGTTGAAATTATTTATAGTTGCACTTGATATTGTTTAGTATTGTAATTAACATATGTAACTTTGCATTTCTATATTAGATAAACATGCACATTGCATGATTTATTTTTATTCTTATTTTTTTTAATTTAGTCCCAAAATCATACTAGTTAATTTATGTTTATCAATAATGAGTACATACCCACACATGCCCTCAAAAGAAAAAAAAATGGACAAAAAAAGCAAGGGAAATTTTGCTACAGGCAAAACAGAGTTTTCTACATGAAACTCTGTCTTTACTACAAAAAACTCCAGCAGTGCCAAAATTAGAGAAGGAAGCCTTAGGGGAAGGATATAAGACACCCATGGGTGGGAAAGAGGCCTAAAAAGTTGAGAAAGAAGCACAAATGAAGGGAAGGATGCAAAAGGGGAGGAATATAAAGATAAAAAGGAGTGTAAGTCCCCAAAACTTGTACCTAAAGACATATCAGCCGTGTCACACCCTAGCCCTCAACCAAATCTCAGTTCTTACTATACAGTTATTAAAGGGGGAAGATTGATTCCAAAAAAAAATTTAGTCCCGTTATTTTATCAGTTAGAACAAGAAAGAGCACACACCCATCATTGGTACACAATTTATACAACAAAAGGTGTCCATGACATAGGAATCATGGAGGAAAAGGTCACTGAGTTAGGAAGGGATTTGTCTGATGTTAGGCTCATATAATCCATGTTGGAATAATAGATTCAGGAATCCTAGGAAGAGAATGCAAGATTGCAAAGTCAACTTCAGAAAAAATATAAAAAAATGGCCACCATGGAATATTTTTTCATGGAGGTCATTTAACAGAGATACCCATCAGACTCCTATGCATTCTACCTCAAAGAAAAATGGCTCAAATTTCAAATAAAAATAGAAGCCTCTCATGGGTCCTTACGTTTTCATAACTACAAAAAATTCATTGAATTTTGCAACCAGTCAAGCATGGAAGATAATGAAAATATGGAAGAATTCTACATACACAATCTTGTGTTGATAGACTTCAACATTTGGGACCCTAACCCTAGACTGGGAGACATGCAATTTATGGAATTAGCCTCTTGGATGGTTAATGAGGAAGCAAGAGCACAAGAAGTAAAGAGGGTAATGAGAATAAAAAATAGAGAACCTATACATATTAAGGTAGAACCATTCAGCCCTAGGGGATTCATCAACAACCATCTCAATATAGAAGAAGAAGTCACACTAGCAGACAAGTACATCAACACACAAGAATAAGGAGCTACCCATTTTGATTATGTTTCTAGGTTGTTGGGAGATGAATGTATAATGGCCAGTAAAAGGAGATGGAATGGCCTCCCATTAAGTCTTATAAACATGATATACCAAACCCCAAAGAGATTGATGAGTTCTTTAGAAGGGGAAACAATATACAAAAGGGCTATCCAAGCAATGAAAACTAAGTCCACCTTTGCTACTTAGACTGGGTGATGGGAAAGACCGAGTGGAGGAAAACATAAAATGGGAGGAAGAAGAAAATAATGTTGGGTTCTACCCTTCTGAAGGAACTCCTTCACTTGTTCCTTGGGAGATTAGAGGGGAAAATAAAGCACTAAAACAGATGGAGAAGGAGGACTAAGTTTCTCAGAGGATGACCAACCATTTGGTATGGGGGTGACAATGAGCTCCATAATTGGGTATAATTAGAGGGGTTAATTGTCACCTTTTTAGCCTTATTAGTTTATTATTCTCACATTTGATTATATTATGGTCACATGTTGCTAGTGTAGATGGTGATTAAGGCTTGCCATACTTCAAATATGGTTTAAATTCAGGATAATCAAGAATATCTTCCACTTTTTTTTGAATATTTTGAAATTAAAGCTCAAATTAGACATCAACGAGAGATTCTAGGAGAGTTCTCCACCTCCTTAACTCCCAAAGGTAGCAAAGGGATCCTCAAGCTTCCCTCCAACAACTCAAAATCAAAGGCATCGAAGCAAGCGGGAGATCAAGTTCACCAATGCGATCAAGTGCATCAAAGCTCCACTTATCTTGCATTCAAAGGGGACACATCCCCTAATTTTTATGGATTGGTTGGTAGATACCCTTTAGGTTAAATAGGGAAGAACAAGAGCTCATTAGGATTCAAATTTTGGAGGAAGCTAGTAGAATCTTAAAAAATAGGTTTTTGAGACTTTCATGACAATGTAATGAGATTATTTTATGCAATAATATGAGTACTCATATTATCCTTCATTGCTTTAGTTTCAAAGAGCTAGGCTTGTGGGTTAGGGCGCAATCTATCAGCCTTAGTCTCTCTTTTGTATTCATGATTATTTTTATGCAATTGTAGTTGGTTTTATTTATGAGTTTTAGCTAGTTTTTTTACACTTAAATTTACTATTTCTATTTTTCTTCCATTTTATCTTTGTTGTATTTAGGCATGCATAGCTTTTGGTAGAGTAACATATAAACTCAGAAATTTATGTGTCAAATCCTCCCTCTCTCATCTCTTTCAATGGAGCTTGAGGAGGGAAGATCTTCACCACATGCCCAAATTTACTCTTTAGTTTATGATTTCTTCGAAATAATAGATAGGTTGTTGTAGTGTCATGAACATGTTGAAAATATTGAGTTAGATTTATGTTTTAATGCTTAAGTAGGTTTTCTTGTCAAATTCAACTCATTTTTTCCATCTTATTCATCATAGATTTGTCAATGAATTTGTTGCATGAACAGGTAGTTTGCTTGCAGGTTCAATTATCATAGTAGAGGATAACCTCACCAACACCCTTAGCTTCATTTCTCACCCTTCATCGACCTTATTTCAACCAAATCACCTTCAACCCTCTTTTTGAGATTTCCACCTTCACACCGTGAGAAACCCTAGAGGTGAAAGATAGACTTTGCAAGAGGTTATGGGCTTTAAAAATGGGTTTCCACCTTCCATCCATCCAATCTCACCTTCATTCCACCTCCCCTACACTTTTTCCCACCATTTGTAGCCTCAGACTTCCCTCAGCCTGTTTCTTGTACCAATTCATGAGTTTCCTATAGCACTACAAGAAACCTGTAGCAAACCTTGTAGCAGCACCATTTGACCTTTCCTTTAGCCTAGAAACCATCCTACACCTCATCTAGACCTTCCATAATCATCAAGACACCTTCATAGCTACATCCATGAGTCTAATACCTTCTTAAGCCTCCTTAGCACCCTCACCTTTGGCTGAAAAACAATGCATTTACAATCATAGTTAGGTCATGACTAGAGGCATGATTAAAAACATGATATTTAAAGCATGAAGTAGTCAGAGGGTGTTTAGCTATTTGGCCTAGGAATGTGTGATTATATTAGTCTTCTTTCCGTAATTTCAATTTAGCACTTTACTTCATGAATGTTGCCTAATTTTCTTTTATTTATTGTCGTAGCCTACATTGTAGATTTCTTTATTTAAAAAATAGCAAGATGTATATTCTTTCTTTAGAATAGTCCTTTGATTGTTGATAGAGTAATGGTTTTGAGTCTCTTGTAGTTCTAGGTCTAATTTTGAAGTGTGACAGACTTCACTCATAAAACTTAGAAATATCACCCTTTCGTACGACTCAAAAGAGGATGACCTCAGTAGAATGCATCTCTTATGTATATAGAAATGTCACCTCCAATTTTGTACGAACCTCGGGTTGATAAAGTAAAGTAGAGTAGCATCTAGGAGTTTCAACACTCTTGGTGCAATACCAAGGCTCACCACCATCATCAATATTTTTTGTGTTTTCATCTTTTATTGTTTTTGTTCATGCTTATGTTGTAGTTCTAAATTTTATTTTTAAGGCACATTAATAAATAAATCTCTCTCATTCATTTATATAAAAGGTAACCTTATTTAATATTCAGTGAGATTGTTCAAATAGTAAATCATGTGTTTTCATGTCGTATTTTGGTATCATAGCAGGTTTATCATGTATAAGAAGAATATTTCCAAAATGAATGTTGACTAGATCCAGGTTGTGAAATGGAGAATGGAAACTTGAGGAGGCAAATCCAAAGATTGGAAAGAGGAAAGTCACTTAGAAGATGGCAGGTGAAAATGAAGAAGAAAATTTTGAGCCCAAGGCTGATGAGCAATTTCAGAAGATGTTCCTCAATATGCAAAGGATCATTACAGAACTCTATGAAGACAAGAATACTAGAGATGCAGCTTTATCTTCTAAAGCCTCAAAAGAGAAAAAAGGCAAGGAAAAATTTGATGGTAATGAGTCTTCTTCTTCTCCATATTTATCTTCTTTTTATTTGTTCTCTTACAAGTCTAGTTCATTTTCAGATTCAGACTCGAAGAAGAAAATGAAATATCCCTTATTGAAGCTTGATGTTAATTTTGAATTGCTGATATATGATGGTGAAATAATACTGAAAATTTAGATAACTGGATAAAGAAACTTGAAGTGTATTGTAGAATTCAAAACATTGTTCATGATTCTACAAAAAACTAGTTATCTACACTTAGAATGGTTGGACCAACTTTGATTTGGTGAAAAATTAAAACTCAATTATATTTAAAGAATAAAGGAAAATTTGTCTCTTCATGATCTAAGTTTATTAAAGCTCTTAGAAAGAAATTTTATCCTTTAAGATATACACAATAGGCTATAATGGATTGGGAATGTTTAAGGCAAGGTAAAGAAGCATTAGGGGAATTTTGAGGTCTAAAATGGGCCTCATAAGAAAATTATAAAATAATAGTGGAAATAATAAAACAATATTTGATTACATCATCAAATTTCAGAGGGAAAAAAGAAAAAAATAATTTTTCAACTCATATTTTCAACTTATATCCCTATGGGTTTACTCAAATTTTGAGTGGGAACACTTGTTGGATGTATAATTTGATTCCTCGTCCAAGGCATACCCATGTTTCATTCTTTCGATGGATCCTCCTATACTAAAAATGAGAAATACATGAAATACGTGATTGCAATCACATTTTTTCATGTATTTCTCATTTTTCATGTAGCAGGGTCCATCAGAAGTATGTAACATGGGTACTCCTTTGGTGAGAAATTAAATATTTCATCCAACAATTTCTCCCTCTAAAAATTTTAGTAAAACCTTAGGGAGATAAGTTGAAAATACAAGTTGAAAAATTATTTTTATTATTTTATTATTTTTTAATCATTTGACATTTTCACCCCAAAAATGGTGAATCATCTCCAATGGTTGACATCATCATCTTGAATCCTATTGGTTCTTATAAATTTTATTTTGGTTGTACATTTTTCTTAGGAGGCCCATTTTAGACCTCAAAGTTTCTCTAATGAGAGTGTGTAAGAGTTTACATAGGAATTCAGGTAGAAGGAATTAGCACTTAACATTTGGTTAGACACAGGAGAAACTTTGTTAAAGTATATTGAAAGTTTGCATTCTTATTTGCAACATATATTTCTTAGGTTTAATCCAACTGACTTTGACTAAGTATGTGTGTAATCAATTCATGTTGAATCACGTGGAAGATTGTTTCAATTAAGCTTTTCAAAGAAGCCATTCAAGTATTAAGAAAAAAAGGATTCCAAAGAAGGCAAAGGGAAGAACAAATGAAAGGGAAAGAAGTCAGCAACAACTAAGAGGGAAGGAGAAATGCCTACTTGTACTCATTTTAAGAGGATCGGACATGATTACTCCAAGTGTTGGAAGCTTCATATAGAACTCAAGAAAAATAATTTTCTTAAGAAGAAGGGTGAAATGAAGTCTAATGTTGCAGCCCAACAAGATTTGGGATCTAACTTCAATGAAGAAAAGAAGATAACCGCTATGGGTATCATAGGTAATCCTTTTGAAGCTATTTATAGTTATACTTTTTATGCATATTCTTCAAAATCTAATGATGTGGTGGAGGAAAAGAAGAGAATTGAATTGTTTCACATAAGGATAATATGGAAGAACACTAAGATACACACATTATTTCATAGTGGATCACAAGAAAACTTAATATCGGAGAAATCAGTAAGGAAATTGGGATTAAAAACTAAAAAGTAACAAAACCTTACCCTTTAGGATGGTTAAAGGAAAACACTCAGATGCATGTCACAAAACAATGTCGATTAAGTTTTGCAATCACAACTAAGTTTTTTGATGAATTTTATTTAGATGTGATTCCTTTGGATATATGTGGAGTTGTGTTGGGTATTCCTTATATTTATGATCGTGATTCCATAATTTATAGAAATGATCATACGTATCATCTATTTAAATATGGAACTGAATAAAAGAGAAATGAGAAATAAACTTTCTGCAAAATGGAATTGGTTCGTTGATTTAGAAAAATGTGTATTGTTGTTCCATGTAGAAAGCAAGTAAATGTTAAATAGTTTGCACATTTTTTTATTTTCAAATGTATGCGTTCATTTCAGGTTTCCTACATCTATCACTTCAGATCATGACTCTTGTTTCATGGGGTAATTTTGGTCCACTTTTTGGGGACTTATGGACACTAAGTTGAAAAAGAGCACAATCTTTCATCCACAAACAGGTGGTCAAACAGAGGTGGTGAATAGAGAAATGGTACATATTATTAGAGGCTATTGCAATAAACATCCTAAGTTGTGGGATGAATCCTTACACTATCTACAACAAGCTTACAACCGGGCCTTGCATTCTTCTACTAGTAGATCTCCTTTTGAGACATGTTTTGGGTACCTAGTGAAGTCACCAATGGACTTGATTTTTAATGAAGAAGATCAGGAGGATGGACATGGAGATGCTGACAAAGCAATCATGTTCATTCAAAGAATCCAGAAGATTCATGAAGCATTGCAGGATCAATTGGGGAAGAGTCAAGCCAAGTAAAATATGTTCCATTACAAGCATCGGGTGGATTATCGCTTTCAGTTTGGTGTTAAATTATGGCTACACATCATCAAATAAAGGATGAAAGGTGAAGGTAAAAATTTCGAAACCAATCATGTATGGTCCTTTTAGAATTTTTGAAAATATTGGGCATAGTTCATTCCAGTTGAATTTTCCTCCACACATGCACATATATTCAATTGTAAATGTTGAAAATTTGAATCTGTGCGAACCTCTTATAATCATGTATCCAGAAGAAAATGTTCAAATTCCAACTATAGATGAGTTTTTACCTACAAGCATGACTGAGTTACAGGAAGATAACATATTAGATAAGAAGGTCTGCACTTCCAGGCGTGGATAAGTTGAGTATCTTCGAGTGGGACTAAAAGTCATGAATCAAAGAAAAGAAATTTGGATGGAGATCGAAAGGGTGAGGGGGTTGTACGCTTACCTCATGTCTTCTTAAAAGAAAAATTTTGGTGGTCCAAAATCTTCTAGTGGAGAGGAATAATCCACGAGGATCCTCAAAATGCTTAGAATGTTATGGTACAATATTCTTCTAAAAATAACTCTAAGCTGAAGAGCTCATCATGTTGATTACAGTGATATATTCAGTTCAAAAAATAGCCTCCATATGAGGGATAAAATGCCCGCTGAAATTTTCCTCCAATAGGAAAAAAAGTGGCCAAAGCCGACCAAGTGGCAAGCACATATCATGACAAGTGAAAAGTCAACGCAGGTGGTAAAAGGTCATATTCAACAGGTCAAAGGTTGGTCACATGGGAAAGGTTGGGGTTGAACCCGCGACCTCTACCAACATAATACAAAACCTTACCAACACGTTATGTATTTCATTTATTCAATTTTGGTTGCAAAACTATATAAATTTTATGGTAATATGGTAAGTGGGGGTAGGGTGGCAGAGCCTGCCACATCTGACAGCCCTGCCAACCCAAAGAAATGGTTAATCAAAACTAACAAATAGTTATCAACAATCCCAAATGGCTTGGAGGAGGTGGAATCCAAAGGTGCGACAACAGGAGTTTTATATGGCATGTCATGAAACAGACTTGGAGTATCGTTAAGTTGAAACGATGTATGGTTATGTGGCACAGAGTTGTTAGTTTATATGCCATGGGTTATGGTTTTATTCCACCACTAATATGGTTATGTTTTATACCATAAATAAATATTCCACCAAACTAATACATTAATACGATTTTCTATGTATTGAATACAATGCACCAAATTAAATCTAGTGTTATAACATATGTTTTTTAACCATATGGAATTGTGCCAAGTATTAAAAATATATGCCATGATTACCATTCAAATCCAAAGAGGCTCACGAGTTTGACCCTAGGACCTTCCCGTGGCCATATAAGATGATTTACCATTGTGCCATCAACAAGGGAGATTACAATGACTCTTCAAAATTAATTATATTTAAGCCTATAAATTCCTTCTTGGGCATAACTTGGCCATCCTTGGACCTTTTTCAGAACATAAATTTTTGTTGGACTGTAGATATTGAGGCCTACATGTTGACAGTAGCCATTGGTGCCTGCGTGCGTAGTCCATAATGGCGAAAATGTATGTAAAGATAATTTTTGAGCATTCCTAATACAACATATGCCCATTGGAAGCGGAAGCGGAGACGTAGTTCACGAGGGACGAAATTTGTCATCAATGTTGTTTGTGTTTGCATCTTTTATTGATGTTTTTCATGCTTATGTTTTAGATCTCAAGTTTATGTTTAAGGCAATTTAATAAATCAATTTCTCTCATTCATTCATATAAAAGGAAACCTTAGTTAATGTTCGATGAGATTGAACAAATAGCCAATCCTATGTTCTTAGATCAAGGGACCAATCCCAGGGACTGAAAAAAGAAGAAATGAATCCTACCATATATTATAATGCATTGATAGGAATCAGAACTCCTCAAACTCTCAATATAGAAGGATACATGAAGAAGAAAAAGGTAATAATGTTTATTGATTCAAGTAGTACTCATAATTTTATTCATTTTAAGATAGCTAAGGATTTGAATTGATTTCATTATCTATCACTAGAGTGTCAAGTTATGGTTGAAAATGGAGGAAGTATAAATTTCTCATGGAAGTACCATAATATCAATCCAACCATGGGGACTATGTGTTGAATATTCCAACGCTTTCAATTCCAATGGGTGCCACATATGTTGTATTAAGAGTTTAATGGTTACAATATTTTTGGACGACAAATTTTAATTTTCAAGAACTGTTCTTGAATTTTTTCTTAGAAGGAGACAAATCTGTATTAAAGTGCATCATAGGGAAACCTAGAAATATAATAAACTCTAATGACATGAAAAAACTTTTTAAGATGTAAAAACGAGGGGTAATATCACAATTATTTTCACTAGATGTTCAAACATATAATTCATCCATTTCTCCAGATATCCAATGATTCCTTCAAAATTATTCCAAGGTATTTAAGTATCCAAAAGCTCTCGCACCTACTCATGATCATGGTGATGCTATTCTCTTGATTCCAGGATTTTTTCCTCGAAGCATCAAACCTTATAGATATACCTATGCCGAGAAGACAAAACTTGAATGTATGGTTGCAAAAATGCCAGAGTTGGGTATAATTATATCTAACCAAAGTCCTTTCCCTTATCTAATAGTATTAGTGCACACGAAGGATGGGCCATGGAATATAACTCTGGATTATAGAGAGATGAATAAGGTCACTATTAGGGATATATTTTTCAGTCCTACCATTGATTAATTGTTGGATGAACTACATGTAGGAATATAATTCACCAAGTAGGATCCTCACTCAGGATATCATCAAATTAGAATGAAGAAAAAATACATTCCAAAAGTAGCATTAAGAATTCATGAAGGTCATTATGAAATTTTAGTCATACCTTTTTGCCTTACTAATGCACCTTCCACATTCTATGGTTTGATGAATTCCATTTTCAAACCCTCGCTTAGAAAATTTTTGTTAGTATTTTTGATGATATACTAAAATATAGGAAGCCTTGGAAAGGTCATATTCAACATGTTGCATGGTGCTCAAACTATTGAAGGAGAAACAATTGTATGAAAAACCCTCCAAATGTGTCTTTGGGGTAGAGGAAGTGTAATATTTGGGTCATATTGTATCTTATGAATGTGTTAAGGTAGAACTTAACAAAATTAAAGACATAAAGGAATGGAAAATCCCCACATCCTTGAAGCATATTTTAGGATTTCTTGGTTTGAGGGGTTATTATTACACGTTTATTAAGAATTATGGGAAAATAGCAACACGAGTAACAACGTTACTAAATAAAGATGATTTTTTTTGGACTTGAGAAGCAACTAAGGTGTTTGATCATGTTAAAGAGGGAATGTGTTGACCTCCAATATTAGATATACCATAAAAAAAACCTTTATTGTGGAATGTGATGCCTTAGGAAAAGGCATTAATGTTGTTTTAATGCAATAAGGAAGACCCATTTCTTTTGAAAGTCATCCAATCCAGAGAAAGTATTTACACTAACCTATTTATGAGAAGGAAATGTTGGGAAGTTTATAGGATCTAAAGAAATGGCATACTTAACTAATGGGAATACATTTCAAGGTAAATAACGATCATGATAGTCTTAAATACTTTTTGGAACAAATATTATCTTTAGAAGAGCAAATAGAAATGGGTCACAAATATGTTGCATTATGAATTTTAGATCATCTACAAAAACTGGAAGAGAAATGTTGTTGCAGAAGAACTCTCATGAATGGATGAGGATGTGGAAGCATTTCTCTGTGCCATCTATATTATCCAACCTGATTGGATAACTGAAGCAAGGGATAATGGAAGAATTCCAAAGAGGTATGAAAAATCATTGAAATTTTCTAGAAATATCGCATTGCATCTAATACATTTATATGAAAAAATTACTCACTATGGTACAAAGATCGCTCATATATATGTAAGAACTCCCAACTCAAACAAAAGGTTATTTTGGAAATTCACACCTCTCCTATTGAAGGGAACTCAGGATTTTCAAAAACATACCACAAGATCAAGAAATAATTTTTTGGGATGGCCTTAAATATGATAATTAGAAGTTTGTGGTAGAATGTTTGGTTTTCCAAAGAAATAAAGGGGAGAAAATTAATACCCTGGGTATTTTACAACCATTAGCCATTCCATATTAGCATTTGGAGGAGGCCTTGTCAGATTTTATCACTAGTTTACCCAAGTGTGAAGGGAATATTTTCACATGGTCTTAATTGATAGAGATACCAAGTGTGAAATTTTTTTTGCATTATCTCATCCATTCAAGGCTAGTATAGTTTCTATGTATTTTTTCGAAACAATTCAAAAGATACATGGAAACCCAAATATTATTGTAAACGACAAAGAACCCATTTCCACTGGATTTTTTTGGACTAAATTGTTTTCTTGTCTTGGTTCTCAATTAGCTCACAGTTCATCTTATCATCGTGAACTAATGAGAAAAATAATGTAGTGATTTTTTTTTTTGAAATGATATCTTTATTGTGTTGTAGCTCCAAAAGAAAGGAAATGTGTCAAGTGGTTACCTCTGGAAGAATTGTGGTACAATACTTCCTTCCATACTACAAAAAAATGACACCATTTATGGAATTTTATGTCCATATTATCCACCATCCATCACATTATCTTTAAGAGACTATTATAAGGTTCAAGAAGAGGAATATCACTTTAAAAATCAACAAAAATATCTTCAACCCCTAAAGGATAACCTAACTCTAGCGTCGAATTGAATGAAACAATAAGAAAATCAACATCGTAATGAAAACAGTTTTGATGTGGGAGATTGGGTCTTTTTATAGCTAGAACCATACAAACAAATGCCCCTCAAGCAAGCTACAAAGGATAATGAATTATCACCCATGTTTTATGGCCCTTATAAGGTGTTGCAAATGATTTGTATGATGCAATAAAAATTAGAGATACCTGCTAGTGAGCCCTGGTATTGCACCAAGAATGTTGCAACTCCTAGGGGCTTCCCTACTTTACTTTATCAACCCGGGGTTCATACAAACTTGGAGGTGACAATTCTATATACATAATAGATGAATTCTACTCATGTCATCCTCTTCTGAGCTCTACGAAAGGGTATTACTTCTATGGTTTCTATGTAAAGTATGTCACACTTCTAGAACTAGGCCTAGGGATACCAATGATTCAAAGCCATGGCACTATCAGAAAGTACATAATTATACCATAGTAACCAAGTACATCTGACTATTCTGCAATGAATGAAATCTACTTATTAGACTATGATAAGAATTGTAAAGCAACTTAGGTACCTTGCATGAAGTAAATTTCTGAATTGAAATGATAGAAAGGAAACTAATCTAATAAAACTTAGCTCGGAAAAATGGCTAAACACACTCTACTTATCATATGCTCTATCTATCATGTTTTTATTCATGCAACTATTCATGACCTAACTATGCTTGAAAATGTGTTGTTTTGTAGCTAGGAGAAGAAAGTGTTAAGGTGGCTGATGGAAGGCTTGAAAACATGGGGGCAAAGCTGGAGGTTTATGAGTGGTTCTTGTAGGTTTAGAAGGTGACCATGGTGGTTCCTAGGCTTAAAGATGGGTCCACAGGTACTGTTCCAAGTGCTACTATAGGTTTCTTGTAGTGCTACAGGAAAGTCTTGAATTGCTACAGGAAATAGGTTGAGGGAAATCTAAGGCCAAAAATAGGTGGAAAAATGGTAGGGAAGGTGGTGTGAAGGTGGATGAGGATTATTAGTTGGTGGCCCACCACTTGGCCAATCTCAGAGCCTCTTGGGAGGCTTGTCTTACACCCCTAGGGTTTTGTCATGGCGTAGGGATGAAAAATATTAAAACACTGCTGATGGTTATTTTGGTAAACATAGGGCTGAAAGAAGATGAGAGATGAAGTTGGAGGTGCTAGTGAACTTATCCTTGGCTATGCTACCTATACCTGCAATCAAACTACCTATTCATGCAATAAATATGAACAAATTCATGATAAAGGAAGTGGAAAATCTGACTTGAATTTGTAAATAAAATCTATCCTAATCTTAGAAACAAAGATCTACCACAACATATTGAAAATGTTCATGGAATTACAACTAATCTCATCTATTCCAAGAAACCATAAACTAAAAATAATTTTAAGTTTGTGGGGAAGGTCGACCCTCCTCAAGCTCTATTGACAGAGGTGAGAGGGGGAGGCTTGAGTCACAAATTTACGGAGTTTATCACCTATTCTACCACTCATCTAAGTAGACTAAATCTATAACAAAAGAAAAATGGAAGAAAACTAAAAAAATAAATGAGAATACCAATAAACTAGATAACTATTCATAAGAAAAACTAGCTAAATGATATGAAACAAAATAATGATTACAAAAGAGAGGCTAAGGCACATGGATTGGGCCCTAACCCAAAAGCATAACTCTCTGGAACTAGATCAGTAAGGCAAAGTCCGAATTATCATTTCATTTAAAAAATATAGTCTCATTACATCCATGAAAGTCTTGAAAAACTAATTACAGTAGCAAAGATCCTAATGGTTTTCTCCAAAATCCTAATCCTAATGAGCTCTTGCTCAGCTCTATTTAACCTAAATGGTAGCTACCAAAATCTCCCTAGAAAATAGGTGATGAGTCCACTTGACTCCAAGTGAAGTATGGCTTGAGTGCACTTGGTCTTGAGTTTTCTTGGATGCATTTGATTTCAAGCTATTGGAGTGAATCTTGAGGATCCCTTGGCTGCCTTTGGGAGTTAAGGAGGGTGGATAGCCCCCTATAATCTCTCCTTGGTGTCTACTCTAAATATTTATGAAAAAAGATCCACAAAAATGCCATATCTTCATGATTTTCCTACATTTAATCTTATGTTAGGTACTTGAAGTATGTTAAGCCTCAATCACCACCTACACTAGCATCATAAGACCATAATATAAAATTCAAGAAAAGAGATTTAATAAGGCAAAATGGTGACCATTAAACACTCCAAATGTGCCTAATGATGGAGCTCATCATCAGCCCCCCTACTAAATGGTTGCTTATCCTCTGAGAAACTAATCCTCCTTTTGCATTTCCTTTAAAGCCTTGATGGACCCTCTGACTTCCCAAGGAAGAAGTGTGGGAATCCCTTCAGGAGGGTAAAACCCATCATTCTTTTTTGCTTCTTCCCATTATATGTTCTATTCATCTTGGTCCTTCCCATCACTCAGCCCCAACAACAAGGGTGGATTGAGCTTTAGACGAAGCCATTGAATATTTCTAGCCTGCATGGCCCTCTTGTACAATGTTGCCCTTTCCAAGGCACCTCTTAATATTTTTGGAGTATGGTGCTCCATGTTTATAAGGCTGTGAGGGAGGTTGTTCCATCTCCTTTGGCTAGCCATAATGTACTAATCACCTAATAGCCTAGAAACATCATCAAAGTGGGTTATTTCATGAGCTTGTGTATGGAGGTACCTTTCAGCTAGTTCAGGATCCCTTTAAATCTTTAGATGGTTATTAATGAATCCTACAGGGCTGAACAACTCTACCCTAATGTTTAAGGGTTCTCTATTTTCTCTTCTCATAACCCTCCTCATATCTTGTGCTCGTGTCTCCTCATTCACCATCCATGATGCTAAAGCCATTAATTGCATATCCCCCATTGTAGGATTGGGTTCCAAAATATTTAAATATGTTAACACAAGGTTACGCATATAAAAATCTTCCATCTTTGCCTTGTCAGCCATGCTAGCTTGATTGCATAAATCAATGAGTTTTCTATAATTTTGGAAAGCTAAGGATCCATGAGAGGCTAAAGTATTAATTTTAAAGAGGAGCCAATGATCCTTAAGGTAAACTGCATATGAATATTAAGGATATCTGTGTTGAATGGCCTCCATGCATAAATCTTCCATGGTTGTCACTTGTTTACCTTTTCTTTAAGTTGCTCTTGTAGTGCTACATTCTATGCCTATGATTTGTGAAGCTGCCCCTTCAACACTGACTCTCTGAACCTCACATCAGATAAATATTTTCCCAATTCAACTACTTTTCCTTCCATGAATCCTATATCAAACACTCCTTTAGATGTGGCAAGCTTCATCCAATGATGAGTGCATCCCCTCTCTTCCTCCAACTGATAAAACAAGGGATTTGTGAATTTTTGAGGAATTAATCTACCCCCCTCAATGTAGGTGTAGTAAGATATGAGATTGGGTTGAGGGCTAGGGATTGATAACATTGCAGCATATTTGGGATTTGATTTTGGTGAGGTGACGTCTTCTTTATTCTCTTTTCTTCCCTCTTTTTCATCATGTTTTTCCTCTTGTGTCCTGCCATCAACTTCCTTAGCCTCTTGTACTCTTGTGGTTGTGTTTTCCTCCTCAACCAAGGAATTTTTCTCCAAATTTGTGCTTGCTAGAGTTTCCTATAGAAAACTCTAGTTTTCTTGCTGAAGACTCACTTCTTCTTGATTTTCACTCTTTTTACTCCTTGAAGGGTCAATGGAGGTTGCATGGAGTTTGTGGGATGCCAACCTGGTTGAATGTCTTTTGATATATGTTACAGGGGTCGTTATGGGTGAAGTGACTTCTTGTACTCTTCCTTCCTCTAATATGATTTCTTCCTCCTTTTGTGGTGATTATTCAATGGTGATAGGGCTCTTGGTGGGACTTTGTGGCCTATCCCTATCTCACCATCTGACTTTTCCTAGTTGTGAAGTACATAGGTGTATCCTTCTTTCTTTTTGTTTTAATAGGTGTGCTCAAAGTAGTTAAAGTGGAAACTACCTCTTGGTATATGATGTCAGGTGACATTCTTGTGTCTTGAGGGGAGATTTCATGGCCTAAGATAGGGTAAATATATTATTTTTCCTCAGTCTTTACTTGCTCCTTTCCTTCAACTTCTTCTTGCTCTCTTTCTGTTGTCTCTATGTTCTCTGTCTCAATTTCCATCTCCTCCTTTTCCTCACTATTTTCTGCCTCTTCTTCCTCTCTATTTTATGCTTCTTCTTCCTCTTCTTCTTCCTCCTCTTATAATTCTTCTTCTCTAGGGCAAGAAGAAGATTTTTTCCCTATTTGGGTAGCTATAAAGGCTTCCCTATCCATGTCTATAAAATACGACTAGGATATAGGTAGGTTTAGCCTTCTCAAAGCATCATCTCTAATTAATTTTATAAGTCCATGATGGGCCAAATGTTGATACTTCCTTTGTCTCAATTTATGACTCATATCAGTGATGTATTTTAGGAGGAAGTGAGGGACACTTAGTCTCTGTTTGAGGGAAGCTCTCCTTGGAACCTTAGTTCATTTAACAACCTGAAATGATACCCATAAACCACACTCAATATGCCTTCACAAGAGATGAATTTCATGATGTGGATGGAAACTTTATCCCAGGGGTATGGGAGGCTCTCTCTTCTCACAACATTTTTATCTTTAATATACTTCTCTCCATGTAAGAAGAAATTATTTTTGGCTGCAGTGCTAAGAATTCTTTCCTTGATCCATTTGACTCCTAAGGGAAAGGTGGCAACTCTACTTATGTGTTCACAAGATAGAGTGATGGCTAGTCCTCTTATCACAATGGTGGCTCTTTCTTCTGAATGTTACTGTAGGGAAACGACAAATTCTTTATCTATTTCATAATCACAACCTTTCAATAGCTTGAAGAACCCTATCCATTGGTGATTTTGGAAGATTTCCATAACCTGAGGGTGCTTCCTAATTCTCTTAATGTATGTGGGCTCCCTCTTGTTGATTCCCCCTCACATTTTAATGTTCTGAGATTAAGGTCGTGAGAGGTTTTTAGAGGTAAGTTTTGGAGATGGAGACTTTGAAAAAAAACATAAGAAAATTATTTTACCCTTTAATTGTCAAATATACTTTTGCTGAGTGTGAATTACATGGAGGAATTTCAGTGTTGGAGGATGCCAATCAACTTACCTTGGTCCTTTGATATTTTGGTGTGATATATGGAGGATTTTGGAAACCAATCCACCCTAAAGAAACTCTTTGCTTCGCTCTAAGCCTCTATTGGTGTACTTTTGAACTAGCCTATAGAAAAATGTTGTTTCCTGTAGCACAATGGTGCATGCATTAGGGGAATTTTCAGGTCCAAAATGGGCATCCAAGGAAATTATAAAATAATAGTGGAAATAATAAAATATATTTGATTACATCATCAGATTTTAGAGGGAAAAAATAAAAAACTACTTTTTCAACTCGTATTTTCAACTTATCTCCCAAATGGTTTACTAAAATTTCAAGTAGGAGTACTCGTTGGATGAAAAATTTCATTCCTCATCCAAGAAGTACCCATTTTGAATACTTTTTATGGATGCTGCTACACAAAAAATGAGAAATACATGAAAAACATGATTGCAATCACATTTTTTTATGTATTTCTCATTTTACATGTAGCACGATCCATCAAAAGTATGAAACATGGGTACTTCTTAGATGATGAATTTAATTTTGCATCCAACGAGTACTCCCTCTCAAAATTTGAGTAAAAAATTTGGGAGATAAGTTGAAAATACAAGTTGAAAAAAGTAGTTTTATTATTTTATTATTTTTTAATCTTTTTACTCTTTTACTTAAAAAATGGTGAATCATCCCCCATGGTCGACATCATCATCTTGACTCCTATTGGTTCTTAAAAATTTTATTTTGGTTGTAAATTTTTCTTAGGAGGCCCATTTTAGACCTCAAAATTCCCCTAAGGCAAACCCAAACTTCGATGTTGCTCCTCTTAGGGCTCCTACTACTCTCCTGCACTTGCTTCTCTTCAAAATTCTCAACAAAATGGTGGAAATGAGACAAATCTTTCCTTTATTGGACTTGTTAACAAATTTTGGAGCGTTGTGGTGACTCATACTCAACTTGAGTTTACTCTTAAAGATTGTTGGCCCCCACTTAAATTAATCATTGCTAACCTCATGATCACTTCCCTTCATACTCATCCAATCTCACCTGACTCGATTTGACATTCCTAGGTGGCATTCACTTTCACTTTTCAATTAGTTTTACTTTACGAAGGTGGCCAAGTTAACTGGCCACCTTTTTTCCTTTAAAACTTCTAAATCTTGACATTTAACTATTTTGGCCATTATGGATGCACGAGGGGTGAGAGGCCATACTTGTGCTTAGCTGGTGTTGGTGAGGTGTTGCAAGAGTTGGTGCAAGTATCTAGAGTGGGTGGTGTGCCCGAGTCTTCTATTTGATGTGTCTTCATATTTTTTTTTTGTTTTCTGAGTGAGATGCTTATCTTTTCTGAGTGAGCTTCTTACCCTTTTCTTATTTTATTTATTTTGCAGGTATTTCATGGAGGTCTTAAAATGCTATGGCTAGTGTACTTGTCCATATGGAGTCTGCTGGTGGTCTCCTAGAGTCATCTATATCAAATTTCCTTCATCTTTTCTCCTTTTTGTGCCACACACAAATTTTCTACAGGAAACTCTCTAATACCTATAGCAGTTTGTTCCTTGCCTCTTCTTGCTTTAGTTTGTTCAGGAATGGAGGGATATGGGTTATGGAGGCTATGGATGAAGTCATGGGATAAATGGATCGAAGGGTAGGCAAGAGAAATGGTTCCTATGCCAAGTTTTAAAGGATTTAGCTTCCCAAGTTGCAACATAGGGTTTAGATAGGGAAACCTTGCACATGGAGTGAAATAGGGTGTTGGGAATTGTAGGCATATGAAAAAAACATATTATCAAGCCCTGACCGAAGTTCAAAAATCTCTTAGAAAACCTTTTCCTTCATAAATGAGTTTCCTGTAGCATTTACTAGAGTTTCCTGTAGTGCTACAGGAATCCTATAGCTGCCTACTATTTTGCCTATAGCAATTCCAGATTAGGGAAAAAAATGAACTTGTTTCCTATGTGGTGGGTGAAATGGATGAAGAGATGGATGATGGAGTGGCTTATGCAGTGTGCAAGAAGAGAACAAGAAATAAGGAAGATAAATCGCTCCTCTGGATCCTAAAAACCATCTTCAATTGTGAACCTGCAAAATAGAAAAACACATAAATTCATAGCTATTTATTTTTCTTTTTCTCTCTTTTTTTTTAACTTTTTTTTTCTTGAAGGCAAGTGGGCTGCCTCCATAGAGGTTTTCAACCCATAGGCCCGCCTTGGGTACCCGAAAGGGGTTTTCACCCAAGGGTGTTATATTCTCTATTCTTCTTTTTCTTTTTTTTTTCTTTTTTTTTTGCTCTAGGACTACCTCATCGAGGGTTTCAACCCTACAATTGGCCTAGGGCACCTCATAGAGCTTTTCACCCATGCCTCTTTATTATTTTTTTTTTCTTTTTTTTTCTTTAGGATTCATTGGAAACTATGGAGTTTCCCATAACATACACTTCCTTGCTTATGGAATTTATAAATTCTTCCATAAACAGTGGATTCTTATAAACCTTGAGTCTGTAACCATTAACAAGTAGGGGGATTACTTCCTTATCTATGGTTCTGATATAAACTGCACCATTATCATAGAATTTGTCCACTTTTTAGGGTTCCAACCATCTTGTCATTTGTTTGCCTTTGAAGTCCTTAAACCTTGAGTCATGCAACAACGCCCAATCTCTTTCTTGAAACATCTTTTCTTTAATATCCTTGTCATGCCAAACCTTCCTTTGTAGTTGAATTACCTCTGTGTGGAGGAGTGCTTGCATCTTGAACTCATCCAATCCATTTAATTGCAACAACCTCTCTTTTTGGGCATTTGAAATTTCTAGGTATAGCTTAGCTGCCATCCTTAAGGTGTTGAATTCAAATTCAACTTAAAGGAAATCTTTTTTGCCATAAACTAGGTCATAAGGAGTAAATCTTGTTGTTGTTTTTGAGGTAGTGTTGTAGGCAGAAGTAGCTTCTACCAATCTCTCCACCCAATATTTTCTGCTACTGCTCACAACCTTAGTGTGGGTACTCTCTAAGGCTATGCTAGTTATTTCTACTTGGCCATTCGCCCAAGGGTGGTAGGTAGTAGAAATATTATGCTTAATATTGTGCCTCCTTAGAATATTCTCAATGAGATGAGAATTTAATTGTGCCCCCTGATCAGTGCCCACTTCTCTGGGGTACCAGAACTTGTAAAACACATTCTCCCTCCAAAATTATGCTACTTTCTCCTCGATTCCTTCCTTCACAACTTTTGTTTCAGCCCACTTTATCAGGTATTCAGTGTAGACTATGATATACTTTTTCTGTCCAGATGGTTGATCAATGGGTCTAATGAATTCCATGCACCATTTATCAAATGGCTCAAGGGCCACCTAAGGGTGCAAAGGCATATCATCCATTTGTGTAAGTTTTCCCATCCTTTGGCACTGTTCACACCTGCTAGTGTATCTTCTGGAATCCTGGTGAAGGGTAGGCCAATAGTATCCTACCTACAAAACATTGAAAGCAATACATTTTGTAGAAAAGTGGCCTCCACATGGGCTATAGTGACATGCAAATAGGATATCAAAAAATTCTTCCTCCCTCACACATATCCTGAGGATTTGGTCAGGAATTAGCTTGAAAATATTTCCCCCAATCCAGGCGAAAGGGGCACTTTTTCTAATGATCTTGCTTTTCTTCCTGAATGGGATATTAGGAGGGAGTTTTCTAGAAACCAAGTAGTTATCCATGTTAGAAAACTATTGTTAGAGTGTTGATATAGCAAAGAGATGTTCATCTCACAGATGGTAATCCACCATTCCTTCTTCACCTCCTGATACCATTTTTGTGATCAGGAGATCATGTCCAAGTTATGAAAAATGCTCAAAAATTAAAGTTCTCAAAAGTGGTTACAATATAAATGAACAAAAAGGTCTCATCACTATGATTCTGGTGCTGTGAATGGTTCTCAAAATTGAGGTCTTATGCAATAGTTATTGAGGTTTGAAATCGTCCAGTAAACTTCAAAAAAGGACTCTTTGACTTGGTTTAACTTTAGAAATTTTAGTAAAAAAATTTATTATTATGTTAAAAGTAATTTTTTTTTATTTTGGTGGAAGCCAATAGAAGGGAACCATGTGGCCTGCCCAGAGGCTACCATGTGGCCGTAGGCTTGAAGGAAAAGGTTTAAAAAAGAAATTGTGTTTAAGCCCAACACCGTGGGAAGTCACTGCACGAAAGCTTAGGTCGGCTCTAAACAAGAATGGGTCACATTGCACGCAACAGTTGGGTCAGGACTGAATGTGGATGGGTCACCCTACACCTGAGTTGGGTCGGCTCGTTATATCAACCAAAATATTTGTGCAAGTTCGAGGGATCGAACTCGGACCTCCTTCCCGCGAGCGCACAGGCTCGAACTGTCAGGATGTGCATTAGTACTTAACCATCAATGGACGGTTGAATTATTTGACCTTACCCTTTGATTTGGGTGGAGAAAAAAAGGGCTATCCCCTATACCATATGGCCCTTCACTGTGACCAAGGGCGCGACGTCAACCTTATCTTCCAGCAGACTATCGGTGAAATTGCACATGTGAACGCACTTGTTGATAAACCTGACATTTATTGCTACCGCTAATTTGGGGTGCGGTTCCACCATTTCATGATGGACCACCATTTTTTTCGACTCTAACTGGAGTTCCTCCAGTTTTGGAGGAGGTTTTTGAGGGATATTGGGAAAATTTTGTTTTTTCCATAACTCTCTCATTATTAAACCAAAAAAGGTGCAAAAATAGTCAATTTTGGGTATTTTCGAGAATCTGAGTAGTTTGAAATAGGTTTTAGGACGAACAGAGGTCATCTTCAGTAGTTTTAGCTTCAAGTAAGGTCAAGGAGTCATAAGGGCCATCGTGGAGAAGGCAATGTATTGGGCTCTCTTTATCTATTTTATGTAAATGAATAGTCACCTTTGGCTAATTCATACCTTCTGAAGCTGATTTTATAGATATTTTTTCCTATTGAGGCTTATTTTCACTTGTACTTACATTTTGAGCAAATTCATACATGAGGGACATGCCATTGGGAGTTGGACCAGCAGATGTAGCCTAGGAGGGGTGAACTGCTTCAACAATTTTCTGAGTAATGTGATTTGTGAAGTTTATTTCTCTGTTCTTTACTATTGTACAATGACAAACAATTAAAATACTTAATAAATCCTCACAAAAAAATCTGTTTAACAAATACATAACTATTTTTTTAACCTGCAAATTAAGGAGAACCTTATGCAAACATTATTATTACTATTTGAATACTTAGCATAACATAACTAATACAATCTATTCAGATCAGAGATTATGAGGGAATTTTAGAGCAACCAAGTAGTTATCCATGATAGAAAACTATTGTGAGAGTGCTGATATAGCAAAGAGATGTTCATTTGGCAGCTGGTCATCCACCATTCCTTCTTCACCTACAAATAGAGCTAACTTGGATAAAAAATCCGCAAAAACATTTTCCTTTCGAGGTTTATCAACAATAGCTAGGTCAAACTATTGTAAAAGTAACAACCATCTAATTATCCTAGCATTAACATATGGTTTTTTCATTAAATATTTGATGGTTTGATGGTCAGTGTGAACAAAGGTCTGGTACCTAGTTACATAATGTCTAAATTTGTTTAAAGCATGGAAAATGGCTAACATATCCTTCTCTGTGATAGTATAATTTAGCTCGGTTTTAGATAATTTATTATTGATGAAATATATTACATAAGGTAATTTGTCTTCTAACTATGCTAATGCTACCCCCACATCTTTGTCGGATGCATATGTGTGGATGTGGAAAGGAAGAATCTAATTTTGAACTCAAAGAATGGGGGAAATAGTCAAAATTCCCTTAATGAGCTCAAAAGACTCTTGAAAATGACCAGACCAAATAAACTCAGAATATTTGGCCAATAGAACAAATAGTGGCGAAGCCATCTTAATGAAATATTTGATGAATATTCTATAATAACCAGCTAACCCTAAGAAGCTCCTGACATCTCTCTACTTTTGAGGAGCAGGTACCCTTGGTTTTGCTTGAGTCCACCTTTATTCCTGATTGGGAGATTGAGTGTCCTAATGCAACACCTGCTCTCTTCAGGAACTCACACTTTTCTGGGCTCAGGGAGGGATGCATCTCAGTGCACCTTCACATTACTTTACCCAAATTGGAGAGCGCTTCCTGAAATTAATCCCCATATGGTGTGAAATCATCCATATAGATTTTAACAGAGTCATGGACTAGCTCAGAGAAAATTCTTAGGACAACTCTTTCGAAGGTAGCTGGGACATTGCAGAACCCAAAGGGAAGGACTCTGTAAGCGAAGGTACCCCAAGGGCAGGTGAAAGTAATCTTATCTAGGTCTTCAGGGCTGATTTGAATCTAATTGTACCCACTAAACCCATCTAAGAAGGAAAATAACTTCTTCCTTACAAGGCTATCCAGGACTTGGTCTATAAAGGAAAAAGGGAAATGGTCCTTCTTGGTGGCTTTGTTAATTTCCCGATAATCAACACCAATTCATCATTTTCCATTCTTCTTCGGGACTAGGACAAGAGCAGATACCCACTCACAGTCTGATATAGGATAAATGAAAACTGCATCCAACAATTCCTGTAGCTCTACCTTGACTATGTCCTTCAAAGTTGGGTTCATCCTTCTATTGGGTTGTTTCACAGGCTTGCATCCTTCTTTGATGTAAATATGATGCCTCCATACTCAAGGATGCACCCCTTTCATGTCCTTGTAATCCCAAGCAAATGCATCTAGGTTTTCTTTTAAAAGCTAGCATCATGGAAAATTTTAGCGGCTAATATTTGCAGGTGGGCTAATTTTCCATGGTTTTTCCAAATAAAAGATTCACCAATTTCCATTTTTTTATAAAATTGATTTGCCCAAATTTTACAATATAAAATTATTTTACCTTAAAAATCGCCAAAATTATATAGAAATAATATAATATCATTATAAATTTGAAGAATTTTACAAATACATCAATAAAAATTTTATACTTTTCATATTAGGGACTTGTGAGATTTGCCAATTTTTTGAATTGCAAAAAAAAAATCCATCCTTAAAATTTTCCCTGGCTAGCATAACTACTTTTCTTCTTCATATGAAAGGTTTGAATTGATTTTCAGAGATATGGATGGGCTAATCTCAATAGCCTTGGTGGTTTCATAGGTTGAATCAACTGAGTACACTTCCATACAAGGTTAGCTTTTAGACTCTTTGACTAGGTTTTCAAGAGGACTGTTAGTGGGGGACTAGTTTTGAATGGCATGGTCAATGAGTTCGTCTTCATAAAGTTGTCCCCCTCTAAGAACAATATCTTTGGTACACATAGGGGTAGTGTTATATACCTTATCTTCTTCATCCTCCAACCATATAGGTAGATCATGATCAATGGAAGGATGAGCTGGAGGATATAATACCAGTTGTTTAGACAAGGGCCCACTTTTAATAGTCATGTTTCTGGCCCGACAGCTAATATAATCATTTGAAGTGGATAACCAAGGTCTCCCTAAGATGAGAGGGTATCCAGTGAACTTAGTTTTCAGTTGTAGAACTAAGAAATCTATAGGATACTCCGAATATTCAATTGTAACCATAACATCCTCATCAATTCCTTCCGGAGTTAGTGTGGACCGATCTGCAAGTTGCAGAACTGTTGTGGTTTTCCTCAAAGTCCCTTGGAGATTAAGTTTCAACATAGTTTCCTTGGTCGTGACATTGATGGCATCCCCTAGATCAATAAAAGTATTAGGGAATATGGCACCATCTATGTGGACATCTACAATTTGACTGTCAGGGTCCAGGTACTTTGGAAAGATCACCCTTCCTAGCATTAATTCAGATAGCTATACTACCACATTGATGGTGGATGTATATTTCTTCTTTCTCCCAAGTTTCTTGAAGCAATTTTCCTTAATTAGCCTATTGTAATTAGGGACATGCTTAATGGCCTTGAGAAGTAGTATCTTTACACTCAAACTTTTCAATTCTCCCAGATGTTTAGTCTCCCCTAGGGTGTGGTGGCTAGGATGGATCACGCGCTGAGGAAAAGGAGGTTGTTGGATCTGAGTGTTACCTTCTTATGTTTCCTCCTCAACCTCTAAAAGTAGAGATGTAGGGTGGTTTTCTGGGATTACTCTTCCTAACCTGAGATTAATATCCTGTATCGCCACAACATAAGCTGGATAAGATGTTTCTCCACTGTAAAATTGTTGTGTCTGTCAGCTGTTAGGGTTCGGATTTAGCTGTGTAGGCATTTGAGTCATCTTAGGTGGAGCAGCATGAGTAAGCTGAGGTTGAGGAGGGGGTGGATGCATTAGGGAAGGTGGTTGATTGTGTTGAGGCCTGCACCCTAGGGATGAATTTTTCCATTGAGGTTATTGTGGAACATACTGCTGAAATGGTTGGTTCACAGGCTGAGGGTGATATGGAGAGTTGTAAGGCCAAGTAGGAGGTGTAGGACAGGATGGAGGAGTGGGGGTGTACAAAGGTTGCATGGGTGCACTCTGATTATTGTGATAGTAAAAGTGAGGTTCACCTTGCATACATTTTTGATATGGCCTAGGGCCTTCAGGACTTCTCTAGTTGATAAAACAGAGTTTTTTTGTCCCAACTTCCCCACCTTGATATAAAATTTTAAGTCCAGGTAAGGAGGGAAACTTGTTTGTGGCATTATTCTCTTCATAGACTAAGAAAAAATCTATGACACTTGGTGGACAATCATTTCTTATGTGATTTCTGGTACATCTAGGGAAAATTATAGTCGAGGCTCTTTCTGCTTCCTATTGCTTTCTTTTGACCTGCATTGTATCCATTTGGAAAGAAAATGTGTGCAACATGTCACTCTTGAAGTCCTCCAACATGTTTCAAATATCATGTTTGATGGATATGGAAGATGAAGGGGTATTAGATGTGCTTTGGCCAACTCTTCCTTTATTCCTAACTTTCCTAGAATGGTTCCAGAAGAAAATATTGATTGTTTCATAAGGCAGTTGGTAGATGTATCCTCCTAGTAACATATTTAAGTTTTCTATCACCTCCTCTCTGATCCCTCAGAGAATTAAAAGTTTAAGTGATCCAGGAACAAGAGTACAGTTGGCTCTATTATAGTTTAACTGAATCATCTCTTCATAATCTTCTATGGATTCATCAGACCTTAGATTCATCCTAGATATCTCAACCTTAGTTTCCTTGGACCTACAGTAGTCTCTATATTTGTTTTTGAAGGCCTCTTGCATCTGTGCCTAGGTAGTGATGTTGTTCCCAAGTAGACCCATGAACCAACACAAGGCTGCATGTTGAAGGGTGGATGGGCATAGCTTCAACTTCTGATAATATGAGGCATAGTCATAGGTCCTACAGAAAACAAAAAATTCAAACATGAATGTGTCAAGGTCTTCCGAGGTAAGTCCATGAAAGTGTGGAAGAGCCGAGGGGCTAATTTTTTTCATCTTAGTTTCCCCATCTACCTCTCTAATGGGAAAGGCTTCCATGGTTTCAATTTCAACCATGATTAAGATAGGTGAAGCAGGTCCCTCAGTTGAAACAAGATATTCTTCTTCCCTAATAGGTTCTTCAAAATTTTCAGAAGGCTCACGTATGGTGTGTTCAATCTCACAACAACTGAATAATATTGAAGGGTGAATATGTGGTGATGTGGGGGTTTTAGGTAAAAAATTTCCCTGAGTATCCCTATTCCTGCGAGACATGAAAATCATATGTTTTTTTTTGTGTTTTTTACAATATTTCTGAGACAACAAGAAAAAGGTAAGTATAAAATAATGCTAAAACAAAATCAAAGCATCGACTAGACACCTCCCTGGAAACGATGCCAAAAAGTGATGAGGCGTGCTATTGCACCAAGAATGCTACAACTCCTATAGGCTTCCCTACTTTACATTATCAACCCGAGGCTCGTACAAACTTGGAGGTGATAGTGTTATATACATAGAATATGAATTCTACTCATGTCATCCTCTTCTGAGCTCTACAAAAGGGTGCTACTTTTAGAGTTTCTAGATGAAGTTTGTCACACTTTAGAAATTAGGCCTAGGGCTACTAATGATTCAAAGCCATGGCAATATCATCAAGCACATAATTATACCATAGTAACCAAATACATCTAACTATTCTGCAATGAAGGAAATCTACTTATTAGACTATGATAACAATTCTAAAGAAACCTAGGTACCTTGCATGAAGTAAATTGTTGAATTGATTGTACAGAAATGAAACTAATATAATCACACTTAGCTGGGAAAAATGGATAAAAAAACTCTACTTATCATATGCTCTATCTATCATGATTTTATTCATGCAACTCTTCATGGCCTAACTATGCTTGAAAATATGTTGTTTTGCAGCTAGGAGAAGAAAGCGCTAAGGTGGCTGATGGAAGGATTGAACACATGGGGGCAAGGCTGGAGGTGTATGAGTGGTTCTTTCAGGTTTAGAAGGTGGCCATGGTGGTTTTTGGGCTTAAGGAGGGGTCCAAAAGTGCTTTTCCATGTGCTGCTACAGGTTTCCTGTAGTGCTATAGGAAATTCCTGAATTTCTACACAAAATAGGCCAAGGGAAATCCAACGCCAAAAAGGGTGGAAAATGGGTAGGGAAGATGGTTTGAAGGTGGATGAGGATGAGTAGGAGGTGTCCCACCCCTTCGCCAAGCTCAGAGCCTCTTGGGAGGCATGCCTTTCACCCCTAGTGTTTTCTCACAGTGTAGGGATGAAAAATATGAAAACAGGGCTGATGGTGATTTTGATGAACATAGGGATGAAGGAAGATGAGAGATGAAGCTGGAGGTGTTGGTAAACTTATCCTTGGATATGCTACTTGTACATACAATAAAAATACCTATTCATGCAATAAATATGGACAAATTCATGATAAATACAATGAAAAATATGAATTGAATTTGTAAATAAAATCTATCCTAATCTTAGAAATAGAGATCTACCACAAAATGTTGAACAGGTTCATGGAATTACATCAACTAATCTCATCTATTCCAATAAATCATAGACTAAAAATCATTTTTGGTCTATGGGGAAGGTCTACCCTCCGCAAGCTCTATTCACATAGTTGAGAGGGGGATGCTTGAATCACACCTTTATGGAGTTTATCACCTATTATACCACTCATGTAAGAAGACAAAATCTACAACAAAAGACAAATGGAAGAAAACTAAAATATTAAATTAAAATATCAATAGACTAGCTAACTATTCATAAGGAAAAATAGCTAAATGACATGAAAGGAAAGAATTATTACACATGAGAGGCTTAGGGACATGGATTGGGCCCTAAACCACAAGCCTAGATCTCTAGAACTAGATCAGTAAGGCAAAGTCTGAATTCTCATTTCATTTCAAAAATATAGTCTCATTACATCCATGAAAGTCTTGAAAACTGATTAAAGTAGCAAAAATCCTAAATGCTTTCTCCAAAATCTAAATCCTAATGAGCTCTTGCTCAACTCTATTTAACCTAAGGGGTAGCTACCAGCAACTCCCTATAAAATAGGTGATGATTCCACTTGAATCCAAGTGAAGTATGGCTTGAGTGCACTTGGTCATGAGTTTTCTTGGATGCCTTTGATTACGAGCTATTGGAGAGAATATCGAGGATCCCTTGGATACCTTTGGGAGTTAATGATGGTGGAAAACCCTGTAGAATCTCTCTTTACTACCTACTCCGAGTCTTTATGACAAAATCTCCACAAAAATGGCATGTCTTCATGATTTTCCTGCATTTAATGTTATGTTAGGTACTAGAAGTATGTTAAGCCTCAGTCACCACATACACTAGCATCATAAGACCATAATATAATAAAAATGCAAGAAAATAGATTTAATTAGGTAAAAGGGTGACCATTAACCCCTCCAAATGTACCTAATGATGGAGCTCATCACCTGCATCTTTGCAAGAACATCCAATTTTCCAATTTTCATGCTTAAGGAATGTTATAGGTGACAAGGTCCTAATTCAAACTATATTTCCAGAACTAGACAAGGAAGGAAAATAATATTAGATCCTGAAGTAATCAAGAAAATAAGAATGTGACAATTGCATAATCAATCAATTTCAGAGTATCCTAGAAACTTAAAGAGCTTACGTGTTGAAGATTCCACACAGGAGGATGAAAATTTCATACAAAAGTATCTAGAACTACTCAAGTGTTGAGGAAAACACATTTTTGAAGGATAGGGGCATGTTATGTCCCATAATAATAGTGTAGCCCTGATATTATTATTGATCTTCCCATGTTAGGTGCCTATAATACTAGTGTAGCCCCCATATTCTTATTGATGTGCCCCATAGTAGCCGACTAATGTTATTATTTATCCCTTACATTATTACTGTTATCTAGGCCCTAATTATACTTTGACCCTTTAGACTCCTATATATACCAATAGGGTATTTTCAGTTGAATTATGCAATAATTGTTCATTTATGCGATGTAAAAGGAGGTTTCTCCCTCAAAAAGACTTATTTTCAAGACATTGATCCATCTCCTCTTCAATTTTGTGGTCTGGTAACATAGAATTAGACATTTAGCATCATTGTCGGGGAATAAAGTAATGAGGATGTCTTTCCCAGAAGAACGATAATTGATTAGCTTTATTGTTTGATGGTGAAAAAATATTAAACATTGGATATTGGTTGTATTTATTTCACCTAGCGGCTCCACTTTGAGTTTACCTGGAGATTCCATAGGATGAATATTCCAGTGGTTTGAGATGTCAAGTGCATTTTTTGTTTTGTTTACTCAAAGCTTAGTATTGCTAATCAAGATGAATTTGGATATGAACATGATTATTTTATTTAGACATCAAGAAAGTATGATGTCTTCAATTGTAATATTCCTAAATTAGCATGAAGCTAATTGGAATATTAATTTTTCTCTTATCATTTAGTTAGATAAATAAATGGGTAGGGAGGCCCATAAATCTCTTTACTAGGCATAAAATACCTCTTAATATGAAAAGGGATCATCTTAATAGATGGAAAAAGCACCCTCATGTGTGAACAGGGGCTAATGCATGTGGACAAGGTCAAGTTTGACCAAGTCAACAACGCTGGTATGATGGAGTAGATCATCAATAGAGACAACACAATGTTAGTGGGAGGAAGATTCCATGATGGTGGAAACACTAGTTAGTGGGACCCAAGGTAAGAAGGCTCACATTTGTTTATAAGGAGGGAAAGGCAGCCATAGTGAGGCATGTTATTTATTATTGATTTTACTATCTGCATGACTATTTTCATTCTTCAGCTGTTTACTTGATATTGTTGTGATGTTTAACATAGGGTGTTCCCGAGTGGGAATCCCATATCCTTTATTGAGAGTCCTCTTCGGGGATAATTGCACTTCATTTTATACACTTAGGCTTAAGGCCAATCTTCAGCCTTCAGCTACAATGTAGTTTCTGCAGAGTATTGTGTTGTGTTGCGGGGTGTTGTAGTGTAGGGTTGAGAAACCCACTTCCAGAGCTACTTTTTCATAGGAGGAAGGATTCCTCCTCTTGGGTGATCAACGAAGAACATCTTGGCACTAGGACAACATATTTCACATCATCTACAAGGCAGTATCCCTCTTTGACTATGTCATTTTAGTGAGAATTTGCAGTGGGGGTTTCAGTGCTTGATTTGGAGGGTGAGATCTTCAGTGATAGGATCAGCCTTTCACTTGAAGGATCTATTGGAGTGGATTTAATGCAGGTGGATATTGGTGGTCACTCACCTATTCCACTTGCGGCCCCACCATTGTCTCTTTCAGTTTTTCAGTTTCGGCACAACTTATTATTTTTAGCAGTTTTTCAGGTCCTGAACTTCCAGAGCCATTTTGAGGCCCTAAACAACGTTTTTTGGGAACAACGGGAGAAACATTGGTCCATGGATTGATGTTTCTCACTCAAAATTTGTATTCCTCGGATAGATCTTTCTAACGAGGCATGGTATGCATCAAACAGAGATCGTATGCCAAAGTTACGTCCCTGGGAAGTTGAAACACCAATTTACCCAAACGGGGCCCATAGTTTTTGCGCTTCATCTCCTAGGGTTAGGGTTTTGGCTGTTTAGGATTTCCCATTGTTTATAAATAATAAATAGGCCCTCAAGCCTCAGTTTAGCTCAGTTCAGAGGCATATAGCCACCACATCTCTTCTTAGAGATAGCTACCAGCACCCTAGCTAGTTTTATTTCCATTCTGTCTGTAAGCAAATTTCAGTTCTTTGATATTAATGAAATGAAGTTTTATTTCCACTACATCTTTGTATTTATGGTTATATGTTTATTCTGTTATGTTCCTACATGAATCTGGATCAGGATATATTCATTATAGTATCATCTACAAACATCTTCATCTAGTTATTTATTAGCAACTACTATTCACCCCTAGGGATGCATTCCGACATTTTGATATTTTTGTATATTTCAGGAAATCCTTCCCGGGTTGTCCTGAAAATATGTTTGGGAGCTTAGATATTTACTTCCAACACTTTATCAGCCATACATTTGCAGATCTATGTATTTACATGTTCCAGCTACAGTGACATCTAATAAAACTAGGGTGTCATAGCCTTGGGTATTTATTGTGTAGTAGTGTTCTTTATATTTCATGTACATGCTCTCTTGGGGCTTGTTTTGCCAAGCTTGAGTGACTATTTCCTCAAAGACATGTATACATTTTGCTTTTATGATTTTAATTTGATGGCTATATGATATTCTTACATTACACGGTGTTGATTTGTCACTGCTATTTCCATTGTTGTATTCAAATATTGTTGTTTCCCCATTTGGGAATATTACAGTGGTATCAGAGCATAATATTGGCTCAGCCTGTGGATCTCAACCATTATGTTATCAGGAGAATAAGAAGAAGAAGAAAGAGATCAGAATGATGGGACAAATGAGTTTTATCTCATCTCTTTTCAGACCTGAGAAGGACCTCACCAAGGAGGTCAAGCAAAGAAGAGTGGAGAGAAGAAATGAAACCACACTAGGGTTTCAAGATGAGGAAGGTCCATGTACTTCCTATAAGAATAAGAAATAACCGATGTTGCATAGAGATCCAAAGAAATACATTATTCCATTTTCTTGTGAAGAAGAAGAAAAAATTCATGGAGATGGAGGACACTTGGATCATGAGATTCTAAGTGAATATATTGCAGTATATAAATATCAACCTAGAGCTTTCAAGGAGAGTCTAAGTTTCCCACAGTACATTCAACTTGAGGAAGAAACGAGACCTTGCAGCAATAGGAGAATCAAGGGCAATAGATTTCTATTTTCTACTTTTGATGGGTCATGTACATGTATAGCAAGGGCTTGGGCAAGGAAACTAGATGCATTCTTCATACTACATCCAGTGGTAGAAAGAGAGGTTGTTGAGATTGCAACACTACACCTTGAGGGTGAAGAAAACATTTGGTTGTTCAGCCATTTGAGTCATGCAAGAGTGACTTCTTTTGCAAATTTTACTCAAAGGGTGATCAAAAAATTTGGCAGGAAGAAATCAAAGGAGGAGAAGCCCTCACCACCACTTGAGGCGACTTGTACCAACACTGATACAACTATGGAGGAGAAGCCATCAACACCAGGAGTTGGGGGAACTATCACATTGGAGGAAGGAACCCTTGTAGCAATACAAGATGTTCCAAAGAAAAACCAAGGTATGCAAATATTTCCACTTTATATTATTTTAGCACACCTTATGGAGGAGTGTGGGAAGATGTTATTGCATGAACTGGGGTCAAGATACACTACTGATTTGGAGCAGCACACTATCACTGTGCTGAGGAACCTTGATAGAATCAAGGAAGAGATAAACAATCATCCTGGTTACTCATTATTGAGCTGCACACAAATCTTGGGGTTGGAGTGTGGATTTTTGGAGGATGGAATGAGCATTTTCCTAGGCAATGAAATGCAAAACTATGTGTTCAGCATTGAACATGAACTTGAAATAGAAGATGCACCATCATGGACATCAAAAACATTGTCTTTGAGTACAGTTATGAGTTGTGGGCCCAACCATTTGTGGAGAATTCCAATGACCATTCCACAGGTGTAGCAGAGGATAGGTAGATGGTTGATGAGATACATCTTATCTCCCATTACTATGATGGATCCTTATTTTTGAGCACTAATCAGCTTAATGAGATGTCTTTGCCTTCAACATACTTGCATCCTTATGGATTCAACTTGGTCATTGATGAGTGGTCTTCATATGGAGATCTCTAGGAGATTGCATTTCAACATCCCGTTAAATGCAAAGATAGAAATCTGATTTGGGAAGATGGTATTCTTCATTGGAGGGATGCCAATGTTGGGTATGATGATAGAAACTCACCATTGGTTGGATGGGTGATGTTGATGAGAAAGAGGCTGGAAAGCCACTTGTAGATCTATGACACAAGGCAGCAGGAGGCAAGGCTGCACTGGCTACTCATAAAAGAGTTTGGCCATCATGTGACATATCCTTTGTCAAAGGGTATGTTATGGGTTGAGGCATTGCATGGCACCCATGTATTATGGTAGTAGAATATTTGGTTGTATGGGGCATTCTACAAGTCAACTATCAAGATATTACTCCATGACTTGTATGAGGGAGAGATGACGGAGCTGCAAGAGATGTTGTTACCTTGGTTATTCTTGAGAGAGCATGGGTTGATTCTCTCCCATTCTTTGCATGATGTTGCAAGAGTAGGTGATGGCACTATCATGGAGCAAAGGGGCTACTCCTTAGCCTTGGAAGATCAGGAGATACTTCCACTTGGGAAGGAATCTTCCATATACAGCAACATTATGGTAGATGAATTTTACATTAGACGTGTCAAAGAATGGAGCTATGGGATGACAGGAGCCTTATTACAAAGGCCAACAACGCTGTCACTTGGGAGCTTGGGTTTATTGATGGAGTGTTCCTAGGATCACTTCACATATGATGCAATTGATGGACAAGAGGAGGTGAGAGTGATGGAGTAGTGGATGGAGACATCTATTACCATGATATGATCTTCTTGGCTTGGATTTCCAAGCATAAGAAGAAATACCTTCATGCAGCACATGGTTCATTCCTCTTCATGGGCGTATGTCATACCACTATGGAGGGCTTATTCATGGATCTTATTGTCATCTTGCTCTCAGTACATGGTAAGAATTATGTTTTTTCATTTATTGATTATCTAACACAATATTTGCATTCTCTTACCATTTCTATACAGTGCATTGCTCCACAAGAGGGCAAGCCTCTCTTTGGGCTTCATGGTCAATTCTAGGCCAGCATCTATGATGGGGATAGGCATCTCTTGTATGATTTTGGGCAAGTTTTTTATTATTTTATGTATGCTTAGTTAATATACAAAGCCATTTACTATTCACTAGTATATGTCATGACATACACAACTAGTAGTTTGTTAGGAAACAACTTGCCATGTTATTTTCTGATATAACAATCAGAAAAACTGGGCTATGATTACTTGGGAGACTTTTGGTACTTTGCAGCACTATGAAAAATCTTAAGTACCTCTCTCATTTGGATCCCATATGATGAAAATGTCATATTCACTTTATATGGGGTGGTATGGGAAAGAGCCAAAGAGTGGGTCTTTGAAGATCCAACTGCCTTTTTGCTTTATGAAAGAAACATCATTGCAGCCCCAATTTAGTAGCAGCTCTACACTTATCATAAGTGGAGGGAGATACAATGTGGGATGGACAATTTTACCATCATGTTCAGCTATGGAGCCCACCAAATTTTTAGGAGCTTAAGGTGGAGGGAATTTTTCATGAGTTGCCATGTTGGAAGGTGACTCATTTTGTATGGATGATAGCTTGGGGATGGGAGATTCACATGGGGATGATAGTTCTCAACATACATCAGATATCATGCCTCAAGAAGGCCTCTAGATACCACATTTTTTCCTCCATGGGTGTTTTATTTTTACATGATGATAGCTATTTGGGATGGTCACCAAAAGCTAGCTTGCATACTTAGGAGGGCCAACTTGGAGATGTATTGATGACACAACATATTATTCCTTGGAGGAGTTTATCATATGAGGATTCTATAGGAGGAGGAGAGAAGGCTCTTTAGTTCTATCCTTGTAGTTTTTTGAGGACAAGCAACATTTGGGAGGGGAGAACTGTAATATTCCTAAATTAGCATGCAGCTAATTGGAATATTAATTTTTCTCTTACCATTTAGTGAGATAAATAAATGGGTAGGGAGGCCCATAAAAATATTTAGTAGGCATTAAATCCATATTAATATGAAAATGGATCATATTTATAGTTGGACAAAGCACCCTCATGTGTGAGCAGGTGCTAATGCATGTGGACAAGGTCAAGTTTGACCAAGTCGACAGTGCTGGTATGGATGGAGTAGATCATTAATAAAGACAACACAGTGTTATTGGGAGGAAGATTCCATGATGGTGGAAAACCTAATGAGTGGGACCAAAGGTAAGAAGGCTCACATTTGTTTATATGGAGGGCAAGTCAGCCATAGTGAGGCATGTTATTGATTATTGATTTTATGGTCTGCATGATTATTTGCATTCTTTAGCTGTTTCTTGAGATTGTTGTGCTGTTTAGCACCAGGTGTTCCCAAGTAGGAATCCCATCTCATTTCTTGAGAGGCATCTTGGGGGAGAATTTCACTTCATTTTCCACACTCATGCTTAAGGCCAATATTTATTCTTCAGCTACAGTACAATTTTTGCAGAGTGTTGTGTTGTGTTGTAGGGTGTTGCAGTGGAGGGTTGAGAAACCCACTTCCGGAGATATTTTTTCATAAGAGGAAGGATTCCTCCTCTTGGGTGATCCACCAAGAAGATTCTTGAGCATATTTCACATCTTGGCACTAGGCCAACATATTTCCCATAATCTACAGTGTAGTATCCCCCTTTGATTGCATTATTTTAGTGAGAATTTGGAGTGGGGGTTTCAATGCTTGATTTGGAGGGTGATATATTCACTGATATGATCAACCTTTCACTTGAAGGATCTATTGGAGGGGATATATTCATTATATGTATCATATACAGCCATCTTCATCCAGTTATTCAGTAGCAGCTGCTATTCATCCCTAGGGTTGCATTCTGGCATTTTGATATTTTTGTATATTTCAGGAAATCCTTCTCAGGTTGTCTTGAAAATGTGTTTGGGAGCTTAGATCTTTACTTCTAGCACTTTATGAGCCATAAATTTGCAGATCTATGTATTTACATGTTCCAGCAGTAGTGACATCTAATAAAACTGCGCTGCCATAGCCTTGGGTATTTATTGTGTAGCAGTGTTCTTTATATTTCATGTACATGTTCTCTTGGGGCTTGTTCTTCCAAGCTTGAGTGACTATTTCCTCAAAGGCTTGTATTCGTTTTGCTGTTATGATATTAATGTGATGCCTATATGATCTTCTTACATTACATGTGTTGATTTTTCACTGCTATTTCCATTGTTGTGTTCAAATATTGTTGTTTCCCCATTTGGGAATATTACATCAATTTTTTTTATTGTTTCTTCTTCAAAAATATACTAATTTTTAGTTGTATATATAAGATACTCATGCAATTTTTACTTTATCTTGTCAATTATTTTCATATTCTCAATTGCATGAAATGTGGTATGTCAGATAGTCCACTTCTAACTTGGTTACACTTGAAGTTTCATTATACTTAACAGGATGAGTTTTAATTCAATATGTAGGTGTGTTTGTCTCAACAAGACTATGCTTGAGTTGTCAGTGTGCAATAGGTCAATTTTTATTTTATTTTCTTTAACATATAAAGTGATCTGATTTTTCACTAAATGGATTGTATAGTTTGAATAGATCTAATTGAAATTGGTATAATTCATTGATGGGAATTTATAATGAATCCATAGCCCAATGGATTAAGTACTGTTACACATTATTTTCATCTGCATTAGGTGGTTGTTTGCAGTCAAGTTTGGTAAAGAAAAATAATTATTGTATAGAATAATATGTTGCAGTACACAGGTTGGATTTGGTATGATTTCATTCCCATGAGATTCAACACACCTAGTCTACAATTCTCTTACATCCCACAGGAGGAAGTAGTACCCAGTTGGAGCCTATCATTAGAAAAATTTTGAGGTGTAAAATGGGCATCCTAAGAAAAATGTAAAACCAAAATAAACTTTATAAGAACCAATAGGATTCAAGATGATTATGTCAATCATGGGGGACAATTCACCATTTTAAGAGTGAAAGAATAAAAATATTAAAAATAATAAAATAATAAAACTACTTTTTCAACTCATATTTTCAACTTATCTCCCTAAGGTTTTAGTCACATTTCGAGTGAGATTAGTCATTGGATAAAAAATTTAATTAATCATCTAAGGAGTACCCATGTTGCATAATTTTTATGGACCTTACTATAAGAAAAATTATAAATACATGAAAAAACATGATTGCAATCAGGTTTTCCATCTATTTCTCATTTTTCGTGTAGCGAGGTCCATCGAAATTATTCTAGATGGGTAATCCTTGATTGAGAAATCCAATTTTGCATCCAACGAGTGTTTCTGCTCGAAATTTGAGTAAAACCCTAAGGAGATAAGTTGAAAATACAACTTGAAAAAATAGTTTTTTTTCTTTTTTCCCTCTAAAATTTGGTGATGTAATCTAATATTATTTATTATTTCCACTATCATTTTATAATTTCCTTAGGAAGCCCATTTTATACCTCAAAATTCCCCTAATGGTTCTAACATTTTATTGGAAAGATGGCCCAATCCAAATTTTTGAATTTTCCAGAAATATGTAACTTCTTTCACTATTATCCTCTCCTTGGTTAAGCAGAGAGCTATCATGGATACATTCTCTTTTACCATATAACCTTATTTAGGCCTCAATTATTTGTTCTTTACTTTATTTTTTCATTAGGGATGGCTTATTTTGTAGAAAAAAACAACATACTAATCACCCATGATGCTAACCATGGGACATTCAAATGTGAATTTGTGTGGTCACTTGATGGGAAATGCTTTGGATTTCAAGGGTGACTCAAATTAGAAAGACAAATTTCAATCATCAAGCACCAAGGATAACATTACATATCATTGATATTTTATGGGAGCATATATCGCATGCAAGTTTCAACAATTGGAAGCCTTAAAATGGGATGGCTAGGGTTTAATTACAGATCCCCCAGGTTGTCTGAAGTTTAACGAAGGGGGTGGGGTTCATTTTTGGTTATTTTGTAAAAGCAATTCTTCATATGTGGCAGCTCCAGAAGAATAGTGGACTCCCTTCTCTATAAAATAGATACATAGAGGTATCTCCCAGCCCTCAAAATTAGTTTACAGTTTATATGATACCACTATTCACTATCAAACACCAAGAAAAGATACAACGAAAGTTGTCGTAACTTAGGGATCTATCTTCCTTAATTTATGATGGACGATTGTAAAGTTTGTAATTTGTAATTTGTATATCCTTTTTCATTATTAGAAAAGTGTTTTCTAGGGATGAGAACGGCTTTGACATCTTTTGATCGTATAGAGACCACGCCTCTCTAGAAAATATTTATACAAGTGCATGAGTTGCAAGGGATTGAAATATTTGCAACAGAAGTAGATAGTCTTCATAAATGGTGGGTTTAAACTCAAAATATTTATACATATTATGTTTTTATTAATCCAACATATTTATCTTATGGAAGATGCATGAAGGAAAATGATTTTCTTCTTGTGATATTTGAGGAGATGAAGTGCGAGGTTTGTGATGCATGATCATCCAAGAATAAAGCTTGAAATAATGTTGTGATTTCTTAAAAATAAAGAACTAAATTTTCTATATCTTATGCCTAATCATATCCATGAATTTGTAGAGATGAAGTTGGTATAGAAACTGTCACATGACATGGCAAAAAATCTCTCATCACATGACATGGCCAAAAATCTCTCATCAAGATTTCCCATTATATAATTTATAAATATTTTTAGATTCATGTTGTGATAAGAGAATATGGTTAATGATAACTCTATGATGAGGATATTGTATATGTTATTTTGTGTTTGTATCTGAGATCTTTCATCTGTTGAGTTGACAATCAACGAAAATTGTTAGCTTTAACAAAGAATGTTAGGGAAAGTTCTTCTGGCATAGATTTTTTTTAAAAACGAAATAGTTGGCGACTAATTCTACCCATTTTATCTTAATTAGTGAAATGAGAAACATATTTAAAGATCCTAATATTAAAATGAAAACTCGCTTCTACAACATGTATCTAGAGAAGTTTTGGAAGTAGGTTTATGGTACTAAAGTCAACACCTATGGCATATGATGGATATGGTGATTATAGATTGCATATTTGGTAGTTTTCCTATGGAGAGAACATGTTTCATTGTGTATAAGTTAATGAACCTCATTATTGCAACACGAATGTTGCAACTCCTAAGGCTACCAACTTTAATTATCAACCTGGGGTTCGTACAAACTTAAGAGGTATTGACACTATGTGTGTAGCATAGAATGTTTCATTATTTTTTTTATATGATGTAATAGAGTGAATGTTATGAAATAAAAGCCTAAACTGATTTCATAAATGCAAGTGTTACTTTGAAAAGGAATTAATCCTTGAAAAGAACAACAATTTGTAATTACAATCCTAAGAGCATGAATTCAAATAAAAGGACCTAATCTAATTTGCAAAATTAATGTCCTAAGTGGTGTTTATTATTCCTAAATCAAGTATTTAGATCCTAGGGATCATTATTCAATCCTAAGAGACAAAAACCAGCCTTTGGGAGAAAATATGATCGAGTTTACACATGCTACAAGAGTGCTAGTGGAAACTTCGAGTTTGCTACAAGAAACTTTGTTTTGGAGATAACTCACCAAATGACCAAGTAAATTAAATGAAAATGGTATGGTCAAATTTTTTTTAGTAATTAGGATTTCTTAGGTCTCCATTAAAAGTGTAATCACTTCAAAATACCCCTATTCAAACATGCTAAAATATAACAGAAAAGTACTACTCTAAAATCTGGAAATTCAAGAACTAATGAGCTAGTTAATCTATCAAATGCCTAATCTAATCAATTGAAAATGAAGTCAGGTGAATTTTGTTATTAAATTTAAAATAATTATGACCTAATCTAATTGGAATCAAGTCAAATGGAGCTCATTAACCCCTTCTAAAAAATATCATAGATTACTACTATTTCGCTACAAGGCATTTCCAGAAATCTTATATTAGTCAACTAGTAACCAAATCCAAGTAGCTTAATGATTAATATGACCTTCCAAAGTCATTATAAGGATGAATAATGTTTTTGAACCTGTAAACAACCTAAAAAATAACTCACTTGAATCATTTAACTCAATCCTATAGCGAGTAAAGAAACAATACTAAATACTAAAATATGCAAAAAAAAAATAAGAGATGTATGTGAATAAGAAGTGAAAAGAGCATAAAGAAATTATGCAAGAGTGCTCTGAGGCCCCTAGTATGGCCAAGCCCAAGGAGGAACCAGAGTCCTATGGAAGAAACCATGGCTTAGAAGCTAAAAATGGCACCAATATTCATTATTGAATCAGTCCAAGTACATCCCTGCAAGAAAATAAAGTGGAGCTACCAGAAAACAAGTATTCTCCACAGTAAGACTAAAAAATACATGCCCCTAGAGGAAAATTCAACTTGGTACTTATAAAAAATGATGAGGAATAATTACCCTTAAAAGGAGGAAGCTACCCCCTCCAAAATCACTCAAATAGTAGATTTGGTTCCCAACACTAGGAGTTTGTAGTAAATGATAGGGAACACATTCCTAGATTTTCTCAATCATCAGAGTTCTAGATTCTCTCCAAAATTTCTCAATTATTTCATGATATTTTGTTCATTTTTTCTCCAATATTGATCCTATATTAGTAGGAAGAAAGTCCCTAAAATATCTCCTTCTCCAAATCTTCATAATCTGCCCAATATTCTCACAATATTCTACAAAAATAAACTCTATTAGGCATAAATATGAAATTGTCTTTAAAAATTTCCTAAGAACATATAAAACATACAAAAAAATTATTAAGTGTAAAATGAGAGATTTAATATATTTTTTATGTCCCTAAGAAAGGTTAGATGGGCCTCAATTTATGTTTAATTTAGATACCGATCATACCCCCTACTGAAATTGTTGCTCATCCTTTCAGCAATCTATTCATCCTCCTTCCCTTGTGTTTCTTCTTGTATGCTAGCCTACTTCATTCTCTATTTACCAGTCAATGTGTTGCTCCTCCCGCTGATCTTCTTTCTACTCTTCTATTCACATTTATTCTTGCAGGTGCTGCATGGAGGTCCTCAGGTGCCTTTGTTGTTGTGTTCATCCTCCTGGACTTTGCTGGTGGTCATTTGAAGCCATTTTCATCAACTTATCCTCATATTTTGACCTTGATGTGCCATATACAAAATTTGTACATGAAACTTTTCAAATTACTATAGTAGCGTTCACTCTGCTTTGTGGAACTTCGTATTTCTTAGAGATGAAGGGAAATGGTTTATGGAGTGATGGAATGATTGGAGTGATGGAGAGGTAAGAGGAGAGGTCCCATCCCAAGGCATAGGTGATCTAGCTGCTAGTGGTGCAACATAGGTTTTAGGGAGTGAATCCTTGTGCATGGAGTGAAGTGAGGGTTAGCAGTGGTAGGTATAGGTAAAAAATAAATTATCATGCTCTTTTTGAAGTTTATAAACCTTTGAGAGAAATATTTTCCTTGTAAATAATTTTCCTATAACATTTACAAGGTTTCATGTAGCTGCTAGGACTTTCCTGTAGCAATTAAAATCAGGAGTAAAAATGGAGTTTTTTCCTGCTTTAAGGGTGAAATGAGTGAATGGGTGCATGACGGAGTTTTCCATGGAGTGTGTAATCATAGGAGAGAGAGAAGAGAGGAAGAAAACCACCTTTGATCAACAAAATTTGTCCTGGTCAAATTCTTGTAGAAAATTTTTCTTTCATGAAGCAAATTTGTTTTTCCTGTAGAAACTTTTCTCCTATAGCAACCCATTTTCACATGAAAAGAGGTGATGGGTCCACCTTTTATTTTTTTTTATTTTTTTTTCAATTTTTATTTCGATTTTTTTTTTCAATTTTTTTCTTATTTCAAATTTGTTCTCTTATTGCATGCAAAATAAACTCATAGTTATCTTTCTATTAACTGAGTTCGCCCTGAGATACCCCTTGGGCTTCTTTGTCTTCCATCACAACTAACTTCTTACTGCCCACTTTCTCAAGTCCTCATTACTTTTGTCTTCTTCCTCTCCCACATGTGTTGTCTTGGTGGAAAATTGAAGCTAATTGCTAGATAAGGTTGAGGTTGATCTACTACTAATTTTGGCTATAAAAAAATTGCCCTTCTCACATTTTTAATGTTTTCTTAAGCTAGAATAGATTCAAAGAAATGTTTGGATGATTGCATACCTGAGCCTTACCCTTAATTTTTTTTGCAAGTGATATTGAAGCTGTTAATATGACTGTTAATGTTGTATTTTATGGTTCTGAAGCTGCTACTAAAGCTGTTGTGACAATCTGTTGGAGGACCCATTTTCATAGCCTTGAACATGTAGGTCTTCTAGGGTTTATTTTGTTGTTGTTGCTTCACATCCCTAACTTAAATGTTGCTGCTGAGATGTTCATGATGTGAGTGTTGTAGTTGATGATTTTTTTTTTGTACAAGTCTTCATAGCATGATGATTTTTTTTTTAAATATAAAGTGTGTTGTGTCTATATTCTTCTCCCAATGTTCAATCTTCTGCTGGTTGAGTGGATTGACCACTTCCTAAGGAGGGCGGGCACTTCTAAAATTCAAAAATGGCTTTATGATGCTCAAGGTGGCTGGATCTTCTACTTTGTAGTTGAAAAAATAATTGATGTTGAGTTTTGATGTGACTTTACAGGCTTCTTAGGACAACCCTCTTGTAGCAGAATTGATTTAGGCATAACTCTCAAATGGTATGTTGGATTGACCTAAAATATTTGGAGCATATTACTATCATCCTTATGCACCTCCCCATAAACCATCTTGGCCATTGTATGCACTAATCATGAGAAAAAATTAAAAATGGTTGTATGTGATGGAGGTTGATTTATCACAAAATGTGCAACTAAAATTGCTGAAGTTGTTTGAAAATGTTACCATCCTATATATGCATATCCACTTGAAATATCTTGGCAAATGGATGCATGGTTTTTGATATATAATAAAAACAATCTTCTACTAAAAACTATTTCAGGACAACTCCCTTGTAGTAGAATTGTTTTAGGCATAGATCTCAAAAAGTAGATTGGATTGACCTGAAATTTTTTGAGAATATTACTATCATCCTTACGCACCTCCACATAAAAAGTTTCGGCCATTGGATGGACTAATTGTGAGAAAAAATAGAAATTGTTGTAGGTGATAGAGGTTGATTTCTCACAAACCATGGCCAGAATGTGTTGAAATTTGTTGAGGATGTTCAAATCATCTATATGCATCTCCCCATGAAACAGGTCGAAAAATTGATGGATGGTTTTTGAGATATAATAAAAACAAATTTCTGCTAAAAACTAGGATTTTCCTATAGGAAAAACATGGTTTCCTGTAGCATTTTAGGACAATGAGGTAAATGAATGAGAAAAGCTTGGAAATGATGGGTGGATGTTGGAAATGGATTAGGGTGATGGATTGGCATGACCTAGGTCCTTTTGGAGAATCTAAGAAAAGGAGGAGGAAGTCCAAGTTTGACTTCCTTTCACTAGGGTTTTGACCAACTTTTTCTTTTGGTGTCGATTCATTTTTTTTTTTTGCTACTTGCAAAGGTCGGAGAGCACTTGCATTCATTAAAGAGAGATACATGGAGCAAATACATTTGTTTTCTTTTCATTTTTTCACTTTTTTTTTTCTTTAGGCCTTCTAGCTGCCTCAATGAGGTTATCAACTAGTAGGTCTCCCTACGCGCCTCAAAGGTGATTTTCACTTAGAATCTTTTATTTTTCTCTTATTTTCTCCTTTTTCCAACCCATTGGCTGCCTCATGGAGGTTTTCAATCAATGAGAGAATATCAGGTGCCTCATAAGAGGTTTTCACCTGAGATTTTATTCTTTTTCCTTTTTTTCTCTCTTTTCCATTTTTTTTATTTTTTATTTTTATTTATTTTTTTCTATCCTACTCTACTTGAAAAAACAAAATGTCTTTCAAATGTAGGAATACTTCCAATGGAGCCATGTGCACATAAATATGACAGATAAAATCAGGTGTAAACTTGAATTACATGCTTGGACGTGTACCTAAATATGAGAGACGAATTTCTTTCACTAAGACTGTATCAAGTACTATTAAAGAAGAGTGTGTTGTTGCAACTTAATGATTGTGTGGAACCATATTTCAATATAAATTTCTCATTGGGATCATTATTCATGTCTTCTTCTACCATGAAATTCAAATATTCCCCTTTTCGTTGACTATCCTCTTGAACACTTGGAGGATATGATGGTGAACATGAGGGAACTTTCTCAATATTTGATTTTGATGTCTACCCTTCATCAAGTGTAGCCCCTAACTCTTTTATCTCATCACTTGAATCTTATTCTTATGGATCTTTTCCTTCAATGACATCAAGAAAAATATTTTCTTACAATACCTGTCTTAAACTAAGATGAATACCATTTATATCAAGAGGATATGTTTGGTAGTATTGTACCTCAGCATTGTAAGTGGGATGAGATACTTCAATGTGTGGGTCTGCAAATGGTGGTACATGTAGATGAGTGGGAGTGGATATATGATATGCATGTGGCTGAGGTTGTGATAGTGGTGGAGGTGGATGGTAGGGATGGCATGGAGTTCAGTATGGAGGATATTGAGGGAAATATTATGGATATTGTGGATTTTTCCCATAAGGTCGTTGCGAAAATTGTTGCCAAATTTGGTTTTGGGATTGATATGGCCAAGGTTTCCAAGGAGGGAGTGTCTCCCAATTATTTTGAGATGGATTTGAATAAGATTGAAATTGTGAGCTAGGTCCTTGCATCATATCAAGTTGACTAGGATTCCTGGTCTCGTTACAGCTACATAACATAGCTTCCTTGGTGATTGAATTGCTTCATTGTCTTTTTGGGAAGCTTCCTTAAACCTTGGTAATGATGGACAATATTTAGTAGCATATGATTCCGCATGAATAACACAAATATCAACATATTCGTTTTGCTAATTTTTCATTCTTAACATTTATAATTGTTCACTTAGATTGCTAAGAATCTATGTTTTAAAGTTATCAAGCAAATTTCCAAGTTCATCTTGACTTACCAATGTTGATGTTGATTTACTTACTCTTTCCCTTCCTCTTGATATGTGCTTTCTTGTTTCACAAACTTCTTCAAATGATAATTGGTATACATCTCCTTTACTCATGAGATCAAGAAAATCAATCCACTCATCCCTAATTGTTCTAAGTAAGAGGATTTTTAGTGTGTAAAATCCTAAATTAAGTAATTTTTCCCTCTTAACATTATACATGAACCTCTCTATTATATTTCAAGGCTCTCAGCTTGTTTTTGATTCATTCTAAAGATTTCTTCTTTAAGATAATGATATTTATATTTTTCTAGAAATATATTTTGCATATCATTCCATTATCTTATTGTATTAGTACATAAACTCATGAACCATTTAAGATCTCTATCCTTCAATGTTGTAGGAAACAAACTCAATTTTTGAGTGTGTGATAAGTAGCCATAAGATCTAAAAAGTATTTCAAATTCAAAGAGAAAGGCTTCCGGATCCTTTGACCTCATACCATGGAATTTGGGAAGGAAATATGGACGGATTCACTTCATATGCACACTGACATCAGTATCTTGAATGGGAAATCCAAGAGGATCTTCTTCATTGTCATCATCTCCATCCATTTCTTCTACCATATTTTCCACCTATTCCTCTTCTACTTGAAAAAGTGCATGCTAATGTGGCTCTTACTACACCATGTGATCAAATGGGGGGGTTGGTGTTGGATAAGTATTTATAATTTTTTTTTTTGGATAATAATGCTAATGCAATCCAATTTTCTATTTTGAAATGAAATATTTCTAATGTATTTTTTTTGTTTTTGTAGAAAGGAAATAAATGAATCAACTAGGGAAGAAAACAATTCATACTTTGACACCTCCCTGGCAACATCACCAAAAGGTGATGAGCCTCAGTATCGCCGCAAGAATGTTGCAACTCCCAAGGCTACCAACCTTAATTATCAACCCAGGATTCGTACAAACTCAAGGGGTATCAACACTATGTGTGTAACATACAATGTGTCATTATTTTTTTGATTTGATGTAATGGAGTGAGTGTTATGAAATCAATGCCTAAAATAATTTCAGAAATGGAAGTGTTTCTTTGAAAATGAATTAATCCTAGGAAAGAACAACAATTTGTAATTGAAATCCTAAGAGCATGAATTGAAATAAAAAGACCTAATCCAATTTGCAAAAATTAATTTCCTAAGTGGTGTTTATTCTTCCTCAATCATGTATTTATATCCTAGGGTTCATGATTCAAGCTTAAGAGACAAAAACCAACCTTTGGGAAAAAATATGGTCAATTTTACACATGCTACAAGAGTGCTACATGAAACTCTGTGTTCGCTACACGAAAATATATTTTGGATATAACTTACCGAATGAAAAAGAAAATGAAATGAAAATGGTGGGATAATTTTTTTAGTAATTAGGATGTCTTAGGTCTCTATTCCAAGTGGAATCACTCCAAAATACCCATGTTCACACGTGATAAAAAATAACAGAAAATTACTACCGAAAAATATGGAAATTCAAGAACTAGTGAGCTAGTTAATCTATCAAATGCCTAACCTGATAAAGTGAAAATGAAATGGGGTCAATTTTTTTATTAAATTTAACATCATTATGACCTAATACATGTGAAATAAATTCAAATGGATCTCATTAACCCCTTCTAAAAAATACCATAAATTTTCTACTATTTCGCTACAAGGCATTTCCAGAAATCTTATATTTGTGAACTAGTAACCAAATCCAAGTAGCTTAATGATTAATACAAAATTAAAAAGTTATTCTAAGGATGAATAGTGTTTTTTAAACTGTAAAAACCCTACAAAAGAACTCACTTAACTCATTTAACTCGATCCTACAACAAGAAAAGAAACAATACTAAATACATAAATATGCAAAACATAAACAAGAAATGTATGTGAATAAGAAATGAAAAGAACATAAAGAAATTATGCAAGAGGGCTCTGAGGCTCCTCTGATAGCCAAGCCCAAGGAGGAATTAGATTTCTATGGAATAAACCAAGCCTTAGAAGCTAAAAATGGCACCAATCTTCATTATTGAATCATTCCAAGTACATCCCTGCAAGAAAAGAAAGTGAAGCTGCCATAAAACAAGTTTTCTCCACAATAAGACTAAAAAATACATGCCCCTATAGTAAAATTCGAATTGGTAATTATAAAAAATCATGAGGAATCATTCTCGATGAAAGGAGGAATCTTTCCCCTCCAAAATCCCTCGAAAAGTGGATCTAGTTCCCAACACTAGGAGTTTGTAGTAAATGTGAGGGAACACATTCCTATATTTTCTCAATCATTAGAGTTCCAAAATATCTCAAAAATTTCTCAATTGTTTCATGTAATTTTTTCATTTATTATCCAATCTTGATACTCCAGTAGTAGGGAGAAAGTCCCTAAATTATCTCCTCCTCCAAATCTCCATAATCTGCCCAATATTCTCACAATATTCTACAAAAATAAATAATATTAGGCACAAATATGAAATTATATTTAAAGCTTCCTAAGAGAAATTAAAGCATAAAATAGCATTATTAAGTGTATAAGGATATATTTAATATATCTTTTATGTGCCTAAGAAAGGTTATATGGGCATTAATTTATGTCTAATTTAGAGGCCCATCAAATGTCATGAAGCAACAAAGACATCAGAAAATTGAAAAACTATATGGATTTCAGTATTGACCAAGCATGAAGGTGGTTCATTATTTATTCAATTTATTTGGTGTCTGAAAATATATGTTTTTAGTTGCATGGTTTTATAATCAATACAAGTGTAATACTGTCATTATATTTTTGTACTTGAAAGATTTCCCTTCCTCTTTGGTATTTACAATCATTTTTGTTGATTTGAATTGTAAGGGTGCATTTTTGGTTCGACCTGACACCCAAGATTGAGTAAAATGACCCAAAATTAAGGATGTGTTGGAAATCCTAAGCAATTTCATTAGTTATACTACTGATGAAACAATAAGTATCGAGAACGTAAGTCTTGTTAATATTATAGTTCATTTAGATGATGTTTTGGAGATGGTTGAATTTCTCCAGATTGAGTCTCAAGTACATTGAGACACTCTAAATTCAAAATAGTAGTCGAAGAGTAATGAATCTATTTCAAGAGAAAATTTGGATATCATTAAAAATCCTGATATGAAATGTGTTATAAGATCTTCGGAAGAAATTACACATAACAATAACAGAATTGGCGTTGGATATGATAACCATATTTATTTTTATGTGTCTATTTTTTCTAAACCTATACAATTTCAAGTGTTGTACTTCTGGATGGTATTGTTCCAGAACATATTGATTAATGTGAATAGTGTAATAGAGTTGGACATGTGAAAGAATAGTGTTATTATATTCACCCATGTGAGCATTGTCGAAAGCACAATCACTATTCAAATAGATGTTCCAGAAATAAGACTATTGCCACAGAGAAACTAAATGTCGAATGGATTTATTATTGGGATTGGTTGAAAGAAGCCAAGAATAATTACAGATCATACCGCAAGACATGTTCAAGAGTATTGACTAACCTTGTAGTGATGAAAAATACTTCATCTTCTCACCTTGTATCTGACAAGGGGGAAATTTATATAGTTTTGATGGTATGTTACAAGTTATAAGATGACAAGCGAGACTAAGTCATAGATCCACAACTTAGCTTAAGCCACAACCTCTACCAGTTATAGTTGTAGCTAAAGAGACTTCAATGTTTGGTGATTAAGTTGTTTTTGAACAAACACTTCTAGATCCATAATTGTTCGAGGAATACATTGATGGTTCCAGAGTTGAATTTTTTTATTGGTTTGAGAACTTCTATAAAGGTTCTAAATGCAGGTGTCATTTGTGGTTTTAATTTTAAAAACCACCACCTTTGGTTTGTGGTTTTCCTTGGAAACCATTTCTGAGAGACGTTGAACTCTTGGCTGAGATGCATTTTTTCATTTTGAGCTCTCATTATTAGACTTTGGTACATCCCTTCGGATAAAGGGAGTAATGTTAGAAAACTAATCATTAGGATTAAGGTTGGGTTATTTTTTGTTATGGTGATTGGTTATTAGAGTCCAAGAAGATCGTGAAACTGATTCAACAGTTTCTTGTATGTATTTATGTTTACAGATTGTACGTCATTCATTGAGATCAATTAATATACAATTGTATTTGGTTTTCAATTTTATGTGTCTTACACAATACAAGTGGAAGAAGCATCACTAAATTTTTGAAAGTACTACAAGATTTGATCAAAAATAAAAATTTTCATTTGTTCCAAGATAATTAATTTTTGGCACAGTTTCTAAGCAATTAGAGCTTAATCTAAAAAATACAAAACATGGGTTTTCTGCAGAACAACCTTAATTATATTAGACACAAGAACATTTTTCAAAATAAGCAACAATTTGAGAGATTTTCTTGGTTTTTTGAAGGTTATATACTAAGATCACAATGGACTAATTTATAAAAGATAAAAACTAAATCCAGAAAATTTCATTTACAATTACAGGCCTCAAATATTTAGTTATATTTTTTGATTTTTTTATGTTAATATCTGAAGGTATTTGCAAGGCGTTGCTAAAAACTTTAAGTGTAAATACCATTGTTACATGTCAAATATCAATTTTAGCCTAGATATACTTGAAATTCAATATATATTAGTTTGGAAGTTGATCCAAATATATTACAATAACTGTTAAGCTGTAGGATTCAATCCAACTCAATGATGGTGGTACCAAGATAAACAATGCATGCTTAGAGTTGTGTGTGACCATGAAGGGAACTGAGAGGATTTCCATCAAAGTTCCATTATGGAAACTAGAACCTATAGATGGATGTCACCTAAGGTTATCAATCATCAATTATATGAATAAATTTCTCCCTAGAAAAAATGGCATCTAATTCTAAATGAAGAGCCCACAATGTCAGCAATAGTAATAAGTGACAAATGTTTTAGGCACATACTATACCTAGTTTCTTGAATCAGAAAGTCAACCTACATGTGGAGGAAATTATGGAAATGTTTATGGACATTATAAGATAATTTTTTCACTTACATCCATTAAGGGTATCAATCATCATTTCATGAATCGTTTCTGCAAGAAGGAAAATATATTAACATGGTCCATTCATTATCGTGCAATCGTATTTAGTTTTTCTCATTGAAGATTAATTAATGTGATAGGCACACTGTGTGTTTATGAAATTTGGACTTCCACTTTGAAACTTTGAAGATAGACTACAAAAAATTCTGATAAGGGATAACAATATTTATTTATTTGGACAAAAGGTTTTCCAAATAAAAGATACAAATCCTTTGGTTGATGTTTTAATAAGTGCATCAGGGATCAAATTTAATAATTGTTGACCATTTTTTTAAGGCCAATTAAGGCCATTATCTTGTTCAAAAATATGTTCAAAATGTTTGTTGCATTAACTATGATGTTATACTTCACCTCATACCCTTTGGAGGATTCCCTTCTATGTTTATTGTGACACCATATTAGCATGTAGTGAAGGGGATAAGATTGAGTATCGAACTAGTTTATCTAGAGATGTGAATTCTGGTTTGTAAATGGAGAAAGGACGTATAGACATAATACTTATTTAGATAAGATGAAAAGTAATGGAATTTGGAACACTAAAGCAAAGTAAATAGTTTTATTTTGGTGATGATATCAGACTGGTTAGATGCAATAATAAAGGCTACAAAAATTGGAAAGGTATTATCCCAGGATGATAAATCTAAGCAACTAAATTTCTAGCATTGGCTTAAGGCTACTGACCCACAACATCGTTCTCAGTGGAACTTGAATTACTATTATAATGAAAGATGCAGATAGAAAACAACACAATAATTTTTTTTATTTCCTTGGTGTTCGAGATGAAAATGATATTAATATTCATGAATGTCTAAGGAAATTTTTTCAAAACAACAAGTTTAGTTCCTTAGCCAAAAAGAGGGACGAATTTGAGTTTAAAAAAGAAGAGCATAAATTTTTGTACAAGTAGAATCAATAACTAGTTCATACCCCAGGAGAAACTCAGTGGATATTTGTGATAAACATATCACAGAATGTCTATGCTGGTGAGAAAATATGGAGAATTTCAATATTATAGCTTATTAGTTGTCGTAACTACTATTGCAGCTAGAAGATTGGACATTGGCAATAGAATTCTCAAATCTATATAACCTATCAGTGGACATTATTACAAACGGAAGAGAACCTTGAGGACTTCATTAGTTTTCTTATTAAAAATGGGGTTGACATAATTAATGTGGGAAGGAAATAAGTTTATATTGAAAAATGAAATGAAATTTGAATAGGTTGTACACAAATGGGTTCAATGCAGGACATATAAAACTAAATAGAGAAGAGCTAGAAATGTTGAGCTTCTCAAGTTGTATTCCTCCTTTTCATACAATATCCTTAAATATGACATTAGCATCATTGCTTTGTCACCATCATATATGAAATTTCTATAGAATTTTTTAATGTTTTGGATACTTCTTATATGATAGTATGATACCATAGAGATAAAAATAAAGTTTTTTTTTTATATCAATGAAAATTTTTCTATACTTTTCTATTAGACATGTAGGGAAGGAATGATCAACTTCTCTTATGGATTTTACCAATTATTATGTTTTTATTTACATGAGGAAATAAACCTATAAATAAAGAAATATAAAATTATTACTCTTTGAGATTAAAAAGAAGTTGTTTGATATACATCAAAGAAATTCCCTCGTTTAAATACTTGGCAAAGTTTTTCTTGATTGCTAGGATATTAACCAAATTTTAGGAGACAATTTTATTAGCCTTGGATTTTGAGGAGGTTCAACCTCAAAAAGCCAATTTTATATTTAAAGGAAGATATTGAGGAAACATTTCAGCTACTAGTTCCAAGAATGAGGGCCATCAATGAATCATCAATGAATCATCTCTAGATTTCTTGCAATTATGTTTGGATCTATTTTATTTTAGTTTATTTGTTAAGATTTGATCCATGGAAGCTCATAACAACTTCAGGATTTTTTTTTTCTATATATTATTTCATTTCAATGTAATAATGGTTGGTTTTTTGGCCCAGAAAGATTTCTATTTTTTGTAAATACTAAGACTATAGAGTTTGATAAAAGGATTCTAGCTTTAGTAAATGGAGGAACTTTTTTACTTTGTAATTGCTTCTATGTTTGTTCATTATCTCCTTCCTCATATATTTTGAAGTTGTGAAAAAAATTATGGGAGGCTAGGATTAGGATCAACCTCCCTTACTTCCCGTGCAAAGTTATGTTTAATATTGAGTAGATCAAATTGACAAGTTGTCAAATTCAGTCCCGATGCACCTTTATATTATTTCCTTATGCATAATAGAGAGTTATATTTCATTGAGTTTTGAGTGGTTTTATCATGCTTTCCAATCTCATTTGCTAACATAAATATTGAATATGATATTTTTTGGAGCAGGGTCCCCTAACCGCAAATTTGGTACAATTTTGTAATATTTTGTAATAGTATAGTCTAGCACGGGGGCTTTGGGGTGGGTCAAAGCCCCCAATGAATTGTAATGGGTCAAAGGGTAGACCAAGAGTCCGTAAACCACAGTTTGTGGACCATAGAGTAGCATAGGCTAATATGATATAAATATATGGATAAAGAGAGTCTAGAAGTAAGTTTAAGTTTGGATTAAGTTTGGATATGAATTGTAGAGATATGTTAGGTGGATTGTCTAGGTAAGGGCTCCTGCTGGCTATGTGCACGGAGACGCTAAGTCATGTTGTGTGTGGACCCCGCTGGCTATGTGTGCGGGCCGGTAAATAGATTCTGTAAGTGGAATCTGAATATGAATGAAAGAGAAGACCGGTTTGCGATATCTAAGTGTTTCTATGTTATGATTATTGGTTGCACTATATGTTATTTCTGAAATAATATATGTTTACTGAATACTGATGATTTATTGATGTGCACGTGGATGTGATGCTATAGAAGGAAATGAATGCATAGATCTGGTTATTATTTACATTTGATTACTAGTTAACTTATGATTTATGGGCTTCTCTTGGGTTATTTCACCAATATACTATTAAGGGTTTCTGGGTTAGGGATTCTCCAGCATAGGTCTATTAGATCTGAAGGGACCCACTTTAATTAAATTTCTCTCTCTCAGGGTGCGGAAACTTGGTTCCAACACCCTCCCATACTACTTCAAGTGAGATGTTGACCTGCCTAAGCAGACCATTGCCGAAAGGGCTAGTAGTACATGGGTTTGTTGGTAAACCTTAAATCCAAACCTGGGTCAAGACCCCTGAAGCCAAAAAATAGTTCCATTGCCAAGACCGGGACCATTTTGAGAGAGAGATTGGGTAATGCCACAGGGTCATTGGCAACCATTGCTGCTTGAATTTGAGGACTAGTTTGAAAAGCAAATTCAGTAGTTTTCCCTAAAAGAAAATAGGATTAAGAAGCTATCTGCCAAAGAGTGGAAGAAGAAGTACATTTTTACAAAGGTACATGAAATTTTCTTCGTAACCTCTGCACACGAGCTACAAGAGCGAATGGCAAGGTTAGCGGAGTTCCAAGCCCGTTGGAAGCGATCGGGTTATGTAATGGAAGCTTGAGTTGATCCAACAGTTGGAGAAGGCTGATAACAAGATCACCCAGAATGTAGATCACTGGGTTGATAGTGTTTTGGGAGGATTTGTAACTGAGTTTGAAGTCAATCACTTTGTGTCCTATTATGAAACAGAGTGAATTTTTTTCAAAGGATTCAAGGGTAAGTTCATGCAAATGTTGTAGTTGCTGATTAAGATGCTATTGTGTGAAAACGGTGTCCTGTGAAATCACACCGAGTGAATGAACTCTGACGAGAGTGGGATCACAACAGGAAGTGGTAAATGATACCAGGTTAATAAAGAAGGGGATAGATTGATGTATAGTCCTATGAGAGATCCACCTGATCTCAACCAACGCAGGACTACGCACGTAGAGACCAGTCCCCTTGCTACACCACTTTCAAACTTGCATAAGGGTAAGAATTATCCTACCCCACCTCCACCACCACCTGTAGACGATATGGCTGCGCATATAAAGCTACCCACCTTTAAGGGTGTGGGGGAGAGGATATGGATAAATTCTGGTTTGTAATAGAGTTGGTATGGACTGCACATAATATTAATAATGATGTTGTAAAGACAACACAACTATCAATAGCCTTTGAAGGGAGGGCTCTTGATTGGCTCATTGGATACATTGGTCAGTATGCCAAGCCTACAATATAAGAGATTAAGTATGCCCTGAAGAAACAGTTTGGAAAGCCTAATTCCTATGCTCAATGTGTAGTACAACTGAAATATATTAAGCAGGGACCTACGGTGTTTGTCTCGGAAGCTCACCAACGGCTGAAGAAAGTAATCCATGATGGTGGATTTGTTTATGAGGAAAAACAACATAACAAGTGGTTCATCACCATGCTCTTACCACAACTGCATGGACCTATGGGCTAGCAAAAGATTGATTAGCAAGAAGAGGCCTTGGAGATTGCCATGAAGCTAGAATTTACGCCAAGGGATGATGCTCAATTTGGGGCCCTATAGATCCAAAGCCAGCTAGAGGAGATGCACTTAGAAATTTAGAATTTACAAAGGGATCGAGGTAAAGAAGCTAGTATATAATTCTGGTGCATATGCTGTAGGGTATTGGGCCATACTAAGGATCAGTGCCCTCTGCTGTCAGATTATATGTAGGTTGGGGAACCAAGTCCACTACTTCCTAGAGATATTGCTGGCCCAAGTACCCCCACACTATGGTGTGTTGACTGTCGGGTAGCACGAAGACATGATACATATCACTATCCACAATTAGGCACCTATGTCCCAGAACTGAAGCAAAAGTAGTGAAGATTCTTCTCATCAGTGGGTCACGACGAGAAAAATTGTCGAACATTCGACCTCATGACGGATAGGGGAAACCTATACAAGGTGAAGGTTGACCCTTCATTACTTATATCTCGCTATGGGTGAAGAGGATCCCCTACAAGAGAACGAGGAGGAGGGAGAGGCAAGCGCAGGTCGAGGATGAGGGAAACTAATTTTCTAGAACTGTGGGGATGTTCGACATTATGCAAGAGACTGCTCGAACCCTGCGCACCAATCTTGCAGGTATTGTAGAAAGTTCGATCATGCAATTGAAGACTGCCTTGTGATGATAGCGAAGATGCAGGAGAAAAAACAGATGCTAATGCAGAATGTACAATGGGTTAAGGAGGAACCGCGAGATTATGGACCAAGTATCAATGTAATTACACGCAATGGAATTTCCATTGGAGGAGCTGAGGAAAAAGTTGCACCCGAACCACTGATCAGGTAGGTCTCTGACAAAAAGGAAAGCCTGGACCCAAAAAAGTAAAAAGAGACCTTCATTGAAGCTAGAAAGGATTTTTCTAGGGATGAAGCATCCACCTCAAGGACTTCGGTGGATCGAAAAGTAGATGAAGTAGTTAAGTCGTTCCTTCAGGCATGTATGAAGTTACTACGCAACCAGAAGGAAGTGGAGAATATCCAAGCATTAATAAACAATTGCGTAGAAAGGGATGCCCCATGAACGGAGGTTAAAACCATGAAAAATATTTATAAGAGCAAGAAATGGATGGGTCGGGAGATGCGTATGACTTCACAGCTTGGAGATTATGAAATGGATCATGTCATCCTTGATCTAGGATCGGATGCCAATGTCCTACCCAAACAAACCTGGCACAGGATGGGAGAACCCAAGCTAGAATGGTCCACTATTCAGTTACGTATGGCTAACCAAAATAAGATCATTCCACTAGTCAAGCTTCTGAAGGTTGTGGTAGACACTGCAGAAGTTAAACTCTATGCATATTTTGACGTAATCCATATTGGGGATGATACGAACCCATACCTTGCACTCTTAGGTCTGGACTGGGCAATTGACATAGGAGGCATCATCAATCTAAAAAGGAGAAGCATGGTCTTTGAAAATGATGGTAGGCAGGTAATAGTGCCCTTGGATCCAACAGAAGAAAAATTATATACAAAATTGGTGTGTGAGGAGGAGGATGTTGACCACATTTACAAATTGACTGCCCAGGATGATGACTGGATCAACCCAAAAATTGATGGCATGTCTCTTAGACTCGGATGACAAGATAGAAAATTGGAAGAACTTGTTGCATGATGTATCTGCGCTGCGATGTCTTAATATCACAAAGAGATTCTGATGTATCTCCTCATAGGTAAGAGAACTTCCCTACTTTGATGGTTTTGGCAGTGTTAAGGAATTTCTAAATACATTAGAATCATATGTCCATGAAGAATGGAGATTTTGGGCACTTTACTAAGCTATGCCGCGACCCCTCCGCGATGGTGGAAAACCCATAAGGGGACTTTTCAGGACTGGGAGGAATGATGGAAAATGATGATCCTATGATTTGACCCTCCTGTCAACCCACCCATGGAGTTATTTTCTAGATGAGGGGACCCGTGCAAGCACTTGGCTATGTGGATGGAGGCATGGAATGAAAGGACTTGGAATGAATGGGTCCATATGTTTATTCATGCTTTAGGACCAATCCCTACCACCTAGTATTTAAATGCAGAGCTACACCACTGCACTCACCACTAGGGAACCATGACAGAGGATTTCATGGTGAGATTTGGTTTATTTGGAGGGACAGAGAAATTGGACAAAGCCCTGCATGATATAGATTCTCTTGTCTTTAATGATTCTTTACCTTAGAAAGAATGTGTTGCGCCAGCTTGGGATGCACAGAAGTGGGATATTGTCAACTGCCACAATTTGGAAGTAGAATACCATCATGAGGATCCTAGAAACATCACTATCCTAGGGTCAGAAGGAGAGAATGCGATTGCGGGACCTCTGTTGCAGGCAGTAGATGTGACAAAACCATTAAAATTGAAGGAAGTCAACATTGGGACAGAAGAGCAACCCAAGCTGGCCAAAATTAGATATTAATGGGATGATGATATTGTTGGAAAGATTGTAGAGCTACTAATAGTATACCAGGACCTTCTCCCTACAAATTTCTCTGAGCTCAAAAGAATTGTAGGAGATGTGGGTGTCATGAGAATCACCTTGAAGCCGGATGCACGACTTGTCAAGCAGCAGCCCTATCGGCTGAACCCTAAGTAGAAGAAAAAATTCAAAGAGGAAAGGTATTAGATGGTGGCCATAGGTATCATTGAGTCGATAGAGTAGTCAAATTGGGTAAGCCTTATGGTGGTCCAAGAAAAGAAAATCAAAGGAGAGATAAGGATCTGCATCGATCTATGCAAGTTGAATGATGCCCGCGTTCATGATCCTTTCCCTACGCCATTCTATGATGAAATTATGGATAACGTGGGAGGTCAGGAAGCATACTCATTCACTGATGGGTTTTCAGGATACCATCAGATTAGTATCACACCGAAGGATCGCAGCAAGACAACCTTTGCAATTGAGTGGGGATCCTTCTATTACATTGTTATGCCTTTTATGCTGAAGAACGCCCCTGCAATTTTCTTGCGCGTAGCTGTAGAAATATTCAAATAATTCCTTCATAAGTTTCTGGAGGTCTATTTTGATGATTGGATAGTGTTTGGATTGGTGAATAAGCATGTGTCAAACTCGTGTATGATATTGGATACCTACAGAAAACACCAGATTTCATTGAACCTCAAGAAATGCATATTATGCATACCATTTGTGATTTTTTTGGGGCACGTTGTATGTCAGCATGGATTGATGGTTGACCCAGCCAATATTGTAGTTATCATCAATTTAGCAGTCCCCATCATTGAGAAATAGCTGTGCTCCATCTTAGGGCACACAAGCTACTATAGGAAGTTTATTCAAGGGTACACCCTCATCACTGCACCAATGGAGAAGCTGCTAAAGAGGGATGTATCCTTATTTTGGGATCAGGATTTTCATAAGAGTTTTGAGTTGCTGAAGGAAAATATGGTCATTGCACCGATTCTCATATTTCCTTATTGGGTGAAGGTCTTTCATGTACATGTGGATGCATCAGGGATAGCCCTGGGAGATGTCTTAGCGCAGCCAAGAGAAGGAAACATTGATCATCTAGTTGCGTTTGCTAGCAGGAAACTCTCTAGTAAAGAGTGCAACTACTTTACTACTGAACAAGAAGGATTGGCAATGGTGCATGCCCTGCAGAAATACAGGCACTATCTATTGGGAGGACACTTCAAGATCTTCACTAATAATTCAGCTCTAAAATACCTGGTCAATAAGCTTGTGTTGGGGGGGGAATATTTTTAGATGGTTACTACTATTCTAGGAGTATGATTTTGAAATTGTTGTGAAGCCGAAGAGAGTGCATGCCGAACCTGATCAGTTTTCTCGGATAGAGAGTGGGGAAAAGCCAACTAGTCTAGAAGAAGGGTTACCCAATGCGTAGCTTTTTTCTATCAAGGTGGTTGACAAGCAAGTTGGAGACAATATTCATTTCTTGACCATGGGGATGGCACCTTGAAACTATTTAGTGTAACAAAAAAAGGAGTTGGTGGCCCACACAACTGAATTCACGATAATTATCGATCAATTATACAAGTTGGGAGAAGATGAGGTATTGAAGAGGTTTGTATTAGAACATGAAAGATGACAGGTGGAAGGAGGCCACTATGTAGGAAAAGAAACAACGCAGAAGGTGCTGAGGGATGGTTTATGGTGGCTCACATTACATAGCGATGCAGATGCATATTGCCGAGCCTATGATGCATGCCAATAGACAGGGAAACCTTCACGCAGAGACGATATGCCCCTCTGACCGTAGATGGCTTTGTAGGCATTCAAAAAATGTGCCATAGACTTTCTAGCACCCATAAATCCCCCAGGGAAGAAGAATGGTGCACATTACATCATTACTATAACTGATTATGTAACCACATGGGTGAAAGAAAAGGCTATGAAGGATTGTACTACATATACCACTGTGCACTTCATCTTTGAGCATATTATAACCATGTTTGGCTGCCCAAAGATCTTAATGAGTGATAGAATACACATTCTATTAATGAAAATATTGAAGTGACTGAAGAATTTCAAACCCATCATCTAAAGAGTACCCTATATCACCCACAGACTAATGTGGAAGTGGAAGCTTTCAAAAAAATTTGGAACATGCGCTCACTAAGGTCTATAATGTTGATCGAAGTGATTAGGATGTGCGCATCCCCTCCATGCTCTGGGCCAATAGGACCACATGCAAGAAAATGACCAGGAAAACTCCATTCAGGATGGTCTATGGGAAGGAGGCCATCATGCCCATGGAATATATCATCCCCATCCTGCGCATTGCAGCTTTTACAAACATGGCAGAACCTGACGTCATGGAGGACCGCTTGGCGCAGCTGTTTGCCTTGCAAGAGGATCGGTTCATTGCTAACTTTCACCAACAGGTTCAGAAGGCTTGAGAAAAATCTTGGCATGATCGACATATCTGACAGAAGGTATTCAAGGAAGACGAATTGGTGCTGCTTTATGAAATCCATTTTTCACGCCACCCAGGAAAGTTCCGTAAGCACTGGTTGGGCCCATACATAGTGAAAGATATTACAGATGGTGTTGCTGGGTGAAGGCTGGATACGCCGCGCGAGACTACCCTCGCTCGGGTATGTTAATGGAAGTCATCTGAAACCTTACAAGGACGACTAGGTGCCTACCAAATGACTGTATGGATGGAGTATCTATATCAGGAGTGTTGTACACACTAGGAAGGAAAGGTGAAGGGAGGTAAGACAAGCACACAGGGGTAGTGCGCAAGTAGGAATTCACAGAGAGGTATGACGGAGGCACAGGGGTATTGTGTAGCTAGAAAAACAAGTCATTGGAATAGTAAAATAGGGTGAAAAAGAGATTTTATGTTAGGTCCCTATATTACTAGTATAGTCCCCTATTTTTGTTAGTGTAACCCCCTTATTTTTATTATTGTACCCTTTTAACCCCCATTTTGTTATTATTATTCCCTTAAATTATTATTGTTAGGTCCGCTAGGATTGCTATCATATTCCCATGGACTCCTATATATAGAAGGAGGTTTTGGTCATTTGTATCATCCAAGAATTGTTCATTCATGTAACGTATTAGAGGTTTCCCCCTTGAAGTGGCTTATTTTTAAGGCGTTGATATCTCTTTTCTTCTATTTTTGGAGCTGGTTTGACAACATTTGGCATCAGAGCATTGGATTCTAGGGTTTCGCTGCTCCAAACAGATCATCGTGGAATTTTCGCTATAAATTTGTTTCTACAAAGGTTCAGAAGCTAAAATTTTGAGAGTACGAAGTTGAAATCTGAAGGAACATCGTCAAAAAATTCTAGATCTTGGTTCACAATATTTTTGGAGATATTATCTGTGGAAGTTAGAGTTTTTTGTAGGCTCATGAATTTCACATAAACAGGTCATCGCGGTATATGTGCTATAACTTTTTTTCTACGAAGTTTTAGAAGCTAAAATATTTAGAGAGCAAAGCTAAAATCCTGAGGAACATCATCAGAAAATTTTGGAGCTTGGTTCGCAATATTTTCAGAGATATGATCTGTATAAATTAGGTCTTTTTCATGCTCTCGAATTTCATCTCAAAGAGGTTATCGTGGGAAAACCTTCATAACTCTCTCTCTGAGCATCGGATTGGAATGTTGTAAAAAGAGGTCGCAAGTACACAGACTGTAATTTGTTGTCTATTAATTTCAGAGCCATAGGAGGAAACAATGACACTTGGCAATTCTTACAAGTTCGCTATACTGAACCAGTCCATAATTGGGTCATTGTGGGAGATTGGATATAACTTTGCCTTGAAGAATCCAAATTAGGTCAGACCTGTGGCATTCGAAAGATGATTCAAACAGTGACTTCAGGGCCAAATTTCAGATATTGAAGATCCGAAATCACATAGATAATTCAGTTTCAATATCAAGCTCCTCAAAATCAAGAAAAAGGCGTGTATTTGTTTTTCAAATTGCATAAGTCTTGTTTGAAAATTTAGTTCTAGTTAATTCCAAAGGCCTATTGAGCATAGTTATCAGTTTGGGGTTCTAAAATGCCTCCTAAAAAGAATTCAACACCAATTAAGCCTTCAAAAGGCTCTACTATGACTCATGAAGACGAAGAAATGCAACATGAGATATCAAAAGTCCATAAGCAAGTGCACCAAATTTCGTTATCGCAAAGAGCAACAAAAAATGAAATGGATGGTTTGAAGAAAGGCGTGGAAGCTAAGATGAATGGTTGGAAGCTAAGATGGATGGCATGGAAGTTGGCATGGAAGCTAATATGGATGACATGGAAGCTAAGATCGATGATAAAATGGAAAACATGAAGAATGATCTAAAAGTAGACATGGAAGGTTTGACAAAGTTGATACAACAAATGTTTCCTAATGGTGAAAAGATAGTAGAGGAAACACATGATGAGAACAAAATAAATGATAATCATGATTTCATAAACTCTAATGTTGGCAGGAAGAACCACCATATTCCAAAGGTGGATATGAGGAATTTTGATGGCAAGGATCCTGTAACATGGAAACTATAGATGGAGCAATATTTCGATCTCAATAATGTGCAAAACACACAAAAGGTATGCATTGCAACTTTACATCTAGAAATCGTGTTCTACATTTTTATGGTATCGTATGGCTTGCTCCCGTAAAAAAATTGTCACTTGGTCAATCTTTGAAGGAGTAAATGATAGCACATTATGAGGATACAAAGAGAAACACCTTCTTTAGCCAATTGATAAATCTCAAACAAAAGGGTTTAGTGGGGGAGCACATTGAGGACTTCCAAAAAATTGAATATAAGGGTAACAGATATTCCAGAGGAACACTGGATTTATGCCTTCATAGGGACTTTAAGGGATAACATCCAACATGAAATTCACGTTTGGGAACCTAATTCATTGGAGAAGGCATTCAGGTTGGCAAGAAAAATTGAATGTAAAATTATGGCGACAAGGAAGCCTACCACTCACATCTATAAAGATGGAAGTGTTGCTACTCCTAGACTTCCACAACCTACAAGGTTGACACCACAAAATTGGAAGAAAAAAGAGAACAAGGGCTTTGCAACAGTTGTGATAGAAAATACACTAAAGGTCATAAGTGTGCTGAGAATAAATTATTTTACATAGATTGTGAAGAGGAAGAAGAAAATGAACAAGAAGAGGATATACACCAGGAAGAAACCCTAGAAGAAGAAGAAACGAGTCTGACCATATCATGTAATGCATTGGCAGGAATTACCACTTCTCAAACTCTCAAGATAGAAGGAAATATCAAGAATAAAAAGGTAATAGTGTTAATTGATTTAGATAGTACCCATAGTTTTATTCATTGTAAGGTAGCCAAGGAATTGAGTTGTTTCCTATACCCAGCACGAGATTGTCATGTGATGGCTGCAAATGGAGGAACTATAAATTTCTCTGGAAAATGCCATAATATCAAGATATCCATGGGGGACTATGTATTGAATAGTACAATGCTTTCCATCCCAATGGGAGGTGTTGATGTCATACTAGGAGTACAATGGTTATAATCTTTGGGGACGATAGCTTTTAATTTTTCAAGAACTTTTCTTGAAATTTTTTTCGGAAGGAAAGGAAATCGAATTATGGGGTATCACATGGAAGCTAAGAAAGATAATAAGCTCTAATTTCATGACAAAGCTTCTGAAGAAAGAACAATGAGGTGTAATTGCACAATTATGCTCACTAGAAGTTCCAACATCAAAATCATCTATTTCTCTAGATCTCCAAAGATTCTTGGACAATCATTCCAATGTGTTTGATACTCCCAAAGGACTCCCACCTATTCGTGATCATGATCATGCTATTCATTTGATTCCAAGAAGTGTTCCTCCAAACATCTGACCTTACAGATATCCTTATGTCCAAAAGAGTGAAATTGAACGTATGATCGCAGAAATGTTAGAGGCTGTTATAATTCAACCTAGTCAAAGTTCTTTCTCTGCTCCTATAATATTGGAACATAAGAAGGATGGATCATGGCGCATGTGTCCCGATTATAGGGAGCTCAATAAGCTCACCATTAAAGATAAATTTCCCATTCTTGTGATTGATGAATTATTGGATGAATTACATGGAGAAATTTATTTTACCAAGTTGGATCTTCGTTCAAGATATCATCAAATTAGAATGAAGACTAAAGATATTCCGAAAACATTTCAAACTCATGAGGGTCATTGTGAATTTTTGGTCATGCCTTTTGGCCTTACCAATGCACCTTCTACATTTCAAGGGTTGATGAATTCCATTTTCAAACCCTTCCTTAGAAAATTTGTGCTAGTATTTTCTGATGTTATACTAATCTACAAGAGGTCTTGGAAGGATCATGTTCAACATGTTGACAGGGTGCTCAAACTATTGCAGGAGAAAAAATTATATGTAAAAACATCCAAATGTTTCTTTGGAGTACAAGAGGTGGAATATCTGGGTCATATTTTATCTCATGAGGGTGTTAAGGTAGACCCTAAAAAATTAAAGCTATTAAGGAATGGAGATTCCCCACAACCATAAAGCAATTACGAGGATTTCTCGGGTTGACTGGGTATTATTGCAAGTTTGTTAAGAACTATGGGAGAATAGCAGCACCTCTAATAACATTATTGAAGAAAGATGCATTTTCATGGACTCCTGAAGCAACCAAGGCCTTTGAACATCTTAAAGAGGCAATGTGCCTAGCACCAGTCTTAGCTATGCTAGACTTCACAAAAACCTTTATTGTGGAATGTGATGCCTCAGAAAATGGAACTAATGTTGTTTTAATGCAAGAAGGAAGGTTTCTAAACTTTAAAATAAATTTACATCCTTAAAATTTTCCCTAGAAGGGGCCCCATTCCATGAAGGGATTCAGAAAGAAGTATGAGCAGAAGGTGGCAGAAGAAGTGTAGGAAAAATACAAAAAACTTACCATCGCTGACCCTGGAGTGTGCATGAGCACTTTGATGCTCGCGTGTAAGATGATGTGCAAATTTAGGGAATCTGCCATCCCTGCCTATGTGATTCAGCTGGCAGGGTAGTGTGAGAATGGGGTATGCTACAACTGGTCGCAACACGTCTACGAGGAGTTTTTATATAATGTGTGCATGTCACAGGACCAGGGAAAGGCCTTTTTCTACTCCTGACGATTATTTTTGATCACCCTAACTGTGTGGGAGACACCTGATGATGCAGTGCTCCCTAATATTGAGCCTAATGTATGTGAAGGTGCACATTATTCAAACCTGTGGGATTCTAAGGATTCAAAGCACATTGAGGAGAACAAGGTGTTCTGGGTTCTGTTCGATCGTGCACTCATAGTGGCGATCCATTCCATGCCGCACTTATCGCCCATAGTCTATGAGAAGTATAAATGTATTGGTGACTTCCATGTCACCATGCACAATGTACAGATCAGGGAAAGAAAAGATCCAGTATGGTACAATCTGCCCTACATGGTCACTGACACAGAGGTCAATCAAGCTGTTGCTACATGGCTACCTGCTTGGAAGCTTGGCCTCAAATCCTCTACCCCAGTCACAGCAGGCACTTTTGGTAAGAATGCAACGCAGAAGGATATTTTCCCTCCAAGCACAACCAACAAGACTGAGGTGCGCTCCATGGAGAAAACAATTACTAAGGGAACCCGTAAGGATGCCACCAAGGGGGCGAAGTAAGAGCCTTAGCAGGAGGAAGAGACTAAAGGACTTGATGGGGAGGGCGCGGAGTCCCCACGTGGGACAAAGTGCACAAGAGAACCTCCCAGAGGGAAGCAGAAGAAGTGAAAGGCTGATAAGACCGGAGGAGAAGCAGATGTCACTTTAATAGAGGAAGATCTGGATAAGATCATAGATGCCATCACTACGTCCACCGAGGACCGATGGACTATCTTGGAAGATCAGCAAAAGGATGTAGTGGAAGCATTGCATTCTAGGTTACAGGTGCTCCAACTCAAAGAAGATACCCTTCATGCGAGCATGAACTAGGTGAGGCCAATTCAAGTGAGCCTGCCAGCAACAACTGTCCTCACAGTTACAGAAAGCAAAATTTTCCCCTTCTCGGGCACGACAGTAACAGTTGAAGCATCAGCCTTGTGCGTGCAAGTCAAAGCATATGCAGAAGTTGGCCTGGATGTCGCAAAAATAACGAGTGGGCAATTGCACACTCTCCACTTGTTCATGTCTGCAGAGCTCCAAAATAGAGAAGTCCAGGTGTAACACCAACTAAGTGAGGTTGAGAAGGCAATCACACTCAAAACTATTGAATCCACCGAAGCTCAGGCAACCCAGATCATAGTAGTTGCATAGCAATTGGAATTAGAGCACATGATCAACTGGTTATGTGAAGACATGCCGGAAGTGGTTCCTACCTCTGTTGTGCCATAGGCCAAGGTTGAGGGCTTGGTCGCTGCCTTGAAGGCCTCCAGGAAAAAAGTACAAGCTATCAAAGAGGACTTGGACCAACAAATTTCTGCGCTGCAAGCCAAGCTGTATCCAAATACCCCTCCCAAGGTGTGCGCCCAGCAAGCTGCACTCGTAAAGGTAGCCACAAGTAGCATTTTAGCACATATCACCAAGGGGTCATAATTATTATATGCTGCTATGGGACTATGGTCCACGGTGCAACACGATCCCCTTCTCCACTAGTTTAACGAGGAGTTGTGCCAAAAAGAGAAATATTTTGAACAAATGGAAGCTACCATGTCTACCCTCATGGTAGCACAACGCTTAGCACGTCTTCATACTAGCCACACTCTGAGAGATGAAATTGAGGAGATCTAGTAGAAGAAGTAGGTCCTTAGCAACCATTTGAAGCCATGGGCAGATGAAGCTCTTAAGCTTTCACAGGACTTAGACGCTGCCATAAAGCAGCTGAACCAGACCCTAGATAGTATCACTATAGCTACTAAAGGACCAACCTCACAAAAGCTAGTCGAAATTGCATAGAATGCAGCCGCACAGAGTGAAGGTGTCTTGCCTCCATTTTTCACCGTAGTTGAGTAGCTCCAAGCCAAGATGAAGACCCCACTCACGCTATGACTTAGAATGAGTCACAAGATTTTGTTGGGGTCCTGTTGGAGCACGGTCCCCTAACCGCAATTTTGGTACAATTTTGTAATATTTTGTAATATTTTAGTCTAGTGCAGGGGCTTTGGGGTGGGTCAAATCCCCCAATGAATTGTAATGGGTCAAAGGGTAGACCAAGAGTCCGCAAACTATGGTTTTGAACCATAGATTAGTGCAGGTTAATATGATATAAATAGATGGATAAAGCGAGTCTAAAAGCAAGTTTAAGTTTGGATTAAGTTTGGATATGAATTGTAGAGATATGTTGTGTGGATTTTCTGGGTAAGATCTCCTATTGGATGTGTGCGTGGAGACCCTAGGTCATGCTTTGTGTGGACCCCGCTAGCTGTATGTGCAGGATGGTAAATAGAGTCTGTAAGTGAAATATGAATATGAATGAATGAGAAAAATGTTTTATGATATCGGAGTATTTATGTGTTATGATTATTGGCTGTGCTATATGTTATTTCTGAGATAATGTCTATTTACTGAATATTGATGATTTATTGAGGCACACATGGATGCGATGCTATAGAATGAAATCAACGCATAGATATGGTTGTGATTTACATCTAATTACTAGTTAACTTATGATTTACAGGCTTCTCTTGGTTTATTTCGTCAATATACTGTTAAGGGTTTCTGGGTTAGGGCTTCTCCAACGCATGTATGTTAGATCTGAAGGGACCCACGTTAATTAACTTTCTCTCTCTCACGGTGTGGAAACTTGGTTCCAACACCCTCCCATACTACTTCGGGTGAGACCTTGACCTGCGCAAGCAGGCCATTGCAGAAAGGGCCAATAGTATATGGGTTTATTGGTAAACCTTAAATCTGAACTTAGGTCAAGACCCCTCAAACCAATAAGCATAATTGTTAGCTAATATATGTTTTAGTTTTTTGCCCAAATATTTTCATGTTATGTAGTTCTATCACAATTGGATGTTGATCCTTAAATTAGATCTGAAAGGGATGGTTTACTTATTTAAGTAGGGATTTAAAATGACAGGAAAACACCTTTCAAAATGCATAAATATGGCCATTGTGCTTGATCGACTATTTTTCATTACCGTGAATAGTAATTAGCATCAAAACACTTGAGGGAACCCCCTTTCGCTCAAGTGCCAGATTGGACCTAAAGTAGGTTGTGTTCATTTATTGGCTCATTTTCTAGCCAATAATTATCTTCAAGAAATATATACGAAATTTTGCATCCTTGTAAATAAAATTTTACAAAAAATGTCTCACTAAAGAAAATTGTGATAAATCATGTTAGAAGGTTTCTTAGGCTCCAACTAATACTCCTTATAGCCAATAAATTGTCTTCAAGAAATAGATACATAAGTATTTTATTTGTCATATAATAACATTTTGAATCATTGAATAGAACCATTTTAAAATAGTTGGATGGTGATAAAAACTATTAAAAATTGAAATAGTTCATTTATGCTTACTCATTAATGGTCTCTTGTAAATGGAAGAGAAAATGCGAGTGTGGTCAAATTTGTAATGGAATATCAAATTTGAACTAGTTTTATTGTCAATTTTCCCTATGAAGTAAGAGGTATTTGATCAAACTAATTTGAACAATATTGCTAATGAATTAATAAAAGCATGCACCCCAAATCCTATAGAATCTATTTGTTCCTAAACCAATCTTATACAAGTTCAAACTAATGGAATGTTCGTGTCACTTACTACCTAGATTCATTTACCATCTTTTACTGAAATATAAATGTTAATTTGAATATACAAGTTGTCCACTATCCAAAAAAAAAGGAATTTATTTGTAAAATATTAATTTTGAGTATCTTAAGGTTTCTATCAGAACAAGGTATTATTCTTTTTCCCCATTCTTTAATATGCTACAATGGATGATTCTTTCATACAATTCCATTACAATATATTTTTTTTAATAAAATGCTACAATTTCTTTTGTAAATATAAAGTTGAGAGCACCATCATTGAGGTGCTCTCTCTCTCTCTCTATAGTTGTGGAAATTGTAGTTTACTAGAACACATGTCTGAAGTTAGGGATATGGGGACAAATGTTAAAATAAGTATTGAAAATATATAAATTTGAAGCTTTATGTTATGCTACTAATTATGTATTAGCATTTTTCCAAAGGAATTTTATGATATGAATTTTTTTTCATTGAAAATAATTATAAATATAATAATAAATAATAATAATAAAAGTTTTTCAACATCCTCTATGTTTTTTCATAAGCATGGGACAAGGGATATTAGAATTACTCTACTTTTCTAGGCAAAATTGCCTCTAAATTTGATAGGAACTATGCTAAAAATCAAACCTCCATCTCTATAACAAGAAATTTTTCGAGGAAAATGTCAATGGGAAAAAATATAAGAATTCTTGAAAATAGGATGAAGTGCTTCATATTAAATGCCATATAATCACTAGTCTCTCTATATAAAAGAACTTGTGGAAATTGGCATTTACTAGAACATATGTCTAAAGTTGGGCATATGAGGATAAATATTACTAGCAATTGCACCACATGTTGCAATAGAAACAACGTAGGGAAATAGCATAGGAAAGAGTAGCCTAGAAGAAATAAGATGTTGTAGAGAAGGAGCCATCATGAAGGAATGAAAAACAAAATTTTCCATCGTGAAGGAATGAAAGGAAATTTTTTCTTCCATGGAAGCAGGTCGTGGAGGTTTCAAAGATATTGATGATAAGAATTATCAACTAGAAAAATTTGTTATAAACATTGAAATAGGAAATTGGGGGTGAAAAAATATATGTAAACGAACATAATATGTCCCCATATATAAAAAAAATTTGTTATGGATATTGAAATAGGAAATTGGGGGTGAAAATCCTTTGGTGATTAATAATCCTCCCAAAAAAGCATGAAATAATCATGTAACTCAAACAATATATTCTTAAATACATTCAAGTACAAGCTATCTAGCATATATGTAAATAAAGAGAATTTTTATTAACAAAAAAAAGAGTTTACTCCAAAATCATCTACATATCCCTGCACCAATTGCATGCTTGTTAGAAATTGTATATGACGAACAATAGTCCTGGTACACAAGAAAGGTAATGTCATTTTAATATGGAGAAATTTTTGGAAGGAGATATTGTTCTTTATGTTCTGATTTATTTTCTTAACTCCAAACTTGGTTCAGTCTTTCTCTATATACATAAGAAAAAAAATACAAAGTAAATTCACAAATTTAAGTTATAGTTTTATATTTTATAATTGCAAATCTAATTTCTTATTATAATATTTTACACACATTTATTTATTCAAATAAATTATATTGTGAATATTTTTTCTCCTTTTATTTGATTACAAAATTATTGTACTCCCTACTAAGGACAACAACTGTATTATTAAAGAATGAAATGCCAAATTGAAATATTACTCAAGTGAGAACTACTATAATATATAGAACTACTTTTTTGATGTATAATTTTTTTATTTTATATGTCCTTGAATTTCCATTACCTATTGTCTTCAAACCCCATGGGAAGGCATTGAAAATGCCAGGCAACTTTAAGTAAATAAACTTCACATTTTCAAGTTGGACAAACAAAAATTTTATAATCCTAAAATTCTCTTACCTAATTCTCTTTCTAAATATATAAATGAGTTCCATTTATTCAAAACAAAGGCAATTAACATGCAAAATAAAAAATCTCACCATTTGGAATAATAAAATAGTTGTAAGAAAAATAATATGGAACAAGAAAAACTATTTGGATTTATGAAAATTTAGATACATTTTATTAAGTAAAATTTTAAAAGAATAATGGTTATAAACATTTAAAAATAATTTTTTAAATAATTAGTTTAGATCTATATTATTAATGAGAGGGCTCAATTCTCTTTTCACTCTAAAAGAGTTTTGCATATCAAGACATTTGATCCCTCTTGGCTCTTGGTAGATCCATAGATAAGATTGATTTATGTCATCTTAATTCCCCCCTTTAAATAAACTACATTCCACATGAATACCATGGGTCAATACCATGAGCTGTATTTATTGTTTATTATTATTATTATTATTATTATTATTATTTTATTTTATTATTTTTATTTTTTATTATATTTTGACCTAGTTAAAATGTTCATTACATTATGTCAATCTTTTTATTTAATTTACTTTTATTTTTAACTTTGTGTAATTTGACATAGTCAAAATGTTAAACATGGCATTACAATATTTCTATCATACTTTGTTGGAGAGCATAGTGACACAAAAATGTAATATTTAAATATATAAATAGCTATTTTCCTTTTTTTATATTGTGTTTTATCCATGTAATATAAATTAATTGGTTTGTGTGGAGTTTAATGATATGATATAAATTTTATTGAAAATAGAAATTTAATGTTTATGTAGCCAAAAATTTAATGTTTATGTATTTTACAATTTTTTTTATTCATTAAACTAATATATGTAAAATATAGTTCTATTAAGTTATTAATTTTTTTTTTTTTAAAAGAATTGATGTTAAAATCTAACAAATTTTTAATAACAACATTTTAATTTAAATTTATGAGAGGACTCAATTCTCTTTTCACTCTAAAATAGGTTTTCATATCAAGATATTTGATCCCTCTTGGCTCTTGGTAGATCCAGAGTTAAGATTGATTTAGGCCTTTAGAACATTTTAACTTAAAAGTCACCAAAACCTAATTTCAATCGAACTTATTAAAAATAAAAAAAACTAACATTATAAAAAACATATATAAACTATTTACTTGTGTATCTAATGGCCTAAAACATTTCAATCGTCTAATATTTGATCTAATGACTCAAACACTGTTGTTTTCAAAGACAAACGCCTTAAAACTTAAAAATAATCATTAAAAATATATAATTTTAAAACTTTATGCTATAATATTAATTATGTATTAGCATTTTTCCAAAAAATTATTATTATATAATGTTCTAAGTTAAAAACAATTATGAATCTAATTAATAAGTAAAAAAATAAAGTTATTAAACCTTCTATATATTTTTGATAAACATCCGACAAAAGATAGTAGTATTACCCTATTTTTCTTGGCAAATTTGGCTTCAAGTTTGATAAGAATGATGCTAGAAATGAGACTTCCACCCCTATAATGAAAACTTTGTCCTATAGTTGCAAGTGACCTACAAAATGCCATATAATCACTACACTTCGAGAAATACTAATAACCATCTATCATAGAAATTTAAAGACACAATTTAATCTAAACATCCACCAACTGTAATAATACAATCCTCGATGAGATATATAAAAAATAAAAGTAAAAAAATAAAATAATCATAACTAAAACAAGAAGAGTTGCCACCAAACACAGCCATTCACGGGAGGTGGTGGTCGCCAGTAATGTTAAGAAAAAGGGCTCGCCCAACATAATTGAGTGGGATCCATGCAGTTGGTGAATAATTCTATATTTAAGAGCGTAGTCTAAAAACCACGCGTTTTCACCTAGAAGCTGGCGATCATTTTTATAAAATCTGGCAAAGATTTGTCTAGAAACTTGTTTGCAGTTGTTAAATTTTGATATTTTGAGTGTCTTGAGGGTTTTTGATAGCGCTAAATCAATTTCCAGCATCAAAAACAGATTTTAAACACTCAAGCACATGATTTTTTGAATTTTGGGTAACCAAATTCCTGCAAATTTTTGCCTTCCGAGCGATTTCGCGTGCTCGGTAGACAACTCCATGTTTAAGTATATAAGATGTCGCTGAACACATCGGATCAATTAAGATAAGAAAGGGTTTGGATGTTTCAAATAAGTGGTGTTTCTTCCAAGCACGTATATTTACTTTCCTAGATAAAACCAAAATAGAAGGTTAGGAAATGCGAAAGCGGGGACGAGTGGAGGGTACTTCGTGTGACCTGGCCAATAGAAAAACCTGCCGATAATTGCAATCCATGTTAAATTAAATAACATAAAATCATTGTAATGTTGATTATTTCTTTTAGTTGTGGGAGGGTGGATCATGGAGTGCCAGCTACGTCACGGTCATCTGCATGTGCTAGACTTGTACGAGCGCCATGATATTAATTATTTGAAATACTACACTTTTGTATGAGCGCCATGATACTCACTATACGAACTATTTTCGAATGTACATGGGATGGAATGATTTCCGTGAGATCTTCGGTGCTCTTACCCTTGGACAAAGAATTGTTCCTCCATGCCTTCCGCGATGGAACAGAGCTCAATCATGATTGATTCTCTGGCCTGTGAGGTCTCCTCCCAGATAGGTGTCTCTACCAAAGCACGATGCCATCAAAAATACCTTTTCCCAGATGAATGCGACAGTTAAAAGTTTAGAAGAACTATCTACAGAGAGAATGGTAGGATTAGTTCGAAATTTAGACGCACTATGGTAGGACTAGTTCCATGGGCAGATTCACCAGCAACATACCGAGTTTATGAACCATATAATTCAATTGACGGAGATCAAAATCGAGTGCCATTTGACCGATCCAGTTCTAGAAGTTGAAAATCGAGATAAAGATCGAGAAACTGATATAACAGATTGATATATAGGCTCGTTGGAGAGCCATAAGCCCATTCCAGGTGCTACTATATTTGATTGGTAACCAACAGCAATTGAAACATTTCTATAACAAATAGAATTGTCTCCAGGCACATATAAAGATCGACAGCTTATTATTGCAGAGAAAGCAGAAGTATTATCATTAGACAGTACAAATCCATACCATAGCTGCGAGTAGCATATCTTCATGTCCTAGTTTACTCTGTTGGGATGGTTACATATACAGATATAGACCCAGAGCTACCAAGGATATACAAATATAGCCCCCGAGCTACCAATCCTTGGTCCGGTTATGGGACAGTATTACATAAAGGTAACATAAGGTATCCATGCCATAGAGGCAAAGCTAACAGCATCACCTGAGCCAACAACATCACCTGCATTATTCCCCGCATCAACAGACCCCACGGGAGCAGCACCAGTTGAAATTGATGGGCCAGCAACCACATCAACGGACCCCATGGGAGAAACACCAGTTGAATTTTATGGACCAAAAACAATTGAAGTTTCAAATACGAACTTTCACTCCACCAGCCTAGATCCATCTTACTCTGGATCTATCATGCGCCCAGAGGGATCAAATCTCTCGAGGTGCAAACCTATTTTTTGAGTGCAAAACTTGAGGAAAGGTTTGCACCTCGAGAGATTTGATCCCTCTCGGCGCATGATAGATCCAGAGTAAGATGGATCTAGGCTGGTTCCAGTTGGAGGCATCAACGTCACATTTTTCAGATTATTAAAATTTTTGTATATTTTTGAGATGTACATCATACTTTGAACTTTTGAAGATTAGAAATACAAATTCTAACAAATGTTAGAACACTATTTTGAATATTGAACCACGTAATAATCGTAGAAATCAACATCTACACTATTCAATTATTTAAATATTTTTCTGGAACTATTGTACTAAAAATCATACTTTTCTCTCTTGCTCTTCGATATTAATAGGTTGAATTACTAAAACATAAAAATAAATGTAAATTGTCAATAATTTTTCCTTCTTACAGTGAAATTAATGCACAATGTTAATCCAATCACTTTAAAATTAATGTACCATCAATGTACATCCAATTACATCAAATCAAAAATCAATGTTTACATTGAAATCAATGCATATAATGCAAATAATGAAATAGGATTATAAAACAACATTTACAGTGAAATGGATGCATCTAATGCAGTTAATCAAATAGGATTATAAATCAACATCTACACTGAAATTAATGTATCTGGTGCAAGTAAGAAAATAATATTAGAAACCAACATCACTGAAACCAATGCATTTAGTGCAAGCAATCAAATAGGATTAGAAATCACCATCAATACTGAAATCGATCAAATACAATTAGAAATCATGTACATTGAAATCAATGCATCTAGTGGAAGTAGTCAAATATAATTAGATATCAACATCTACACTGAAATTAATGCATCCAGTGCAAGGAATCAAATAGGGTAAAAAAGCATCGTCTACACTGAAATCAATGCATTTATTGCGAGAAAACATAGAGGATTAGCAATCATCTACATTGAAATCAATGCATATAGTGCAAGAAATTAAATATAATTATAAATAAACATATACACTAAAATAGATGCATCTAGTGCAAGCAATCAAAATGGATTAGAAATCTCCATCTACACTTAAATCAATTCATCTACTGCATGAAATCTTCTTCCCTCTCTCCCCCCTCGAAGTACATCTTTGTTTCCTTCCCTCTATCCACTCTCTCACATCCTCCCTTTCCTTCCTATCTCTCCATTTCTCTCCTAAATCTCTATGGCTCTCTCTCTTCACCCTCCAACTCTGTTACTATATCCCTACCTCTCTCCTTGTCTCATCCCTTCTCTACATATCTCATTCTTTGTCTCTCTATCTCATCCGAAAACATACACACTCTCTCTTTATCTCTCGCTTGTCACTTAATCTCTCTCTCCACTTATCAATCTCTCTGTATTTCTTCTTCCCTCCCTCTCTCCCCCTCTAAATCCATCTCTCTCTCTCTCTCTCTCTCTCTCTCTCTCTATATATATATATATATATATATATTCCCTCCAATTTTCTATCTTTCCCCATCACTCTCTTCCTCTCTCTCAAGTCCTCTCTCTTGTCCTTCTTTCCTCTCTCTCTCTCTCTTTCTCTCTTTCTCTCAACATCTACACTAAAATCAATGCATATAGTGCAAGAAATCAAATAGGATTAGAAATCACCATCCACAATGAAATCAATGCATCTAGTGAAATAAATCATCTTCCCTCTCTCCCCCCTCCAACTCCATCTCTCTTTTCCTCCCTCTCTCCACTCTCTCACATCCTCTCTTTCTTCCTTCCCCTTTCTCCCTTTCTCTCCCATGTCTATAGCTCTCTCTTTCCCTCTCTTCACCCTCCAACTCTGTCAATATATCCCTCCCTCTCTCCTTCTCACCCCATTCCCTCCATCTCTCCTTTTTCTTTTTATCTCACCCCAAAACATACACACACTCTCTCTATTTCTCCCTTTTCACTCCCTCTCTCTCTCAGCTTCTCGCTCTCTATGTATTTATTCTTCCCTTCAACTCCATCTCTCCCTCCTATCTCCCTCCCTCTCTTCTCCTCTCTCTCTTCCTTCCTCTCTCTCCCTTCCTCTCCTACCTCCCTCTCTCTTCCCCCATCTCTCTTTTCCCTCTAATCCTCACTCTTCCCCCATAACTCTCTCTCTCTCTCTCTTTCTGCCCTCCAATCCTCTCACTATCTGCATCCCTCTCTCCTCCTCTCCCTCCCCTCTCCATATTTATGTCTCCCTCTTCCTCATGTACCCTTTTATACCTCTGTCACTCCTCTCCCTCTCTCTCTTCTTTCCTCCTCTCCCCTCTCCTTGATTTTATCCCCATCTCTCCCTTCTCACTCCCTTTATCTCTCCACCTCTATCACTCTCTGTCTTTGTTCTTCCCTTCCATATATATCTAGAGTTAATATACATCATGATACCTTAATGTATATAATAATATAGAAAATTTAATATTGTATTAATCCAAAGTTATTAAATATAATAATATTAATATGAATATTAGATTTAATATTATTATTATTATTATTAATATTTTGATATTAATATTAAGGATAATAATGGTTTTTTTGGTATGATATTAATAATAATTTGGCTCATAATATTTGACCTATAGGATTCACCTAAATAAAACATATTTTTTGAGTGTTGGTAAATATAAAAAGATTTATAGAGTAAATATAAAAAAATAGGTTTTATTTATTTACCATACCTCTTTTATTTACAATAGTATTTGTCCCATAGACTTGGTATATAGTTAGATGTTGATTTATAATGATATTTGATATGTTTTTATATATTTATCATGCCTCTTTAAACCTCTTTCATATTGATTTATTTATTTACCATAGCTCTTTTATAAATATGGTATTTAGCCCATGGTATTAATAACAATTTGGCCCATGGTATTTGGCATATAGGCTTCAACTGAATAAAACTTGTTTTTTGACTTATTGTAAATATAAAGAGGTTTACGGAGTAAATATAAAAAAAGGCTTTATTTATTTAGTGGAAGTAGTCAAATATAATTAGAAATAGTAAATATATTTAATTTAATTTATTTAATTTTCATCTTTTTTTCACTGGAAATAGTAAATATCCAATATTAAATATTAAATAGTAAATATTGCCATCTGTTGGTTGGATATTTGCAAGTAATATCCATGCTCAATACTCACCTTCGGCCTTCATCTCCCAAGTATTTTCGACTGACATTTATCTTTCAAGGATTTTATAATATAATTACGTCGAAGGTGTTCCCTTTATGGGTTTTGCTGGGATGAACAGAGCAATAGCCAATCTCATTACGCCACCTATCGTTCTTACAGCCCCTAAAAACTTGACACTTGGCGGTTGTTCCCACCCCTGCTCTCAGCTGCTTCCCGCGCGCGTCTGCTCCTCCGCGTCAGTCGTCCGTGCTGCTGTCAAACATTACGATTGTTGTCGTTCAATTAATTCTTCTCTCCCTAACTTCAATTCTTTATACCTACTCCTTTTCAAATTTGAGAAACGTATTCATCAGGCCAGCGCATAGCACGACTACTTGAGCCCCGATAAATGTTTGAGAAGGACATGGTCATTATTTCGACAGTCTTGTGCTTTAATTTTTCCTGTCGTTAACGTAAGTCTTTTGTACAACTTCACGTGATGGTTTGGTGCTCAGAAATTCACGCAATGGAACCGGGTGATGTTTACTAATCTGTCGACACTTGTAGGGTTTCGATCGACTAGGGTTTACAATAGAATTCTAATTAAAACACTCAATTTACAGCCTTCATTTCTCTCTTTGGTTTTTCGTTCTGAAAAGAAATTGGTTAACCTGAACCAGTGCTTTCTTCAAACTTCTTTTTGACTGGTAAGTTCCGTCGTTTGTGCTTTTCCTCTTTATTACTCTCATTCGATAGGATGGATTAAATATTTTGTTTGAACTTTTCCTATTTACTCATGCACATACGATTCCATTTCCTGCCTTCCTATTGATTTTTTCCTCTCCTCTCTTGGAGACTTCATGGCACGAATTCGAAGTTCAGAGTATGAGGTGTAATAGCTTTTCCATTGTAAAATCTCTCACGATTCCGGTTTAATAGGTAATCACCTGCATTTGTTCCTGAATTCAATTCAGTTTTATTTTCATTTTCCACTACTCCTATTCATCCTCAGATTTTTCATTTTCAAATTTTTATTGTTGTTCATTTGTTTATGCCACAGTTCGGTTTTTACTTGGGCCTGCATAACCACATGAATTCGTTTCTTCGCTCGGTTCTCGTGTGGAGTAACCCAGGTACTTTTCCCTTATCGACTTCTCTTCACTAGCGCATTTAGAATTGTGTCTTTCTCTGAGTATTTAAACTTCCATTTAGAGTTCTACTTCTGCAAGACCGATAAGAAATAATGTGTTTCATAGATATGTCAATCTCCCTTGTTCTTCGATAATCCCACCAAAGTTTTGTTAATATTCATCACTAAATTTCATATGCTTTAATTTAGAAGTATGACGTGCTTTTGTTAATTTTGGTTTAGAAACTTGGGAGATGCTAATTTAAGGTAAAATCTTTCCACCCATTTTTTAACAATTTTCACAGTTTCTATTTCTTAGTGAGTATATTTCTTTTCAAGCGTTGTTAACTTGACTACTAAATGTACAGGTATCGGAAGCCCTTCTCTTCATAATTCACATGAAATTGAGGAAGGTCGAATACGATGCTTACTGGCCTTCTTTTCTGTATTGTTCACGCAGGTCGATGTTAAATATCTTCGCCCTGTGATGTAAGGTATATAAATAGCTTGATAGAAATCAGGAATCCCCAATTCCGGGTATATAATTAAATCAAAACCCCCAATTCGAAGTATGCCCATAAATGAAATCATGAAGGTGCTGCATATATAGAAAAAATTTCCTCCGTTGAATTTATTCGCTATCGCTTCGGCTCTGATGCGGAGTCTTCTCTGCTTTTGTATTCGCCCTGTGGTGTAATTCACGTCACAATATGTCTCTCAATGTATGATAATTGTGTTAAAATAACAAAAACATTGCGTTGAATGGGATCTGCCATAAATATGGTAAGGAGATTTGTTTCCTTTTCTCGTCGTTTATTTATTTTCTTTGATTTAGATCTGGATTGATCACATTTGAAATTTAAATTTAGATTTAGATTTGTGCTTTTAAATTTTCCCTTTCCGTGCATATATTAGATCCGGATTCAATGGTACAATGGAAATATATTTTCATAATCTGGTCGTGTTTTGTTGTCACAGTTTGTTTTTTTCCCTTTGATTTTCTTTCAAATGATTTTGGGTTTTAATATTGTTGTGGGTTAGACAAAAGTAGAGATATCTGATTAAGAGTTTACTCGATGTCTAATTTTATTACTCGATAGCTTAAACTGAACGACAGAGACGGTAACCTTAGCAATAACATTCTGACCCAGGGTATCCTTTCGAAAGAGTAGTATGTTGCCATCACACATCTAAATTTCATGTGGGAGAGTAATGCGTTAAGTGGAAGGGCAAAGCCTCTCTGCACAGGTGATGCGTATTTCATCGCGGCCCTAAGAATTGTGGTTAGAGCTGTTGCACGGCCCTGACTAATATTTTAAATCGATGCCAATTCCATTAGTTTCCATCAGCAATTGAATGCCAATACTTTGGGAATAATGATTTTAATTAGCATTTGCCCCTAAGGTACACTGAAGGAGTAGACTTTGTATTAACTCTTGTGCCTATCAAAAACTTCGCCTTGGTCGTGTTTCGATTGAGATTAACAATTAACATTTTCAAATAAATTAAATGTTAAGAATAGTGTAATACTATTTATAGTTTAAATATATAAAGAATTATTTTATTTTTAATAATTATATGTTAGTTGAATCAAAACTCGTAGCATCATTTACCTTATTTTAGAAGTATGAAGATATAAAACATACAAAATAAAAAATAAAATAAATTAAACAAATAAAACAAAATAAAATAAATAAATAGATAAAAAAATAAAATGAAAACGAATAAAATGAAAAATAAAAAAATAAACAAAATACAAATAAAATAAAAATAAAAATCAAATATATAATCGGTCCATATCCATTATGCATATTTGGTCACATTTCAATATGTATATAGTTCAATTGATTTCTAGACAAAATCTTGATATTATATTGTTTTTACATCAAATAAAAATACCTTGTACAACTAAAAATTAAACTCTATATAAGATTTCAAACAATAAGCTTGTCTTTTATCCACTATATACTTCCATAAATATGTAGAATAGTGACTCCAATAGTTGAGATTATATGAAACATTCAAATAAATATTTAATTAATTATGATATTTTAAATATTAATTATGGTTCAAATAAATTTAAAATTATTAAAAATTTTATTAAACAAAATTGTTTAAATTTCTATTAAAAATTTTATTAAACAAAGTTGTTTAAATTTCTATTGATATTAAAACTTAAATATAAAATTCTTAACTAAGAAAAGTTGGTAAAGGAATTATTAAAAAATAAATATCCAAATAAATAGATAATCTTTTAAATACAACATAATAATCTTATTTGGAAAAACATAAATCACATGACCATATAAATTAGAAAATTAAAAATTATGCTATATTAAAAGTTTCAAAAGATTTTTAACTTTAAATTTAAGATTTTAAACTTAAAAAATTTAAAATTTAAAGCTTTATTCTAATGAAAGTTTAAAAAAAACATAAACTTACAAAATTGTAAATTATCTATAATAAAACAAATTCCTCCAAAACATTATTTCAAAATAATAACACTATTTCAAAATAATAACATTATTTTATTTCATGATATACAGAATTAAAATAATAACATGAATTTAATTATATTGTTATTTTTAAATAAAATTTATTTTTTCATAAATTTTACTATTACCATTATTATTTCATACACATTATGCACTTGAATACAAATATTTATTTTCATTTCAGAGACATAATTAATTAGGTGGAAGGTGTTCCTATTGTGAGCTTTGCTCGGATGAACAGTGCTCCCAGCCAATCTCTGTGTTCCACCTATCGCCCTTCCACCCTCTCAAAATTCGACACTTTCCGGTTGCTGCACCCTCGTGCTGTCATCTCCTTCCTACGTGCGTCAGGCCTTTCTTCGCGTTCGTGCTGGTGTTGCGTCGTCCCCCCTTCGGCCTTCCGACGGGTCATTTGTTAAAATGATCAAGTGCTAGTTTATATTTATAATATGATTGCCTGACAGTAGATAATTCACTAATATATAATATAATTTTGTAATGTAGTTGTAGTAGATAATTCACGAATATGCGTGGAACTTGATAGGGGACCGTGATAGCTTGACTTATTCTCTCAATCCATGTCGTCCATACTAACACTGAAAAAAAAATAAGGATCGACAACAAATTGAGGATGAGTGAATTTTGAAAATTCACCCTCTCAAATTTAAATTTTAAATTTGGGAATGGGTAAATCAGTTTTATAAATTCAAATTTGGGGATGGGTAAATCATTTTTATTCCATATAGTTATCATCTTCTTATATAGGCCCACTGAGCTGAGTTATTTGGAGCCAAAGCTGGGCCAAGATGGAGCAGTTTCCTAGCTCTGCAGGAATCCATCAGCTCAGATTGTTGCGTTGTGACTACAATCTAGTCACTGATTTTAGACAACCATAATCGCTGGGTATACTTCCTGTGAGCGAATTGTCTCGCAGCTGGCATTGGCATGTATTGGACGTTCGTAAGATTGTCAAGCTCTGCAGGAATCCATCAACTCAAATTGTGGCGTTGTGACTGCAATCTCGTCACTAATTTTAAACAACTATAATCGCTGGGTATACTTCCTATGAGCGAATTGTATAGCAACTGGCATGTATTGGACGTTGGTAAGATTGCCAAGCTCTGACGGAAAGGAGCCCGTGAGAAAATTGGTTCTGATTTGTTTCAAAACAAATTTTGTTTATTTATACGATTCTTAAAATTTATTTGTTAAGTCAATCGGATTGTTATTTTTTATTTTAATTTGAAATTTAAACGGATAGTTATTTTTTATTTTTTATTTTAATTTAAAATTTAAGTTGGCATTGAGGTAAGCCGACATTAAGGATGTGACATACCTAACATTGAAGTCATATGAGACTGTAGATGCGCCTCTAGACACAATTACAATAATTTTTTTATTTTTTTTTTCAAGTTTCACAACCAAAAAAACCGTAATAATAAATGCCGGACTTTCCATTACAATAATTTTAATTTTATTTTTCAAATTCACTGAAATGTAGCTATGTGCTCCTCAAACACGAAGAAGGTGTGCACCGCCCTTTGGGTTTCTGGATCGCCAGATAACAAAGTTTGAAATATAATACAATTGTTAATAGGACATGAAATGACCATAGCTCCGCATGATTAACGTAGTGTCGAATCATATTTACCCAACTCGATAAGGGACCCTGTAGAGACTGGCGAAATATCAGAGGTTCTGTCGTGTAGTTCTATGTGAGTCCAGGCGGCTAATAATGCCAAAAATAGAATGCCCCCAGAAGCAAAAAAGAAAACTCCACATCAGTTCTTCACGCAACAATCCATGGAATTTCTGTCACCAAAGCTATGGCAAAAATTGATTTAAATATTTATCTGAGGTATGGAAATCAATATTTATATTCTTGATTCAGCTATGTGTTGCATGACAGCCTTGTATTGTTCGGATTCAAGCTTTTCTTGCATGGTAATGACATCAATTTTAATTTGAACATGAATAAAAAGAGGGAAATCAATGTTAGGATTCAAGCTTTTCTTGCATGATCATGACATCAATTTTAATTTAACATGAAAAAGGGGGAAATCAACTGTATCATATAGTTTTTCCATTCAATTATAGCGGAGATTTCAATTCCAGAAGGGTTTTTGGCCTTATATTTTATTTATCTATGGATTCTGCAATTTGTGTTGTAGATTATACATAACGCTGCCTTCCCGTAAATTATGATTCTCATAGAAAACTGGTAAGCTTGATTATCAATTTTCTTCGGATGTTAATCATTTTCTTTACCATTAAATATCAAAAAGTTTAAATTGAAATTAGACGATGCATTCATAAACCAAATCACTTCAAAAATATAAGCAATGCTAACCATTTAGAGAGAAGAATTTTGATCTTCTTGGCTGAAGAATCCACTGATATTTGTTAAGAAAATATTACTATTGCAAATGAGAAGAATTGAAACACTCAAACGAAAACTGGAGCAGAGAATGCTCTTCAGAATATTACGAATAGATAAATAGGAATACATTGGAAACATCAGCAATAAATGACTGAAGTAAACTGAAGCAAACTGAAGTAAAATTAAACTGCCTATGACACCTAGCAGACAAGAAATTAACTGAACTGAACCTAACGGACAGTGAGATTAATATCTCAACATCCCCTCCTAATCTCAACTGTTACAAGTGGAGGCACTAACAATGCCTAATTTCTCTCTTTGAAATTCAAATACATTATTTCCCAATGGCTTTGTGAAAATATCTGCAAGCTGATCTTTGGAACCACAAAAAGAAAGTGTGATGTCCCCATCATTGACAAGTTCACGAATGAAATGAAAACGTGTGTCAATGTGTTTGCTTTTTTTGTGAAAAACATGATTTTTTGATAAAGAAATTGCTGAATTGTTATCACAGTAAATTGGAGTTGGCTCCTTCTGAATATCTGAAATGTCTTTCAATAATCTTCTCAACCACACTGCTTGACAAGCTGCTGAATTTTCTGCTACATATTCTGCCTCTGCAGAAGATATTGAAACGATTGACTGTTTCTTGGATGCCCATGAAATCAGATTTGTCCCAAGATGAAAAACATACCCTGAGGTACTTTTGCGATCATCTAAACTCCCTGCATAATCACTGTCTGTATAACCTGAAAGTGAACAATTTTCAGAATGTGTATAAAACAAACCATAGTCTATGGTCCCCGCAATATACCTTAAGATCCTTTTTGCGACCTGCCAATGAGTAAGCTTTGGAGACTGCATAAACCTGGAGACAAAACTTGCTGCAAACATAATATCTGGTCTAGTTGCAGTTAGATACAACAAACTACCAACTAGGCTTTTATACAATGTGGGATCAACGGATCGTGCTACATCTTCTTTGCTGAGTTTGGTACCTTGAGCAATTGGTGTATCAGCTGGTTTGCAATTGGTCATTCTGAACTTCTGAATGATATCAGTGGCATATTTTTGTTGACCAACAAAAATGCCATTATCAGATTGGTGAATTTCAATTCCTACGAAATATTTCATGACTCCTAGATCTGTCATATCAAACTCTGTTTGCATTGCTGCTTTGAAATCTTCTAACATCATATTTCCTGTATAAAGAAGATCATCTACATAAAGGCATACAATAAGAATTTTACCTTCATGAGATTTGGTATACAAAGTGGGTTCATGGCTGCTTCTGGAAAAACCACTTTTGATGAGATAGGTGTCGATGCGACTGTACCAAGCTCTTGGAGGTTGTTTCAAACCATATAAAGCTTTCTTCAATCTATATACTTTATGCTCTTGTCCTTTTACTTCAAAACCTGGAGGCTGCTCTACATAAACTTCTTCCTGTAATACACCATTTAGGAAGGCAGATTTTACATCAAGCTGATAGACTTTCCATTTGTGTTGAGCTGCAGTGGACAAAATGGTTCTGACAGTGTCTAACCTTGCTACTGGAGCAAATGTTTCACCATAGTCGACACCAAACTGTTGTGAGAATCCTTTGGCAACCAACCTTGCCTTATGTTTCTCAACTTTCCCTTTTTCATTTAGCTTGGTCTTATATACCCATTTTACACCAATTTTTGTTTTGTCTCTTGGGAGATCAGCTAATTCCCAAGTCTGATTCTTCTCTATGGCAGCAAGTTCTTGGTTCATTGCTTCGACCCAATGCTTTTCTTTGACTGCTTCTTCAAAATAAGTTGGCTGAGTTGAAATGAATGCAAACATATTCTGTTGTTTAGATTCATGTTCCTGTTCATATATCTCTCTGATACTTCTTGTTTTCTGTCCCTCTTCTGAATATGTTTGATCACTGGCTGAATCAGTGCTTGATGATGTTCCACTTTCAGAATGTTCTCGCTGTTCTGGAACCTGCAATCTTGGAGTTTGTGGTAGATAAAAAGGCTGATTTGAAGTTTCATCTACATGGTCAAACCAAGATTTATTTTCGAAAAATTTCACATCTCTGCTAATAATGAACTTTTTGGAAATGGGGTTATAAAGTCTGTAGGCTTTCGACTGCTCACTATAACCTACAAATATGCATTTCTCACTTCTATCATCAAGCTTTTTTCTGAGTTTTTCAGGAACATGAGAAAAAGCTACTGATCCAAAAATTCTAAAGTGCGACACATTTACCTTGTTTCCATCCCATGCTTCTTGAGGTATTTTGTCTTGTAGGCTGGATGTTGGAGATCTGTTTAGAACATACACTGCTGTCGACACTGCTTCAGCCCAATAGTTATTTGTCAACTTCTTCTCCCGTAGCATGCATCTTGCCATGTTCATGATCGACTGATTCTTTCTTTCTGCTACTCCATTTTGCTGTGGAGTGTATCTAGTTGTGTACTGCATCAGTATACCTTGCTGTCGACAAAATGTTTTGAATTCATTTGAAGTGTATTCTCCTCCTCTGTCTGATCTGAGTACTTTCAAGAGTTTTCCACTCTGTTTTTCTGCTTCTGCCTTGAACTCCAGAAATCTAGAGAAGGTGTCTGACTTGTTTTTTAAAAAATACACCCATATTTTCCTGCTAAAGTCATCAATAAAAGTGAGAAAGTAGAAACTACCACCAATGGACAATGTCTGCATTGGACCACAGATGTCGGTATGGACAAGCTGCAAAGGCTCTTTCGCCCTTGAGGTCGATGAGGGAAAACTATCTCTTTTATGCTTGGACAAGACACAAACTTCACAATTACAGGTTGTTTCACTGATAGTAGGTAGACCAATGACTATAGATTTCTTTTGAAGCTGACTGAGACTCTTGACTGGAATCTGACCATACCTAGAATGCCATAGATGAGTTTCATCTATTTTTGATATATTGTGGACTAATGATTGGTTTGTATTCTGGCTTCTAAGGGTCAATGGAAACATCCTACTCTTGGTCTTTTCAACTTTTGCTATCAACCTGTTATGAGGATCTTTGTCATATATATAGCAGGTTTTCTTTTGAAACAATACATTATAGCCATGTTCCATTAACTGTCCTACACTAAGGAGGTTATGTTTGAGCTGTGGAACATAATAAACATCAGGGATGTATTTTCTTTGATTCTGATTAGTAAGAATAGGAACAGTACCTTTTCCTTCAGCTTTAATACTTGTACGATCTCCAAGAGTTATCTCTGATGTTATGGAAGCATCTAGAGAAGAAAGAAGTCTCTTATTGCCTGTCATGTGATTGCTGCATCCACTGTCGAGCAACCAAATGTCTTCACTTTGTTTGTCTTCTGAGAGATGACATGAAAGAAACATGGTCTCTGAGGATTCTCCTTCACTGTTGGAGAAATTGATATAGCCTCTGTGCTGATCTGACTGTTTCTTTCTACAGTCGTGTTCATAGTGGCCAAACTTTTTACAGTAGAAACATTGAACATTTGATTTGTTCCATGACCTTCCTCTCTGATTTCGGTTTTGAGGAGGTCTCCATTGCTCTGTTGCATGATGATGATGATGATGATCAGATCTGCCATTGCCTCGACCTCTGCCTCGCCTGTTGCCACCTCTGTATCCTCTGCCTCTGCCTCTGTCAAATGAGAGGTGTGCTTTGAAGGCTTGTTCCGTGGATTCTTCTGTCAGATTCAGTCTTGTTTCATGTGCCAAAAGTGATCCAGTCAACTGTTCTACTGAGAAGGTTTTAAAATCTTTGGATTCCAAAATGGCTGTGACAATCATGTCATATTTCTTCGGTAGACTCCGAAGAACTTTTTCAACAACTTTTTGATCTGTAATGGTTTCCCTAATGAGTTTGATTTGATTCACTATTCCCATGACTCTAGTCATGAACTGATCCACATTCTCAGTGTCAACCATCTTTAGGGTTTCAAATTGAGTTCTCAATGTTTGTAGTTTAACGGTCTTTACTGTATCATTCCCTTGATATGCAGCTTGCAAAATATCCCAACATTCTTTCGCTGTTGTCGCACCAGTTATTTTGTCAAAAATAGAGTCATCGACTGAATTTTGTATCCAGCATTTGGCTCTGTGCTCCTTTTTTCTGAGTTCAATAGATGCAGTTCTCTGATTATTTGTCATGGCCGCCAATGCTTCTTGGGTCGGCTCTACATAGGCAATCAGAAGCGTGTCCCAACAATCTTGTGCTTGTAAAAAAGTCTTCATTCTTAAATTCCAGAATTCATAATTTTTGCCAATCAACATTGGTGTCTGTGGCAAAGAACTTGAAGAGGCCATTATTTCTTTAAATGCGCCTTTTGTAAATCTCTTCTAAATTTTTAAATCTCTTAAAGACTTAAAAAAAATTTCTTGAAACCCTTCTTCTTTTTAAATTTCCTTTCCAAAAAACTTTCTCCTTACAAAAAAAAGAGTTCTCATACTCTTCTTAAATCAGATTTAAAAATTTTTTCTTAAAACCCTTCTTCTTTTTAAATTTCCTTTCCAAAAAACTTTCTCTTTACAAAGAAAGAGTTCTCATACTCTTCTTAAATCCCTTTTTTTAAACTTTAATAAAAAAATCTTTACATAAAATAACTTGAATCGATTTAAAAAATCGATTTTAAATTCCTTTATAGTTTTTTCAAAAATCGAATTTGACTTTTCTTATATAAATGTTGTCTCATACGGTTCATACCTTTTTTGAAACGTGACTTTTTGAAAAACTTGATACCGAGAAGCGCAATTTTATGCTTGCGTGCGCAGTGGCGCGGTCCCGACTGGAAGCAGTCGCGCCTCTATCAAAAACAATTATTTATGCTTGCGGAGTGGCGCGGTCCCGAGTGTATATAGTCGCGCCTTTCTCAAAAAGCGTGTAAGGCACCGAAAATGGCGCGGGTATGGCGTGTATTCCAGCGCCAATCAACTCACAGTCGCGCCAATCAGCTGTTTTTCTCTTCCGCTCTTTCGTAGCTCTGTTGCTGCTCTCCAGGGAGACTTATGCACGCTGGCTCCGATACCATGAGAAGAATTGAAACACTCAAACGAAAACTGGAGCAGAGAATGCTCTTCAGAATATTACGAATAGATAAATAGGAATACATTGGAAACATCAGCAATAAATGACTAAAGTAAACTGAAGCAAACTGAAGTAAAACTAAACTTCCTATGACACCTAGCAGACAAGAAATTAACTGAACTGAACCTAACGGACAGTGAGATTAATATCTCAACAGCAAAGTAGTGCCTCAAAATCTATCACCTTACATCAATATTAAATTATCAATGTGTTTGTAGAATGCTTTGATTGTATGTAGCAGGAAAGTACCTATAAAAAAAAATCAATGATAACAAATAATTTGAAACAGGGTATTTGTTTCAAGGTTGGCTTCAGCCTTGAACATGTAAACTATAAGTTTTTTTGGTTTGACCACTCAGTGCAGGGCTTTCTTTTATTTGCGGATTCAAAAAATTTTCTTTACATTCTTAATTTCAAGCTAATTTCCAGTATGTAATTTTCCAGCAAACTAACTAACAACGACTGCGTATTGGGCAGGGCCTTTTGTTGAAGTTGCACATTTAATCCACCACTTATTAGGCAGGGTTTTTATTGAAGTTTCCCATTTAATTTTTTCTCCCCATGATTGTGTAGACTTTTGGTGGTGATTTGTATTGGGATAGAACAGTCTGTAAAAAAATTCTTCACACTGTGTAAACTTTCAGTGTGAATCAGTGTTCTTCTTCACAGATCATGTCAGACTGTGTAAACTTTCGGTGTTCCATAAACTAGTTATTTGTATTGAATATAACACTTTAATCAAATAAAAAGTAGCATCCAGCTCACAAACATAATTAAAATATAATTCTTTGTTGAAAACTCACTACAATTTGTTCTGCGGAGATAGGTGCAGAGCTTTGATCATAAGTACCGCAGAACCATTTAGGTGCATAAGTGCTGATCTTTTATCTTGAGTAGTGGCCCTTTGTAGGGGGGCGCTTTGCGTGCTTTACAGAACCATTTAGGTGCATAGGTCTAGGGCTTTGATCTTAAGGAGTGTCCCTTTGCAGGGGGCGCTTTGCAGAACCCTTTAGAACCATTTAGGTGCATAGGTGCAGAGCATTGATCTTAAGGAGTGGCCCTTCGCAGGGGGCGCTTTGCAGAACTATTTGAAGGTATTTTATGCATTTGGTATGCATTTATCACAGGAACATTTGCGGGAACGCTCCATTTCTAATCTCTATGATTCCAACTCCTTCAACTACATTGATGATAATTATCATCAGTTCTTCGCCCAGGGAAGAAAGCCACAGAAGGAATCTAGTTCTACACCGGCACGGGGATAGAAGGCTCAGGGATAACAATTACAGCGTGATGGAAAGCATAATGACAATTGTTATAGTGAATGGGACAACAGAAGTTGTGGCAGGCATAAGCTGTGGACAATAATTTTTATTTTTTGATCTATTGTTACTTTGGAAATCATAGTTTTCAAACATTTTAGCATATCATTTAATATTTAGAATTAATGTTAACATTAGGACATGTAAAAGTGAAAATTTGAAAATTTTCATGGTTTGCTCTTACTTATAATAAGTTTAGTATAAAATGATAATTGTAGTGATTAGTCAATAAAAATAATTTATATATTTGATTGATTGAAAATCTAATAAAAAAAATGTAGTGACACATAATATATAACAAAGCATAATATATAACAAAGCATACCTTATAAATTTTAAAGTATATTGATTTATGTGCAAAGACTAATACACTATATCCACTTCGATCACTGTAGTCATATGCCGAGACTAATAAACAAAATAAACAAAATCATAAAAAAAATATGAAAAGACATAAAAATCAGTCTATTTAATAGAACAAAACAGATAGTTCATCATTCCAAAAAATAAGTCAAAATAATTCAATATTTCAAATAATTCACGCGGTGCACCTTCAAGCATAGGAAATTTTAATAGATCACCGATATTCATCAGATTGTTATCACATTTGAATCTTAAATAAAATTTGGATTATTTGATAATCCAAAGGTAAAACAAAATAATGAATTCAGAAGTCATAAATCATTCACGCAGAATTATTGTGATACGACTTTTCATAGAATATTTTCATATTGCATTATATATTTTTTAAATAAATTAAAAGTAATTTTACTAATACAATTGGATACACTTATACCTCTCTTCGAGATAAGAAACGTATTTGATTGAACTTAGTGTTTAAACCGTAAAAATGTAGTGTTTGAATTTTGAAAGTCTGTGATGACACTAAATCAAGAACATTGCAACCCTAAAAACTCTGGCAAGGAATTTACAAACTAATGCAAATATTGACGTCGCCTTCCCCCTCCTCCTTTTATCCTTCTTTGTTTTTCTTTTCGTTCTGATTATGTAAGGAATTTCCACACTTCTCCACGATTGAATATTCAACCAACCACCAACCATTCACGTTGTGCTCATGGAAGTAATTTTTACACTTACCATATCAACAAATTTCACGAGAACAGTCAATCAGCGACAAACGTCTGACACTTGCAGCACATTGGCACAGTTATCCACGAGAATAGTCCATCAACCACAGACGTTATGCTCATCGAAGTTTTTTTCAACAAATTTCACGAGAACAGTCAATCAGCCACAAACGTCGGGCTCTTGCAGCGAATTGGCACAGTTACCGCCACAATAGTCCATCAACCATAGACGTTGTGTTCATGGAAGGAATTTTCAAATTTACCAAACCAACAAATTTCGCGAGCACAGTCAATCAGCCACAAACGTCGGGCTCTTGCAGCCAATTGGCACAGTTATCCACGAGAATAGTCCATCAACCACAGACTTTCTGGTCATGCAAGGATTTTTCACACTTACCATATCAACAAGTTTCGTGACAACAGTCAATCTGCTTCAAACGTCGCGTTACCAACGAGAATGGTCTATCAACCACAGACGTTGTGATCATGCAAAAAGTTTCCACACTTACCGACGATTGACTATGCAATGAGCCATTCATGTTATGGGTTTCCACGGTTATCGCATAACACTTTTCTTTCCTTTTTCCTTTTTTTTTTTAAGAAATTGTGAGTTCACATCTATTTTAATTTTGGTATAATTCTATTATACTAGGGATCAAATCTCTTGAGATGTAAATATCTTTTAAAGTTAATAGAGATTTTATTTCTTAGAGCTTGATAGGTCCAAGGTTAAGATAGACTTATGCTACTTTTTATATACATACATACCTTGTCTACCGTGGATCCATCTCTTCCTTTCTTTCTCTTCCCTCCTCGTTTCCTCTCTCTCTTTCTTTCTCTCCCACCTCCCTTTGGCTCCCATCTCTCTCTACTCTCCATCTATGTCACAATCCCCACGTCTCTCTCTTTTTCTCTCTACCCCCTGCCCCCAACCATCTCCTCTATGTCTCCATGACTCTCTTCCCTTTCTCTCCCTCTCTCTCTCCTCTCGTCTTTGCCTTCCCTTCTTTCCCTTCTCCCTTTCTCTCCATCTCTTCATTTTCACTCCCTCTCTCTTTACATCTATCTCTCTATGTATTTGTTCTTCCCTAACTCTCTCACCCCTTCCAACTCTAGTCTCTCCCTCCATATCTTTCTCCCTCCTCTCCTCTCCTCTTTCTCCCTCTCTCTCATCCTTTATCTCTCTCTTCATCACACACACTCTCTCTCTCTCTCCACTCACCATATCTTTTAGTGTATCCCTCCCTCTCTCCTTCTCTCATCCCCCCACCACCCCTCCTCTCTCTCTCTTTCTCTCTCCCTCTATGATGGAGAATTTTCACTCTATGTAATCAATCGATGCTATATTTACTATCTAAAATATTTTACATTTTAATTTTTTATCCTGAAACGAGCTATGGTTTTTTTCCATGTGTTATTGATAAGCCATGGTATTGTAAGAAAACATATTTACAAGTTAATAATATCCATAGTAAAGTGGGGATTGATATCCATGGTTAAGAAACATTTTATATTGTAAGTTTATTGTAAGTATCAAGTTTTATGTGTTTATTAATTAAATTTAAATATGGTTATGGAATCATTATTGGAGTCGAACAATCTATTTGTGTGTTGATGACTCTTAGTTTAGCATTGACCAATGTAAATTATAATGATTAACTTTGAAATATATATATATATATATATATATATATATATATATATTATTAAAAAATAAATCAAACATTTGATTGGACCATAACCTAAGGGCCTTATTGGAGCCTTTGCACAATATAATGCCATGTGGATAAGTGTCTTACATATTTAATGCCATAATTTATGGGTATGGTTGCAATGCTAGGATTTTTAGATATTTGTGTAGTGATTTTTTATTCTTAACCTTTGTAGGAAAACTATCCAAAAATCAAATACTTCAAAGTAACTTATACTCATGTAAATAACATATCTACTATCAATTACTTTCCACCAAATTTTATGCAAATTCTTCTACTTCAGCAAGCAATTTAATTATTCATTTCACATCTCAATTTATTAGTTATTTTCAAAGAAAGACTATAGAATGATTTGACTATCAACCATTATTCTTTGCATAAAAAATAGATAGGAATAAGATGTAAAAAATATGCCCACAAAAAATTATGCAGGTACTTCTACTTGATTATGCAAGTTCTTCTACTTGACCAAGAAATTTAATTATTCACTTCACATCTCAATTTATTAGTTACTATCAAAGCAAGACTATAGAATAATTTGTCTATCAACAATTATTAATTTAGCATCGACCAATGTAGCTTATAATTATTTATGTAATTTATTCCAAAGCCTAATTTCTAGCTTGAGTTGGAGGGGCTAATCTACCCTACAAATCAAAATTACAATATAACAAATTGAATTTTATTATTATTATTGTTAACATTTTATTATTAAATGAGTCAAGATTTAAATGTTTACATTACAACATCTCGACCATACTCAGCTCTACCTTACTTTAAACCTTATATTATTTTTAACCGAGTTGACATATAAATGTTAAATGTTAACCATTTACGCCTACACATCTATCCCTATACTGCCTTGCTGAGTGCCTATTGACACAACTAGAATCTTGAGTATGGAATAATTGTCCATCACGAACATTGGATTCTAATCAATTACTCTTTTCCATAAATTCTATTGGAAGTATATAAGATATAATGATTCCCACCACTTGTATAAACCACCAATGTCATTGAAGAACAATATGTTTCCAAATACCTACCGATATACTCCATTTATTTTTAATTTTTTCTGGGATTGTGAAATATATAATGATTTTATAACATTCTTTCTTACACTACTAATCCCATTCCCACTAAGGAAAAAAATGCCAATCACCTACCAATCTACTCCATACACCATTTTTCATAGACTCATATGGAACTATAAAAGAATTAATGATTCCTAACACTTTTTCTAACAAACGATCCCATTTCTGTTGAAGAAGGCGTGCTCAAATACCTACCCATATAAATCATTAGACATTTTTGGAACTATAAACAAGAGAATGGTTTATGCCACCCTTTTAGACCACCATTTTCATTCAATAAGGTGTTCCCAGTTACTTAACTTTCGACTTCAGTTCTTTATAGGAATTGTTGGAAAGAGATAATGATCCCAATAATATGTTGTAATAAGAAGGGATGTATTGCTTCAACAATGTAAAAACCCTTTTTCCAAATTACCATTCCCTGTCCATTATTGGACTTAGATTTCCATATTTTATTTCAAAGATATTACTACCCAGTCATTAATGGATTTCTTATCCTTGTAGTCTTAAATATACATCTTATGATCCTCAAGAGACATCCTCTCCTGTAGATAATTTTGAAGAACAACCTAAGCCCATTGGTTTACCCCCAAGAGTCTAAGATCTTATTGAAAAATGTGTAGATCTTCAAACTACTTTGTTAGTTGAAAAACTTGAATATTTTCGTATTCTTGTGTTAGATACTGAAGATAAAAATTCCTCTAAAAGGAGGTCTACGATTCTGGAAATTCTTGAGCATTAAATTGAGCTTGAGGATCCCTTTCCTCTTTTACAAATTGGAGGAAATTTTAAATTTTATATTAATCATTTGTTTCTCGAATTTCAACAGATTGTTTTTCCTGAAATACAGGATCTAATTATTCCACCTTAGTCTCAAAAGAAAACTTCAACTCCAAAAAAACAATCTACAAAAAATCATCCATCCAGAAAACAACGTATTGCATCTACTTTACAAAAAACAATGGTTGGAATTGGGCCAACCATAAATGATAAATATGGACCACTAAGGTTACTTTCTCAAGCTCAACAACATGAACTTCCAGATGTATATTGAAAATTTCTCCCAAGATATAAAGTAAAACTATAATTAGTGAAAAATATCATTTATCAACTTTCCCTTATTTTGCATACAATTTAAATGTTGAACATGAAGATATTTATATGAAATTATTTATACACTCCTTAGAAGGAAATATAAGAATTTGGTTCAGATACATACAAGAAATTTCCTTTCATAGTTCGAGAGATTTAACAAATATTCTTATCAATCAATGGGGAATTAATAAATAACTTGTTTATTAATTAATGAGTTTGAAGCCACAAAAAGAGATCGTGGAAAATCAGTGTCCGATTTTATTAAGAGATTTAATAAGGTCTATAATAAAACTCCAGTAAATATTAAACCTTCAACCACAACTTCTAAAGTTATATTTTCTAAAGCTTTTAATTCAACGATTTTTCACTTATGCCAAAAAAAAATGAAATTAGCAACTTTAGTAGATATACAAACAGATCCTATTGAGGAAGTAGCTAACAAAGTTGGTTCAAGAATGTTAAGGGAAAATTATAAAAAGGCGGAGAAGAAAAGAGAAAAACAAGAAGTAGGGTTTTCAGAAGAAACAAAACAGGAAAGATAAAATGATTTATCAAATCACTAGAATGTTGAGGAATTTATCAAATAGAATGTCTGGAGTGCAAACTGAACCTACGGAAGTGAAGGAAAATGGAAACATTCCATCAATGCCATATATATAAGACCTTTCTAACTGGAAATTATACAAGGAGACAAGAGGAATATTGATCAACATATTCAACCACCTTTATTGATTGATGATTAGGATATTGAGGAGGTAGCATAGATTTCAGATGATGTCAATTGTCTTTTAGTTCAAACTTTTGAAAGTGATATTATTCTTTTAAGTGAAAGCCAAACCTTTTTCAAAATGTTATTTTTTCTCAAATATGTAAGTATCATGAATTATCTAAGTTTTTAATTAATGAGTGTAATAAAATATTTGATTTGAGGCCATGAAAAAATTCAATTAAATAACCAAAGAAACTAACTTTCGATGTTCTTCATGAGAAATGTACAGATCTTTCAACTATTTCTTTGCCCCCATTCATACGACCATTATAAGTTATAGAAAATCACTATTTCTTTCACTCTAGAAGAATAATTAGAAAATGTAAAGATTCCAATTCCTTTATCAAAGTTAACAAGAAGTCGATAATACTGAAAATTAACTAAGTGGATTCAATCTTCAAGTACAAATGAAAAAGGTGATGTTATTATCTTGCAAGATGAGAAACCTTCAGTCATGTCTCATCCAAATATTGATGTTCTTGAAGAGGAAATACCTCATTTATTTGTGACTTTGAAGGTGTATGATTTTTGGCTTTACAGTCGCATGTTCGATTATGGAGCCTCTCACAACTTAATGCCAAATTCAATCATGTACAAATTACAAATACATATAGCATGTACTTATCATGATATTTACTCTATTGACTCTAAATAGGTACAATTTTTGGGGTTAATTAAAAATTTAGTAGTATCAGTAGCTCAAGTCAATGTAAAAATGTGGTGATGGATATTATAGTAAGAGATATTCATAATATGTTTGAAATGTTATTGGGAAGAGCTTAGTATGCTAAACTTGGAGGTAGTTTGCAGATGGTAGATTCATATGCCACCATTCCAATTTTTGGAGGTGAAAGTTTGAGAGTATACAGAGAAGCCAAATTTGTAAATATTGTTTGTAATGCAATTCATATAGTCAATCGCCCTATTTATGTTGTTCATCAATATTTAGGGTGTTTTATTCTAGATATGAATAATGATTATAATGTACAGAATAAAGCTAAGAGTTTTGTAAATATCATTGATTCTTCATAAAATGACATATGGAAATACATTACGATGGAAACTCATATATATAAGGATGAGGGGATGGAATTATATTTATTTCAACTACACAAGAGATTATTAGACAATCTCTTAAAAATTGGAATTTGAAGTGACTAATAATGTTTTAGAGTACGAGGAATTAATTCCTTGGCTTCGAGCAGCTAAGAAGATGAAAATTAAAATGTTAGATATGTATGGAGATTCAAAATTAGTAGTAAGGCATGTCAAAAATAATGCTAGAAAAGGAGTCATAGATTGAAGTTTTATAGAAATAAGGCTGGGATTGTATTGAGAATTATTTTCAAGCATTCAACGTTTCTGCTATACAAAGAGAAGAAAATGCAACCATTGATTTTTTAGAAGTTTTAAAAATTAATTTTAAAGTTCCCAATACTTTTTCGTTACAATATAAGATTGAAGTCAAAAGTAGGCCTTCAATTACATACTATCTCAAACATTGGTGGACCTTTTAGGATGATGAACCAATAAAGAAATTCATAAAATTAATTGATGAATTTGAGATCAAGAATTAGATGAAGATATAGAGAGTGATGTTGGCCATCAATATGGGAAATTAAAATACCAAATTCTAAATCATAGTATCATTAAATTATTAGATAATTATAATCCAAATGACCTGATTCCATTACAATTTTTTTTTCATGAAAATGATCTCCCCACTTACGTAGCCATAAAGTTCCAACCAGATGATCTCAAAGAATGCAATATTAGTACATCGAATGAGATCAACAACATTAAGCTCACAATGTTGTTACCTCAAGAAATGAAATAAAAATATTTGATCATTTTCAAATAGTTTATAGATTCTTTTGCATGGAAATATGCAGATCTCAAAACATATGAAACTTCTATTTTATAACACAACATCCATTTAAAGTCCGATATAAATCCATTCAGAAAAAGGTTGAGTTATGTTAATCGAACTATTTGACCTATAATTCTAGAAGAGATTAAAATTTTGTATGATGCGAAGATAATTATTCCTTTAAGGTACTCAAATTAGATTTCAAATCTAGTTGCTATTAGAAAGAAAAATTGGGATAGAAGATTATGTGTGGATTTATTGAAACTGAATAAGGTGTACTAGATGGAGAATTAAAATTTTCCCAAAAAGGATTATATTCTTCAGAAAGTGATAGGGTCAGAACAATTTTCAATGCTTGATGGGTTCTTAGGGTAACATCAGATTGTAGTGAACAAAAAGGACCATAGTAAGAGTAAGACAATATTTAATACAACTTGGGGAACATTCATGTATGCCAAAATTTAAATTTCTCTAATGAATGCAAGAGAAACTTTTAAAAGGGCAATGGATTTGACATTTTTGGATGAAATAAATAAATTTATTGTTATTTATTGTGATGATTTAACAATGTTTCCCAAATCACATTCTCAACATCTCAAACATTTGAGACAAATATTATAGAAATGTAGAACATACAGGATTTTACTCAATCCCAAAGAGTCAATGCTTGTAGGAGGGAAAGTTGGTTGGACAGATTGTATCAAAATCTGGAATCAGGATTGATCCTTGTTGAAATATTAAAGTCACCTCCCATGCCTTTGGGCAGGAAGAAAACGAGTACACGGAGGCAGCAGAATTTTGAGTGCACAGCACTCTGCATTGAAGAAGAATGGAGATGAATTTACTCATGATGGGCCGTAGCCACGGATTGCAGAAGAATTAACTCAGTGATGGGCAGAGCCGTTTTTGTCTACGGAAGAACAGAGATTAGCTCTACGGAGGGGCAGTTTGAGTTAAGACAGTCATTTCGGGCTTTAAAGCACTCAACAACCAAAGTTAATTTTTGAAAACAGTGTCTTGTTGATGAAGAGGATGAGATGCGATGCGATCTAATCGCAATCGCAAATCATGGTTCATACAAGTTTCATAACTCAAATGTCTTGCAGATGTGAAGTCGCGATGCGATGCGATTCAATCGCAAATCGCAATCGCAATATAAATGATCCGAAGATCTAAGTGTCTTGTTGATGACGGAGAGTTCCGTAAAATGGAACACATATATATACTTACATTGAAACTTAAATAAATCGCCCTCCCGTTTGAGCCGAGGCCCGTGGGTCCACTTGACCACGCGGCGATCATTCAATGGAATCGCATGAGCGCAATCGCAAGGTTCAATCGGGGCGCTTTTGTTTTGTGCTCTGATCGAAGGCCGGACCCGATCCGGTTATATGTTACAGTCCATAGTTCAATCGCATCCGGCTCTTGATCACAATCGCAAGCGTTGGACCCGATGGAGTTATGCAATGGAGTTAATAAGTCCATCGCGTCCGTTGTAATTGCAATCGGAACTTCCGATTAATCGCAAACCTTTTATAATGTGATGCGATTGGAATGGCGGACCCGACGGCATTATATGTCGGATTTAATTTTGGTCAAATCGCATCCGGTTATGGATCGCAATCGGAACTTTTTCGTTGTGACCTCCGATTGCACTTGTTTTGTCACTTGCGATTGCCGATCGCCGATTGAGTCATGTGGTCCCCACCTCTTATATGTCGCGCCGGGTTAAAGTTTAGTTTTTTGTAATGTTTTTTTTGTATTGATATTTTATGTTTTTGACCGCGCGCCACATATATATATATATGATGTAAATAGGCCCGCGCGTACAGGATTGAACTCCATTGTGTTGCATTGTCGTTGACTGTGTGTGAGCCCGCAGGCCAGAGATAACATAGTAAGACCGTAACAGCACTGTGTGTGCGTTTTGGAAGAGAGACAAAGAGTTGGTATTTAAAGAGCACTGCGTCTGTAGTAGTCTATATATGTATTTTGTGAATCCCTCACTGTAAGGAGGAAGAAATGTGTATCAACTTTGTTTGAAATAGAAATTGTTTTAAAGCTCTCAAAGCTCTGTCTCCTGTCAATTTTTAACTTCTCTGTGTTTAAGAGGAGAGCCTATTCTCCTCACTTGGAATTCTCAAAACTCCAACATGGTATCGGAGCTCATCTAGGCTCTTTGAAGAGCTCAAAGAAGCTGAAGAAGAAGACCTGTTGCAGCGTTTCTCTCCAGCAGCGTGAAAAGCTCAACAGTAGTCAAGGTCAGGTATTTCTCAAAGATAAAAGTGCAGTTGTTTACTGTTTAAAGAATTTGTTCTTTCAAGAAGGAAAGACAGTTTGTTTAAAGTCTGAGTTCAGTTTAAGAAGCAATGGCTGGACCAAGCACTGGTATGAGTCTTGGAAGTGTTCAGCTTCCACAGTTTAATGGAAAGAACTATGATTATTGGGCCGTTACCATGAGAGCCCTGTTTGTCTCACAATACTTGTGGGAACTAGTTGAAGATGGTTTCACAGAACCAGCTGATGAGCATGCTTTTAATGCCTTAACTCAAGCAGAGAAAGATGTATTGAAGAATAATAGGAAGAAAGATGCTAAAGCTCTCTTCTGTTTGTATCAAGCTGTAAATGAGAGTGTGTTTCCAAGGATAGCAACAGCTAAGAAATCCAAGGAGGCATGGGAAACTCTGAAAGTAGCCTATCAAGGTATGGAGAAAGTTAAAACAACAAAACTTCAATTGCTGAGAAGAGATTTTGAAACTCTTTGCATGAAAGAGTCAGACAGTGTTGATACATTATTTACACATGTGATTGGGATTGTAAATCAGATAAGATCCCATGGAGAAACTCTTGAAGATAGAAGGATTGTGGAGAAACTTTTGAGATGTTTACCCTCAAAGTTTGATGTTATTGTTACCACCATAGAAGAGACCAAAGATCTCTCACAGTTCACAGTGGATGAACTTCATGCCTCACTGATAACTCATGAACAAAGATTGAGTAGAGATGAACACTCATCTCTTGAGCACGCCTTCAAGACCCAGATGCCTTCAGGAAGAGGAAGAGGTCAAAGAAAAGGAAGAGGAAGAGGCAGAAGCCAGAATAGAGGTGGAAGAGACAGCTCTTCACATTCACATGGAAGGAGCAACAGTCAAAGCCAGAGCCACGGCCAATGTAACAGCCAGCAAGGTGGACACCAACACCAACATGCTCAAGGACAAAGGTATGACAAATCCAATGTCCAGTGTCATTATTGCAAGAAATATGGGCATTATGCCAATGAATGTAGAAAGAAGCAAAATGACATGAAGAATAGGCAGAATGCTAATGTAGCAAAAGAGGAAAAGAACCCAAGTAATGTGTTGTTAGCTTGTAATGTAGCACAAGATAAAAATGATGATGTTTGGTTCTTAGATTCTGCATGTAGTAATCACATGACTGGCAACAAAGCAATGTTTTCTAATCTTGATGAAGAAGTTAAATCTGAAGTGACCACAGGGACTGATACTAAAATCTCTGTCAAAGGGAAAGGCAGAGTAAGTATTCGAGCAAGGAATGGGGATCAGAAATTTGTCCCTGATGTGTATTATGTTCCAGGTCTGAAATGTAATCTTTTGAGTGTTGGGCAGCTCATAAACAAAGGTTACAATGTTATATTCAAAGATGATGTGTGCACCATAAAAGATATTCCTCCAAGTAAGAAAATCATTGCTGAAATACAAATGACCAGCAATAGAATGTTTCCTCTCAAGCTCAACATTGACTTGAAAGGAAAGGGAAAGAATGTAGTAGCTGTAACACAAGAAGCCTTCCAAAAGGAAGAGAAGGATGAAAATTGGTTATGGCATTTGAGATTTGGACATCTAAATTTCGGAGGCTTGAATTTTCTGCACAGAAAAGGAATGGTAAGAGGTTTACCACTGATAGAGAAGCCTGACAACCTATGTGAAGGCTGCATCTTGGGAAAGCAACACAGAGAAAATTTTCCTTCAGGGAAAAGCATAAGGGCGAAAGCACCTTTGGAGATAATCCACTCAGATTTATGTGGGCCGATGCAAACAACATCTGTTTCGGGCATCAATTACATGCTGACTTTCATTGATGATTTCACACGAAAAGTGTGGGTTTATTTTCTGAAATATAAGAGTGAAGTTTTTTAGAAATTTCGTCAATTTAAAGCTCTTGTAGAAAAACAGAGCGGACTGCATATTAAAGTCCTCAGAACAGACAGAGGAGGAGAATATATATCAAAGGAATTTCTGCGTTTCTGCAGAGAGAACGGCATACACAAGCAGTTTACCACCAGGTACACGCCGCAACAGAATGGAGTGGCTGAAAGGAAGAATCGAACCATAATGGAAATGGTGAGAAGCATGCTCAAGGAAAAGCACTTGCCGAATGAGTACTGGGCAGAAGCAGCAAACTGTGCTGTATACATTTTGAATAGATGTCCCACAAAAGAAGTGATGAACAAGGTTCCAGAAGAAGCGTGGAGTGGCAGAAAACAGGGAGTCACCCACATGAGAGTTTTTGGGTGTGTAGCATATGCACACATTCCAGACAAATTGAGAAAGAAGTTGGATAGTAAGGGGGAGAAGTGCATTTTTCTTGGATATTGTGAAGATTCCAAAGGATACAGACTGTATAACCCATCCACAAAGAAGTTTGTAATTAGCAGAGATGTGAAATTCATCGAAGAGGAAGCGTGGGATGGAAGCATTGAGAAAACAGTCAATGTCAAAAACTGTTTATCTCATGATGAAGATGATGTAGATGTGGTTGAGATTAATAACCCATCCGTTGCAAAACCTCCAGCAGTGCAAGGACAGCAAGGGATGCCTCAAGCGGCAGCTAGAACACCCTTGAGAAGAAGCGACAGTGGCTCACCGAGTACACCATAAGGAGCAGAATCGAGTGCTTCATCAAGCACACCTACACCAAGTGAAAGAGGAACAAAGTTCAGAAGCCTTAGAGAAATCTATGAGCAAGGAGAAGCAGATTAAGGTATGAATTCCTTATTTGCTTTGTATTGTCAAGTTGATGATCCTATTCATTTTGAAGATGCTATTAAAGATAGAAAATGGATAGAAGCTATGGATGAAGAAATTAAAGCCATAGAGAAGAATAGAACATGGGAGTTGGTTGATCTACCAAAAGGTAAAGAAGTCATTGGAGTTAAATGGGTATACAAGACCGAAAGCAATGCTGAAGGAAAAATAGAAAGACACAAGGCCAGACTTGTTGTCAAAGGATATAAGCAAAAGCAAGGGATTGATTATGAAGAAACTTTTTCACCAGTTGCAAGAATGGAGATGGTAAGAGCAGTGTTGTCCATAGCAACACAAAATAGATGGAAAGTATATCAAATGGATGTAAAATCCGCATTTTTAAATGGATTTTTAATGGAAGAGGTATATGTGGAACAACCTCTTGGATATGAGAAGAAAGGCCAAGAGCATAAGGTCTGTAAATTGAAGAAAGCTCTTTATGGGCTGAAACAAGCACCAAGAGCATGGTACAGCAGAATAGATTCTTATCTATTGAAGAATGGATTTGAAAAGTGTGAGGGAGAACCCACCCTCTACATCAAAGAAAAGGATGGTAAGTTATTGATTGTTGTCTTATATGTTGATGATTTAATTTTTACAGGTAATGATGATTACCTTGTTGAAAATTTTAAAACAGTCATGAAGGATGAATTTGAAATGACTGACATGGGTTTATTAAGATACTTCTTGGGAATAGAAGTGGAGCAAGGTGAGAAAGGAATTTTTATTTCTCAAGCAAAGTATGTGAATCAAGTTTTAGAAAGATTTAACATGCAGGAGTGCAAAGCTGCAATTACTCCCACAGTAATGGGATTGAAGTTGAGTAAGAATGACAGCAGCAAGGATTTTGATCCAAGTTTATATAAAAGCATAGTTGGCAGCCTCATGTATTTGACTGCAACTAGGCTGGATATTATGCATGCTGTTAGTTTAATTTCCAGGTTTATGGAGAAGCCAAAAGAAGCACATTGGCAAGCAGCAAAGAGAATTATGAGGTATGTGAAAGGAACAAAAAGATTTGGTATTTTATATACTACTTCAGAAAATTCAGAATTAGTTGGATACACGGACAGTGATTGGGCTGGAAGTGTAGATGATCGGAAGAGCACTTCCGGTTATATTTTTCATATGGGTTCAGGAGCCATTTCATGGGCTTCTAAGAAACAGCCAATTGTAGCATTGTCTACAGCAGAGGCAGAGTATGTGGCAGCTACAGCAGCAGCGTGTCAAGCAATTTGGATGAGAAGGATGTTGAGAAGTTTGTGCCAAGAACAGGTAAAGGGCACTGTGATTTATTGTGACAATAGCTCAGCTATTGCATTGTCAAATAATTCTGTGTTTCATAAAAGAACAAAGCACATAGACACAAAATTTCATTATATCAGAGAATTGGTGAACAATGGTGAAATTGTTTTACAGCATTGTAAAATAGAGGAGCAATATGCAGATATTTTAACTAAACCATTGGGACAAAAGACATTTGAATTTCTAAGGAAATGCTTGGGTATGATGATTAACCCAGCAGCTGACTTTAAGGGGGAGTGTTGAAATATTAAAGTCACCTGCCATGCCTTTGGGCAGGAAGAAAACGAGTACACAGAGGCAACAGAATTTTGAGTGCACAGCACTCTGCATTGAAGAAGAATGGAGATGAATTTACTCCTGATGGGCCGCAGCCACGGATTGCAGACGAATTAACTCAGTGATGGGCAGAGCCGTTTTTGTCTACGGAAGAATAGAGATTAGCTTTACGGAGGGGCAGTTTGAGTTAAGACAATCATTTCGGGCTTTAAAGCCCTCAACAACCAAAGTTAATTTTTGAAAACAGTGTCTTGTTGATGAAGAGGATGAGATGCGATGCGATCTAATCGCAATCGCAAATCATGGTTCATACAATTTTCTTAACTCAAATGTCTTGCAGATGTGAAGTCACGATGCGATGCGATTCAATCGCAAATCGCAATCGCAATATAAATGATCCAAAGATCTAAGTGTCTTGTTGATGACGGAGAGTTCCGTAAAACGGAACACATATATATACTTACATTGAAACTTAAATAAATCTCCCTCCCGTTTGAGCCGAGGCCCGTGGGTCCACTTGACCACGCAGCGATCATTCAATGGAATCGCATGAGCGCAATCGCAAGGTTCAATCGGGGCGCTTTTGTTTTGTGCTCCGATCGAAGGCCGGACCCGATCCGGTTATATGTTACAGTCCATAGTTCAATCGCATCCAGCTCTTGATCGCAATTGCAAGCTCTTAAGCGTTGGACCCGATCGCACCTTTGAAATTGGCGGACCCGATGGAGTTATGCAATGGAGTTAATAAGTCCATCGCGTCCGTTGTAATCGCAATCGGAACTTCCGATTAATCGCAAACCTTTTATAATGTGATGCGATTGGAATGGCAGACCCGACGGCATTATATGTCGGATTTAATTTTGGTCAAATCGCATCCGGTTATGGATAGCAATCGGAACTTTTTCGTTGTGACCTCCGATTGCACTTGTTTTGTCACTTGCGATTGCCGATCGCCGATTGAGTCATGTGGTCCCCACCTCTTATACGTCGCGTCGGGTTAAAGTTTAGTTTTTTGTAATGTTTTTTTTGTATTGATATTTTATGTTTTTGACCGCGCGCCACATATATATATATATGATGTAAATAGGCCCGCGCATACAGGATTGAACTCCATTGTGTTGCATTGCCGTTGACTGTGTGTGAGCCCGCAGGCCAGAGATAACATAGTAAGACCGTAACAGCACTGTGTGTGCGTTTTGGAAGAGAGACAGAGAGTTGGTATTTAAAGAGCACTGCGTCTGTAGTAGTCTATATATGTATTTTGTGAATCCCTCACTGTAAGGAGGAAGAAATGTGTATCAACTTTGTTTGAAATAGAAATTGTTTTAAAGCTCTCAAAGCTCTGTCTCCTGTCAATTTTTAACTTCTCTGTGTTTAAGAGGAGAGCCTATTCTCCTCACTTGGAATTCTCAAAACTCCAACAATCCTCAGAGTGTCAGCAATTCAAATTATTGGTTTACCCCAGACTAAGAAGGAGATACAATATTTCTTAGGAAGGATTAATTTTTTGAGGAGATTCATACCAAAATATGAATAAATAGTTAAATATATAAAAATATGCTCAAGAAATACCAGTAAGTGAAGTGGAATTCTCACTATAGATTGTCATTTCCTAAAATAATAAATCCCTTATGAAGGCACTATTGTTCGCAAGTCCTCATTACACAAAAATATTTAGTATATTTTCATTTGCCTCAAATACCATATTTGTTGTTGTTTTATTACAAATGTATTGTGATAGTTTTCAACATCCTATTACATTTTCTACCAAGGTCATAAGGGGTGTTCAACTAGGATATGATATTATAGAAAAGAAAGCACATTCTTTAGTTCCAACATTAAAATTTCTTAAAAAATATGTATTACATTAAAAACAACAACTTATGAGAGGAATAATGCAGTTAAGATATTATGCACTCAGTCAAACAATGATGGAAAAGGAGGAAGATGGATAATGAATTTTTTTTTTTTTGGAAATCAAGCCAACAAAACTGGTAAAATTTTAATGATTAGAAAAAGTTCTTGCAGAGTCTATCAAAAAAAATTAGGTATGAATTCAACAATGTAGTTTTCAACTTTAGTGTAAGAGACGAATCAACAAGAACACTCTGTTGAATAAAAAGATAAGAATTCACAATAACCTTTTCAAGGTTTAGTCACAAACAAAAATTCATAGAATTATTTTCTAAAGATCAATGAACAAATTCTATTATCATATTTGTAGCACGGAATTTATTTTTTTGCATAATTTTCATTGTCCTCCTTAGCTTGATAGAAATCAGTCCATCAATGAGAATCTGTATTGGAAGGACTTTGAGGATATTTTTAGTATGCCTAACTGAAAGTGAAATGGTAGGGACCGTGATAGACCAGTTTGATGAAGGATTTTTTCGAGGAAATTATGCACGAAGAGCAACTGCACATAAAATTTTGAGAGCTAGATTTTATTGGTGAAAACTATTTTCTCAAGTTCGAATCAAGGTTAGAAGTTGTGTCCCTTGTTATATTTTTGTAGGTGAATAAAAATTTCATTCCTTCTCTTTATTTCCTCTATTCCTTGAAGCACCTTTTATGTAGTGGGGGATATATTTCATTAGAGAAATTAACCCCACATCAATTAATCTCCATAGATGGATAATGCTCTTTAAAAAAGCACCCATGACCTTTCTGCTAAAATAAAAAAACGAACCCCCCTTCCCTGCTTGCTCGATGTTTGGGGGGGATTGTTTGACTACATGGACAGATGTAGTTAATGGCAGATCCACTCCCTGGAAATCGACCTTTAAGTTACTACCATTTTATCCATCACTAAATTTCATTACCACCAATAGTTATTTTCATTAATTCACATTATTGCTAAATATCATTGTTATTTCACTCTCATTTTTTTATCCAAATTTATTTCCTTTTTTACTCTTTGTCAAACACGTTATAGCAGGGGAATAACAATGTCATGTTTGAGTAGTTTGAGCCAATCATCTGCAATTTGTTTTCATGTATGCAAACCACTTTATCCATCAGTAAATTTCATTACCACCAATATTTATTTTCATTAATTCGCATTATTGCTAAATATCATTGTTATTTCACTCTCATTTTTTTATCCAAATTTATTTCCTTTTTTACTCTTTGTCAAACACGTTACAGCAGGGGAATAACAATGTCATGTTAGAGTAGTTTGAACCAATCATCTGCAATTTGTTTTCATGTATGCAAACCACTGTTATTCCATATTACCCCTAGCTGAACTTTCAAAGGTAATCTTATTTTCTTTTTTCCTTCATTTCACATTGAAAAATTGAGTTCATAGAAAGGAAAAACCATTAAAACTCAGTCTAAAAACCAACCTCCTTCTACTTCAGTAAAACTCAACGAAATCTATTTAATTGTTATCCAATCTAAGATTGTCAAAAAAACTGTGAATTTTACCTTTACGAATTAGAGAATTGGGCATTCCAAAGGTTCCCAGATAATCGATAATTCTTCCCTTTGGGATTCCTTCATTTCCCAATTTTGTTTTCCACAACCCATAATTTTCTTGAGTTTGCTGTACATTGTTCAGATAGATACTGACGAAGTGAGGGAATGATTATTTATAAGAATGAAGATCATTTACTTTATGTTACCTTTGAGTCAATTTTACATTCCATACTGGCTATTACTCCTAGTTCTCTTCATCCATTTTCCAATGAGGTATTGCTGGAAATCCATCATACATTAACTTCTCACGAAATAAATTTTGTATTTGAATCCTTTTTGCCAGAATGAAGCATCATTCCCCAACACAACCTTCCTTATCCTTCGAATATTTTCCCAAAGGTGTCCAAAAAAATCATATCTATGTTACGTTTTTTTATTAGGCCGTGAAAATCATGAAGTTGTAGCTGGAGTAGTGTCGGGTTTTCTGTCAAATCTATCACTGGGAAATGAGCGTTCCATTTTATTCAATTTTAGTTGTTTTCTTTTAGACACCGTTCATAAGAATTTTTCGAAATTTTGAATTGAATGGACATTTAAACATCAGATTAGTTTATTTTTTCATGTATTATGAGTTAGACAAGTTCCTTGAAGTACAATCGCAAAAATAGGACATTTAGGGAAATCAATGGCCAGCCTTACACTAGACTTATTTAGTTATAAAAAACAATAAATAATTTTCTTTTGAAAATTTTGTGTGCCAATTTGTATTATTACGCTTTATTATTTTAAACAATGAAGAAGTCCCAAGAATTCTATGAAAGGTAAAGTGCACTTTATAACTTAGTGAACAAAGTAAGTTAGGTGACTAGTATTCATATAAAATATTTACCGAGATCAAAATGTATGGATGTGAACTCCCTCCATATTGTTTGCGAACATTTTTTCAAATCATAATTTTTTCACTTGAGTATATTAAACAAATTTTTAATGTAGATCAAATGTATTTCTTTCAAGAAAAAAAAAATGTTTTCAAGCATAATGCATAGGTTTTGTTTTCAACACTAGGGTAGTTGATAAATAGGTTGAATTCATGTTATCAAAAATTAGATTTACAAACATAATGATTTAGTCTTATGATCCAATTGGGAATATTTCTACTATCATAATTCAACAAGGTTTTACTTCTTATGTTCATTTACCAAAACCAAATATTGAAATGTATGCTAATAAAGAAACATGGGAAGAAGGTACCCTATAAGAGTTATCAAAAGAAAAAAGAGGTAGAGAAGACAATAAAACTTAATTTTTTTAGAAACTCCCAACAAAGAAAAAATAATTCAAATGTTTTATTGATGATGTTCCATACTCCACTTAAAATTTAGAAGGAACAACATTCATAGTTTAGAAAGGATCAATTTATTAATACAGGGGGATTGTAACACAATTAAATGCCTTTGGATTTGTAATTTAGGTAAGAATTCACGTATTGCATTCTTAAATTCATTTTTTCTTGTGTCTTTCCTGCAATAAAGTTTGATATAAGATCTCACATTATATTCCATGTATGATATGCATGTGGTGTTCAAATTAGCATAACATTGATATATTAGTCATGGGAATGAAATATTGTAAACTAACCCTTTCATATATTAGGACAAGTTCAAATTATGAAAGACAAAATCCTATAATACGTATATAAGAACTAACTTTGGATACACATGCCTGTGAACAATGCACTTGAATATATTTAGTCTTACGCAACTACACTAGCAATACACTAATTACTTGGTACTTTGAAATTGTTGTCCTAATTATTGTATCTTGTTTTGAAAGAATATGGGCTTAATTTATGAATGTAAATTAAATTCTATAAATATTCGTGGATCTCCAAATCCAAGGTAACAATGTGATTGTTTAAGTGTACAATTTTGTCTTCTATTGTCTATGAAGGAAGTAGTTTTTAGGAAAATTTTAATGTAATTTATATTTTAGAAACACTTTCTCTAGAAATTAATTGGCTAGGTTGCAATACTATGATGAATGATATTGCTTAATAATTTTAGATTAGGAGGGAAAATCTATGATTAAATTTGGCTGATTTTTTTGTTGTTTTATGTTGTGACAAAATCATAACCTATTTGATACAAGTTCAACAGGATAGCCTTTAAGAAGTTCTAGAAGAATCATCTTAATATAGTGAGATTAATTGTGATGCGCTTCCACGTAATAAAACAAAACTACTCGCTCAAAGAGAAGCAAAATGGTCTACAAGAGCTTGACATGCATTGAAGTTCACTTTTTAGCAAAGAATTTGAACTTCCATCTTTCTTTGGACTAACTGTGGAATTATTGGATATTTGTTTTGGCAACTTATCATCTATTAGTCTTTCTGCAAACATTTTTCTTTTTCATTTCATCTACACTCTTCCTTCTATTGTTCCATGGTTTAGATTCCACATTTTCCTTGTTAAGAGTGAGTGACGTGATTAAAATGTTGGTTGGATCTGTTTGGATCACTTGATCCTCTAGGGGTTTCGTGCCACAATCACAAATATATACTCACAACCCAACTGTCTTTGGAGGAGGAATCTTTGGCTTAAGAAGAAACCCCAACAAGGAAGACCAGTCAAATATCGTCTTGCCATTGAAATTCGAGTATCCCAAGTTGTGAAAAATATTGATGCTTAAAAATTCTCTACTACCTTGAAAATATGAATAAATATGAAAATAATTGACATATACCATACACATTAAAAATAATAGGCTTCCTCATCAATCCCAGTACATCACAAAATCAAAACTCTTGAGACATGAATATCAACATCACTAACAACCCCCCCCTTGACATTGATGGCAACATAAACATTGCTTAGTCTTGTTGATTTGGTCCTCCCCCTTTGGTATTTCTCCTTATTTCTCATGGACTATTTATTACCTCGCCCTTTGAAATCAATGGAAATGGGTTGAAATGTATTCATATTCATTACTTAAGACTCTCAGGCATCTACTCTTGTAACTTGTAACTGCTATAGCCTGTAGGCTAGGTTCCCTGACATCTAATTTTCCTTACAGGTCCAACACTTAAGCTAACAAGTAGAGAAAACTTATTTGCTTTGGAATCCACATACATAAAATATCTATTGTTATTACAATTTTGTAACTACTCTGAATATAGAGCCTATACCTCAAGTCTTCTCTTGCAACTTCATCTCTAACATTAGTTGCTTTGCCTTCCACTTTCGATTATGAGATTATGTAACTATAGTGGACTAATATATTATGTTATTATTTCAATGTATGCTATGTTATGTTTAGCCTTCAGTCTGCCAGTAACAAGCTATGTATTGAAAAATTATATGTCAATTTGAGGTATGTAACACTCTAGCTCATGCTATTTAATGCTTCCACATGTCCATAGACTATTCCACACAGTACATAAGCATATTCTCATTCTCTTTTCTCTTTATTATTTTATCACTTATAGTTGGGGAATTCTATCCCTTTGCTCATTCATTCTCGCAAAGACACTTAAGGATGGATTCTCTTGTGAAGGGACTGTTATTGTTGTTTATTCATGTTGTGTATTCATTCTCATGAACCACTGTTAATTATGACTTATGAAGATGAAATTGGCCCAAGTTTTGTGGCTCTACTTAAGTTGTTCAAGTGTTCTTTCTAGCACTAGTGCAACTTTGAAATGCATCAAAATTTAACTTTCAAAAAATCATTTCTTCTTCTTGTTCGACGTCATTGTCATGTATTTTTTACAGATGTTGTTGTTGTCAAACTAGTACAATAGAATCAACCCCGCCTATGACTAATGTATTTTGTTGTTGTTGCGAGTAAATCTCTCTGCCAATATATATAATGGTTGTTGTTGTAATTCCAATGACTGTTCTCATTGGATTCATCAAGTGACCATACATGAATGATGGTTGAGTTTAATATTTTCTAGAGGACCAATGAACCTCTAGTGATTAGAAATATTTTATAAGAATGTACTATTGAATAGCTTGGTCAAAGCAAGAGGTTGATGATGCTATGGTGTGTGTCCAGAGTTAGGGATTTCATTTTGATTGAGTTGTTAATATCTATGTCTCTGAAGTGTGATGCTTGGAGTTTTTTTACCTTCCCACCCCTAGTTCCTGATCCATCATCATCAAAAACTACTAGCTACAATTTCCCTTTTAATTCTATACCAAGATTTTGAGTTTCAAGTTTCCATGCTTCTTGAATCTTGTCATTGATAGCTTCCATCTCATTAAGCCCACATTATAGTGCATTTTGAGAAGCCTTTCCTCCTTGTGAAACTCAACAATCTTATATCAATTATATATCCTGCCTTGAGCAATTCGTTCTCAGATTCCACCTACTACATTTTATCATTTTTGTGCACTCTAATCTAACCGAGGAATCACAAAGTTCCTTAATTCTCTCATGGAGTTGGCCTTCAAAAAAATATTTATTTTCTTCCTTCTCTTTTACAAATTGAAATTTTGTACAAAAATTTGATTCACGAGCTTGAGTCTCCACTTCATTTCACATTCTTGCCTCTATTACTTGTCCCATCCATGTGGAATGAAAGTTGACCAATTTCATTTTCCATGTGTTCAATTCATATCCATCCTTTAAAAATTTGTAGTATATATTCACAATGCACACCATTCATTAATAACATTCAATTCACAAGCTTACTAACTAATTGTAGTTAAATATTTGTTTAAGTGAAATTACAAAATAAATTCATGGGCGTTGGAAGCCTTTATTATCTCCACATCAATTGCATTATATTTACCATACACAATATTCTCGTAGATGCTCCTAATAGAAGAGTTTTCTCCTTCCCTACAAGAGCTATGTTTTGTCTCAGAGACTGGAAAATGAAGCTCCTTAAATCTTTGCCATATGTGAGTACTACCCCTTTCACTAGATCATAGAATCTCTTTGTGAATTTGATGATGGTGGACTTACCACACCCGCTCTTTCGAATTAGTGTGGCGATACTCCCTGCATTAATTCTAAGGTTGAAATTTCTCAAAATAATGGTATTTAAATGAGATGGATAAGTAAATTCCACATTATTAAATGCTAAAGGGCCATGGTATTTTTCAGGGTTAACCTCGTTGTGGTCATTTGGATCTATAGCATTATTTTTGTCAAAAAATTCAAACATAGACGTGACAACATCAAACCCTTTCGCTAGGTCCAAAGTTATACTTCTAGCATCTGCTATCATATGAAAAAATCTTCCAAAACTAAAATGGTTCAATAGAAAAGAATGAGAACTGATAAATATTTCGGATATAAGCCTTTGTCCATACCAAACCTTAAAAGACCAATAACATATTTCAAAAAACTTAGAAGTTCCCAAGATAAACATGACAACATCAGAGTCTTAGTCCCTTTGGCTAGGTCCAAGGTTATAATTCCAACATTTGCTATCATATGACCCAATCTTCTAAAAATAAAATGGTTCAATAAAAAAGCATGGTAATTGATAACTCTTTGGGCTATAAGCCTTCATCTGTAGCAAAAATCAAAAGGGAAATAACGCATTTCAAAATACTTAGAAGTTACAACGACCAATCTTGTATAATATGATTGCTTATTACAACTCCTTTTCACTTCTTAATTTGAATTATGTATATAATTGAATTCAAGAGCATTGAGAGAGAATATTTTAGGTCACAACTGTATCAAAATGGGATGCATTTGAATTTCAACCAGGAACAATGTCTATGTTTAGATGAAATTCAATGGTTCTTCCAAAGCTGAGATCATAGACCACATAGGGTGTTTTTTAGAGTTAGTTGTTTTATTTTTGTGTTTAGCACTAGTTTTATGAATATTTCTCTCGTTTTTTTGTATTGAGGTCTAGTTTTAAGTTTGTGTATATACACACCTTTGACCAATAATTTGATTATGTCAACTCAAATGACTTCTTTGTCCATAATTGGGAAAAAAAATTAGATATTGTTCTTTGAAATAAAATTTAGAGCATCTTTGTTTAAAGGTGAAATGTTTCATAAGTAATTTGGATTGACATATACTATTGAAAATATGATATCTCCTTTATCTTAGTGACATGGGATAAAAATACAACTTCATGGAGTGTGAGGTGTAAGTTGGAAACATAATTTTCATTTTGTAGGTTTTAAATTTTATTCCATCTATATTGTAGGAGGATTTTCACGTTTTTTGGCATTAAATAAAAAATTTCATCCAATGTTTAATATGATTAATTGGGACGAAATTACATTAATTAAAATATTACATAGTGCTAAGTTGATCTTCTGATATGTTGGTTTTCTTTGGCGTGTTTGAATCAAGCTATTGAAATGGTTTCATATTATGCCTCATTGCAAGAAAGGGTTAGGTGCGGTGCAAAATTGCATACCTACAATACTCCAACAGGCATGAAATCATCAATACCAAGAACTTTGGGGATGACACAAACAATGCATTGTTGGTGAAATTGAGGGTGTAGAAGTTGGTGATGTCATCATACAAGAGGATCAAATAATAGGTTGTATGTTTTAGAAGCAAAATAAGGACTCTCGAAGAAAGGCTTGAGGGAAATATGACCTCAGGTTTAGGAATATTCAAAAATGATGAATGCCTAAGATCAAAACTTCCAAAATCCCTCACTTTTGATTGATGTGTTTATACTAGGGTTGAAAGTGAGGTAAGGATGACTCATTCAATGAAAATATTCAATTAAAGTGTGAGCTTTGGGAGAAGCTAGGGTGACTTTCCATGAAAAAATATTTGAGAGAAATACTATAAGAGACTAAGGATTGAGAGATATACCATGGTAAAGGCTCATCTAATGATCACTTATAGTTAAGAGAAAAAGATTTGAATGATGAACTACAAAATGAAAGCCTTCAAGAAATCCCCAAGTCAAAGGAGCTTCAAGGATTCCCTTTTGGTGTGATAGCTAGGGCATCAATTTATTTGAAATTCCACCATCGGAATTCGTTCAAAATTGGAGGATTCCTAGAGCTCTAATCTAGCCTAGGAAGAGGTGCTTGCTTAAGTTCCTTTTGCTATTTTTACACACCTTATCCTTGGTTATTTTAGTCTCTAGGTATCATAATATTTTAGAGAAAATAAACCTTTATTACCACACCTTGTACATGAGCCTCTTTTTGGAAACCCCTCATGATGGGATTCAACCTAGCCATATAAGCAAGGTTGCTTTTCTTCATGAAGTCGAATTAGACATAGTTTCATCCACACATGCTAATTATTATAATGAGAAAGGTAAAGTTTAAGAGGTGATGTAGTCAAAAAAAAATTATTATTTGTAGCTTTCATGTTTCAACCATGCAAACAATGAATAGTCTTGGAGAGGGTGTGCTTAAGGAGGATCATTCTAGGCAATGTTTTTATTTCATCCATATAAACAAAAATAAATAGATATTTATGGTTACTAAAGGTAAACAACAAGTTATTACAAAGGGGGCACCATATTGAACTATTTCGAGTAGGTTGGAAATTCATAATAAGAAAAAATTAGATATCATGGAGAAGTAATGACATCAATTTTAATTTAACATGAAAAGGGGGAAATCAACTGTATGATATAGTTTTTCCATTAAAGTGTACTGGAGATTTCAATTCCAGAAGGGATTTTGGCCGTACGTTTTATTTATGTATGGATTCTGCAATTTGTGTTGTAGATTATACATAACGCTACCTTCCCGTAAATTATGATTCTCATAGTCTGCCATTTTTGAAAAGAAAACTGGTAAGCTTGAGTCTCAATTTTCTTCGCATGTTAATCATTTTCTTTACCATTAAATATAAAAAATTTTAAATTGAAATTAGATGATGCATTCATAAACCAAATCACTTCAAAAATATAACCAATGCTAACCATTTAGAGAGAAGAATTTTGATCTTCTTGGCTAAAGAATCCATTGATATTTGTTAAGAAAATAATACTATTGCAAAGTAGTGCCTCAAAATCTATCACCTTACGTCAATATTAAAATATCAATGTGTTTGTAGAATGCTTTGATTGTATGTAGCAGGAAAGTACCTATAAAAAAAATCAATGATAACAAATAATTTGAAACAGGGTATTTTCTTTAAGGTTGGCTTTAGCCTTGAACATGTAAACTATAAGTTTTTTTGGTTTGACCACTCAGTGCAGGGTTTTCTTTGGCTTTCTTTTATTTGCGGATTCAAAAAATTTTCTTTACATTCTTAATTTCGAGCTAATTTAAAGTATGTAATTTCCAGCAAACAAACTAACAAAGACTGCGTATTAGGCAGGGCCATTTGTTGAAGTTGCACATTTAATCCACCACTTATTAGGCAGTGTCTTTATTGAAGTTTCCCATTTAATTTTTTCTTCCCATGATTGTGTAGTCTTTTGGTGGTGATTTGTATTGGGATAGAACAATTTGTAAAAAAATTCTTCATAGACTGTGTAAACTTTCAATGTGAATTAGTGTTCTTCTGCACAGATGATGTCAGACTGTGTAAACTTTCAGTGTTCCATAAACTAGTGATTTGTATTGAATATAACACTTTGAACAAATAAAAAGTAGCATCTAGCTCACAAACATAACTAAAATATAATTCTTTGTTGAAAACTCACTACAATTTGTTCCACGGAGATAGGTGTAGACCTTTGATCATAAGTACCGCAGAACCATTTAGGTGCATAATTGCAGATCTTTGATCTTAAGTAGTGGCCCTTAACCATTTAGGTGCATAGGTCTAGGGCTTTGATCTTAAGGAGTGGCCCTTTGCAGGGGGCACTTTGTAGAACCATTTAGAACCATTTACGTGCATAGGTGCAGAGCTTTGATATTAAGCAGTGGTCCTTCGCAGGGGGTGCTTTGCAGAACCATTTGAAGGTATTCTATGCATTTGGTATGCATTTATTGCAGGAACATTCGCGGGAACACTCCATTTCTAAGCTCTATGATTCCAACTCCTTCAACTACATTGATGATAATTATCATCAGTTCTTCGCCCAGGGAAGAAAGCAACAGAAGGAAGCTAATTCTATAGTAGCACGGGGATAGAAGGCTCAAGGACAACAATTACAGCGTGACGGAAAGAATAATGACAATTGTTATAGTGTATGGGACAACAGAAGTCATGGGAGGTATAAGCTGTGGACAATAATTTTTATTTTTTGATCTATTGTTACTTTGGAAACCATAGTTTTCAAACATTTTAGCATATGATTCAATATTTAGAATTAATGTTAACATTAGTACATGTAAAAGTGAAAATTTCAAAAATTTCATAGTGTGCTTTTACTTATAATAAATTTAGTATAAGATGATAATTGTAGTGATTAGTCCATAGAAATAATTTATGTATTTGATTGGTTGAAAATCCAATAAAAAAAATATAGTGGGACATAATATATAACAAAGCCTACCTTATAAGTTTTAAAGTATATTGATTTATGTGCAAAGACTAATACACTATATCCATTTCAATTACTATAGTCCTATGCCGAGACTAATAAACAAAATCATAAAAACAAATATGAAAAGACATAAAAATCTGCCTATTCAATAGAACAAAACAGATAGTTCATCATTCCAAAAAATAAGTCAGAATAACTCAATATTTCAAATAATTCACGCGGTCAAATAATTCACGCGGTGCACCTTCAAGCATAGAAAATTTTAATAGATCACCGATATTCATCAGATTGTTATCACATTTGAATCTTAAATAAAATTTGGATTATTTGATAATCCAAAGGTAAAATAAAATAATGAATTCAGGAGTCATAAATCATTCACGCAGAATTATTGTGATACGACTTTTTCATAGAATATTTTCATATTGCATTATATATTTTTTAAATAAATTAAAAGTAAATTTACTAATACAATTGGATACACTTATACCTCTCTTCGAAATAAGAAACGTATTTGATTGAACTTAGTGTTTAAACCGTAAAAATGTAGGGTTTGAATTTTGAAAGCCTGTGATGACACTAAATCAAAAACTTTGCTTCCCTAAAAACTCTGTCAAGGAATTTACAAACTAATCTAAATATTGACGTCGCCTTCCCCTCCTCTTTGTATCCTTCTTTGTTTTTCTTTTCGTTCTGATTATGTAAGGAATTTCCACACTTCTCCACGATTGAATATTCAACCAACTAAGTGTAAGTAATTTTTACACTTACCATATCAACAAATTTCACGACAACAGTCAATCAGCGACAAACGTCTGACACTTGCAGCCCATTGGCACAGTTATCCACGAGAATAGTCCATCAACCACAGACGTTATGCTCATCGAAGTTTTTTCACGCTTACCATATGAACAAATTTCACGAGAATAGTCAATCAGCCATAAACGTCGGGCTCTTGCAGCGAATTGGCACAGTTACCGCCACAACCATAGACGTTGCGTTCATGGAAGGAATTTTCACATTTACCAAACCAACAAATTTCGCGAGCACAGTCAATCAGCCACAAACGTCGGGCTCTTGCAGCCAATTGGCACAGTTATCCACGAGAATAGTCCATCAACCACAGACTTTCTGGTCATGCAAGGATTTTTCACACTTACCATATCAAAAAATTTCGTGACAACAGTCAATCTGCTACAAATGTCGGGCTACTAACGAGAATAGTCTATCAACCACAGACATTGTGATCATACAAAAAGTTTCCACACTTATCGACGATTGACTATGCAATCAGGCATTCATGTTATGGGTTTCCATGCTTATCGCATAACAGTCACTTTTTCTTTTTTTTCTTTTTTTATTATTATAAGAAATTGTGAGTTCACATCTATTTTAACTTTGGTATAATTCTCAAATCTCAAATCTCTTTTAAAGTTAAGAGATATTTTATCATTTAGAGCTTGATATGTCCAAGGTTAAGATATACGGATGCTACATTTTATATACATACATACTTTGTCTAGGGTGGATCCATCTCTTCCTTTCTTTCTCTTCCCTCCTCGTTTCCTCTTTCTCTTTCTTTCTCTCCCACCTTCCTTTGGCTCCCATCTCTCTCTACTCTCTATCTATGTTGCAATCCCCACGTCTCTCTCTTTTTCTCTCTACCCCCTTCCCCCAACGATCTCTTCTATGTCTCCATGACTCTCTTCCCTTTTTCTCCCTCTCTCTCTCCTCTCATCTTTGCCTTCCCTTCTCTCCCTTCTCCCTTTCTCTCCATCTCTCCATTTTCACTCCCTCTCTCTTTACATCTATCCCTCTATGTATTTGTTCTTCCCTAACTCTCTCACCCCCTCCAACTCTAGTCTCCCCCTCGGTCTCTTTCTCCCTCCTCTCCTCTCCTCTCTCTCATCCTTTATCTCTCTCTTCATCACACACACACTCTCTCTCTCCACCCCCCATCTCTTTTAGTGTATCCCACCACCCCTCCTCTCTCATCCCCCCACCACCCCTCCTCTCTCTCTCTCCATGATGGAGAATTTTCACTCTATGTAATCAATCAATGCTATATTTACTATCTAAAATATTTTACATTTTAATTTTTTATCTTGAAATGAGCTATGGTTTTTTTCCATGTGTTATTGATAAGCCATGGTATTGTAATAAAACATATTTACAAGTTAATAATATTCATGGTAAAGTGGGGATTGATATCCATGGTTAAGAAACTTGTTATATTGTAAGTTTATTGTAAGTATCAAGTTTTATGTGCTTATTAATTAAATTTAAATATGGTTATGGAATCATTATTGGAGTTGAACAATCTATTTGTGTGTTGATCACTATTAGTTTAGCATTGACCAATGTAAATTATAATGATTAGCTTTGAAATATATATATATATATATATATATATATTATTAAAAAATAAATCAAACATTTGATTGGACCATAACCTAAAGGCCTTATTGGAGCCTTAGCACAATATAATGCCATGCCGGTAAGTGTCTTACATATTTAATGCCGTAATTTATGGGTATGGTTGCAATGTTAGCATTTTTAGATATTTGTGTAGTGATTTTTTATTCTTAACCTTTGTAGGAAAACTATCCAAAAATCAAATACTTCAAAGTAACTTATACTCATGTAAATAATATATCTACTATCAATTACTTCCCACCAAATTTTATGCAAATTCTTCTAATTCAGCAAGCAATTTAATTACTCATTTCACATCTCAATTTATTATTTATTTTCAAAGAAAGACTATAGAATGATTTGACTATCAACAATTATTCTTTTCATAAAAAATAGATAGGAATAAGATGTAAAAAATATGCCCACAAAAAATTATGCAGGTACTTCTACTTGATTATGCAAGTTCTTCTACTTGACCAAGAAATTTAATTATTCACTTCACATCTCAATTTATTAGTTACTATCAAAGCAAGACTATAAAATAATTTTTCTATCAACAATTATTAATATAGCATCGACTAATGTAGCTTATAATTATGTATGTAATTTATTCCAAAGCCTAATTTCTAACTTGAGTTGGAGGGGCTAATCTACCCTACAAATCAAAATTACAATATAACAAATTGAATTTGATTATTATTATTGTTAAGATTTTATTATTAAATGAGTCAAGATTTAAATGTTTACATTACAACATCTCAACCATACTCAGCTCTATCTTACTTTAAACCTTATATTTTTTTTAATTGAGTCAACATATAAATGTTAAATGTTAACCATTTACGCCTACACATGTACCCCTATACTGTGTTGTTGAGTGCTTATTGACACAACTAGAATCTTGAGTATGGAATAATTGTCCATCATGAACATTGGATTCTAATCAATTACTCTTTTCCATAAATTATATTGGAACTATATAAGATATAATGATTCCCACCACTTGTATAAACCACCAATGTCATTGAAGAGCAATATGTTGCCAAATACCTACTGATATACTCCATTCATTTTTAATTTTTTCTGGGATTTTGAAATATATAATGATTTTATAACATTCTTTCTTACACTACTAATCCCATTCCCACTAAGGAAAAAAATTCCAATTACCTACCAATCTATTCCATACACTATTTTTCACAGACTCATATGGAACTATAAAAGAAATAATGATTCCTAACACTTTTTCTAACAAACGATCCCATTTCTGTTCAAGAAGGTGTGCTCAAATACCTACCCATATAAATCATTAGACGTTGTTGGAACTATAAACAAGAGAATGGTTTATGCTAGCCTTTTAGACCGCCATTTTCATTCAATAAGGTGTTCCCAGGTACTTAACTTTCGACTTCATTTCTTTATAGGAATGGAATTGTTGGAAAGAGATAGTGATCCCAATAATATGTTGTAATAAGAAGCGATGTATTGATTCAACAATGTAAAAACCGTTTTTCCAAATTACCATTCCCTATCCATTATTGGACTTAGATTTCCATATTTTATTTCAAAGATATCACTACCCATTCATTAATGGATTTGTTATCCTTGTAGTCTTAAATATACATCTTATGATCCTCAAGAGACATCCTCTCCTGTAGAGAATTTTGAAGAACAACCTAAGCCCATTGGTTTACCCCCAAGAGTCTAAGATCTTATTGAAAAATGTGTAGATTTTCAAACTACTTTGTTAGTTGAAAAACTTGAATATTTTCATATTCTTGTGTTAGATACTGAAGATAAAAATTCCTCTAAAAGGAGGTCTATGATTCTGGAAATTGTTGAGCATTAAATCGAGCTTGAGGATCCCTTTTATCTTTTACAAATTGGAGGAAATTTTAAATTTTATATTAATCATTTGTTTCTCGAATTTCAATAGATTGCTTTTCCTGAAATACAAGATCTAAGTATTTCCCCTTAGTCTCAAAAGAAACCTCCAACTCCAAAAAAACAATCTACAAAAAATCAAACATCCAGAAAACAACCTACTGCATCTACTTTACAAAAAAAAATGGTTGGAATTGGGCATATCATATTTGATAAATATGGACCACTAAGGTTATTTTCTCAAGCTCAACAACATGAACTTCTTGATGTATACTGAAAATTTCTCCGAAGATATAAAGTAAAACTATAATTAGTGAAAAACATCATTTATCAACTTTCCCTTATTTTGCATACAATTTAAATGTTAACCATGAATATGTTTATATGAAATTATTTATACACTCCTTAGAAGGAAATATAAGAATTTGGTTCAGATACATACAAGAAATTTCCTTTCATAGTTCGAGAGATTTAACAAATATTCTTATCAATTTTCATTTTTTGAGAAAAAAATTTCATTCTTTTCGGTTCTTCAACTTTCTATAAACTATAACAATTTTTCTATTTAGAATTTCATTTTGTGATAAAAATAAAAGTTGTCAGAATTTTTGTTAGATTTCTATTACTTATTTTTGAAATTTTTTTATGCAGATCTGATATGTCAACTTAGCGTTTCTTTGAGTGTGCATTTGTTAACAATCAAAGGATTCATAAGAAGTCATGTTATGACGCAATGTTGTATTCATTGAAAATTTGTGTTTTTGAGAAAAAAAAATGTGTTACAACAATATAGATAGAGTGTACCTTGGTTTCGTCATATTTACAAAGCCAATGGATGCATATCATAATTACTAGAATTTTTTGAACTGGTCCAATACGAAAAACTGCATATTTTGGATATGTTTCGCGACGCAACAAATTTCTTAACATATAAGTTATAAACCAAAAATCTAAAAGCTACCCATTAGAGACGACGGACCAATGTAATGCCCCATAATTTTTTCAATTTTTTTTACAATGTGTTTTGGGAGATACAAAATTTTGATTCCACTGAATCACAATGACCCTCAAAAATTGTTTGCACCCATTTTATTAGAAAATTAATTAAAATTAGTAAACGTTTATGAAATTCCATAAAAGTTATATTTCCTGAAAGTAGATTCAATTCTGAAAATGCTTGTCTTGGTTCCAAAAATTAATTAAAAACCTTTCATGGAGTTTAATCAGTCCAAAATTGCAGAAACGTATTTAGAGCCTGGTTTTTGCGTAACTAGTGACGCGTTAGTTCGGCCGAACTTTGATTAAAAGTTTAGTCGAACTACGTTTTGCACCGACGACTCGTTAAGTCTAACGATTTAATAGTTCGACCGAACTTTTAATCAAAAGTTCGGCCGAACTTTTGTATAATTTTCTGTAGGCCAGAAAATTTCGCGGAGCCCCTACTAAAACACATTTCGCGGCAATATAAATTGCCGCAAAATCATTCATAATTTTTGCCCATTTCACACATTTCATTTGATTTTACAAAGGTCTTGGTTTGGGTTTAAAAAATTTTCTTCAAAGTTTGGATTTAAGAGCATTTCTTGGAAGCAGACTGATTCTGCAAAGAATTGTTTTGTGTTTAAAGAATTTTCTTGGAGGACATTTCTTAGAGGCGGCTTGATTTTGCAAAAAATTGTTTTGGACTTAAGGAATTTTCTTGGACGTACATTCAAAGGACATTTCTTGGAGGTATGTGATACATTTTTTTGGATTTTTTTTGTGCTTCATTTTTCTTTAAAGTATGGAGTTGGGATTAATTTCGAAAAGACATTTTCTGGAAGTATTTTTTAAAGTGACATTTTTTTTTAAGTTGGAGGCATTTTTTGAAGTGACATTTTTTTAGAGTACATGTTTTGAGTTGAAATAAATCTTTTGAGCTTCGTTTCATTTTTATAAGACATTTTTTTTTTCGAATTTTTTAAAGTAAGTGTTTTGGATTGGAGTATGTATTTTTTGCAAAAAAATTAAAATGAAATTTTTTTAAATTAAATCTTTTGTGATGTTTTTTCTAATTGAGTTATTGTCTAATTTTTTGAAGGAAATTTTTTGAACTTCATACCCTATTATCATGGGAAATCGAAGGACTTGTGTGAGAAAATATGATCGAAAAAGAGACCCTGAGGAACGTAGAGAAGAGACGAGACAATCTCGCAAAAGGAAGTTAGAAGCCCTCTCAAATATTGAAGAGGAAAATCAACCTCAAGCAGAAATTGAAGCATGTATGTAAATGTAAATATTATGATCTATTGATATATTTAAAATTTTCCTAGTGTAAAATGTGAAGCTTAATTTTTATTTGATGAAATAATTTGAATTTAAATATTTTGTTTAATGTAAATAGATAGAGATATTCCTCAAAACATTGATGATGAGATACAAAATTTTGAAAGAGAAAGTGAAAGAGATATTGAACCAATGATTGAAGATGGTGAAAATATTGAAAGAAATCCAAATAAAGAAATTGAATCACAAGGTATATATATATATATATATATATATATATATATTAAACACATGCACATATTATTGAAATTATAGATATATTTATTAATTTAGTTATTTATTGAATATGTACTATTTTTTCGAATATGTACGGATGAAATCACTATCGATAATGAGATGTTAGAAAATGTTGACACTCACACATATGGAGATAAAAAACCTGACCATGTTATACGATATCGTGTTAACTGCATTTTTGAAAAGTATTTCTTAAATGAGCGGGTGATAGTTCAGGCTCAAATGTTGAAAGGTATCCTATCATTAAGGAAATTAAAAGAAGCTACGACACTATTGGGTATTCAAAAATCAACCAAAGATAAAAAAATGAAGGAAGATGTGATAAAAAATATGAGTAGTGCTATAAAGTCAATTAAGAGATCTAGAGAGAAAGATGTTTCAATTGTACGTAGAGGAATATAGATGGCAATGGTTTCCTCAAGTACTCAAGAGAATCGTTTGGTAACATCTATGGCACGAGCACTGGGAACCTCGCGAAAAAATTTGCACAAACATCGGAAATTTCGGTTGCAAATATATGTAAATGATGAACTCGCTTGTTGGAGAGCTATTTGTAGGCAACCATACAAAGATAGACTTGGAGAAAATGTTAAAAAAATAATATATGAATATTGGAAGAACAATTCGCGTGTTTCACCAACTGCAAGACATGTGATGCGAAGAAGAATAGCATGAAATCGGTACGAAGAACATGAAAAACATCTCTTGGAAACCACTCAGATAGAGTTATTCAACAAGTTCAAAGAAGAGAATCATCAAATTCATGTTTCACTCAGTGCTTTTGTTCAACAAAAACCATGGTATGTAGAACCTATCACCGTACGCGACACTTGTTGTTGCCATTATCATGTGGAATTTGAGTTATATTATGACACATTCCTTGATTTCGGTAGAACATTATGGAAGGATTCACCTCCTCCTTCCACTATCCGTGATTTCATATCTCAAATTCTATGTGAAAGAGAAAGAGATGAACTATTTTACAAAAATAAATGTGTTGGTGGTAAAAAATGCGATGATTGTGGAAATTTGACTAAATTTCAAAACAAATATCATATTGATATAAATGATCAATCATTGTCCAACATGAAATTGAAATGGAAGAGATATGAATATATCAGTACATCGATTCAAGGTGCAAATAGTGTTAAAAGAATCGAATTACGAGAAGATGAAATTTTTCTGATAGACTTTTTGAGAAATTTTGAGGCAGAAATTTACAAATACACCAAGCATTCCCATAGAGCTCGATGGCAAGACTTACAATTCAAAAAATCTCGTGAATTTTTTCCACCAGGGACCATTTTGTCAGTGATTGATTTTGCAGAAAACTACACATTTGTTCCACAAAAAGAAATTCAGAGTGAATACTATCATTATGACCAAGTCTCCATGCTCGTCCATATTCTATATAGACATGCTAAACAAAATGTCGATCATATAGAAAGCACGAGTGAAAATCGACATATAATTAAAGAATATCACTTTTATATCAGTGACGATCGTACACATGATACATGTTTTGTACAACATTGTTTTGGAAGAATTTATGATTCATTGAAAGATCGCGGAATAACATTCAATGAACATTGGATATGGTCAGACGGATGCGTAGGTCAATTCAAATATGCACAATCATTCTTTTGGTTGTGTTGTCTTCATAAGAAAACATGCATTAAACATTTTTGGAATTTCTTTGAGACTGGCCATGGAAAAGGAGAACATGACGGTGCAGGAGCATGCATAAAACGAGTACTTCGAAGATATCAAATGAACCACTCTGCAAGCCGACTTGTAAACGCTGAAGAAGTTGTTCAATGGTGCATCGCTGCTCTAATCCATGAGAGAAACACATCAAGAGAAGTGCGAAGGTACATTCAATTTAATTTATATTGGAAATCTAATTTTAAACTTTGTACATTTATCATGCAATGATTATCTTTGATTGTATTTTGATATCATATTTACAAATTCTTCTTCTAATTTTCCATATAAAGGTTTTTCTGGCATATTGGGATCAAAGACGTAGATAGATCAATTGGAAGTGACGTTGAAACAATAAAAGGGACTCGAAAATTGCATTCAATTCAAACAAAGTCGTCTAGAAATGTGTTTGCATTGGATAAAAGAAAATATTCTTGTTTTTGTGATGTTTGCATAGAAAACACAAAATCCAATGACGTTTGTGAAAACAAAATGTATGTGGACGATTGGAAACATACAGAGCTAAATACAAAGGGAAAAATGTTTGTTGCAATGTTTGAGGAAATGCAATTAGAGGAAACTGCAGTATCATCCAATGGTGATCGAGTTTCTGATCTTGTTAGAGAAGGTAACATTTGAATTACTTTCTAATGATTTAAATATCTAGAAATAAATTTAAATATGTATAATTATGTTAAGTTTGTTTTATTGTGTAGGAGATATTTTTGCTGTAATTGCACCTATTGACAACGATGAAAATGTGAAGTATTATTTGATGCGTTTCACTCAACGAAAAATGAAATTATTACAAAACTATAATGATCACGAATTTCAATATGACAGAAGGTCTATTATACTGAAAGGTTATTTTTTCAGAAAAACTCATCAAAGTGGAGACTTTGTTTACTTTGAAGACTATGAACCTAATTCCATAAGTTGTCAATACCGTCACTTGGTGTGTGCAGCACGCATAAATTTGATAGAAGTTCAATCAAAGAAAAAATCGAAAATTAAGAGATGGAAAATGTCAAAATCCGATCATGAATAGATTATTGAAGATGGAATTCCATTAGAATTTTTTTTATTGAATTGTCCAACAATTTATTCTCGTTGGATTAAATATGTTTTAGAAATTCCAGTACTCAACTAAAAATTGAGCTACTTATGTTGTTTGTGCAAGTGTTTGCACATGTACAAATTATTTTGGTACAAGCACGTGCTCTAGTATCAACTGAAAGTAGCTTTTCTATACATGTGCATTGATGAAAAATTTTACATGTATTGGATATATATATATATATGTTTTGGACTGAAATTAATTGTTCAACTAGTTTTACTATGTGCATTGATGAAAAACTAGTTGGATTTTCTGGTAAAAAGTATGGACACAATGTAAATAAATCATCTGCAGTATAGTTTTGTACGAAAATTCCTTTCAGACAAGAGACTCGGAGCACTTCTCCGACTTTTGGTGGGATTTGACCCACATCTCTATTCCTGATTGAAAATCTAGTACAAAATTTGTTTTTCCAATGGTCGGATATGTTCAATGTGCATTGATGAAAAATGTTACTTGTATTGGATAGATATGTTCTAGAATGTAATTAATTGTTCCAAGTAGTTTTTCTATGTGCATTGATGAAAAACTAGTTGGATTTTCTGGTAAAAGGTTTCCACAATGTAAATAAATCAACAAGGCTACCTATTTGAGTGCATTAACGACATTGACCCAAATTCAACAAACATATATATGTACTAGACTTATATTTCCAATCAAAATTAAAGGGATAATTTGTACATATATCTACTTCTTTAAACTCTTTTTTCAATTACAGCTCAATTGATACATGGTTATTTGCATTGAAAAGCTATGTTCTTCCTATTGGAAATTTTTTCATTCAAACAAGACTACATGTAGATATCAAAAGCAATCTTAAGATTCCAAATGTACTTCAACCATCCAAAATGGATTTGTGGAACATTACTTGACATGCCATGCCAATTATAGTGAACAACTATCCAGTAGAAACATTTAACATTATATACCACATGTGCCAAATGTAGATTGAAACCATCCAAAACTTTAAAATTTTAAAAAATTTTGATAATATATCGTGCAACATTAAAACATTAAATATCACATGTGAAATGTAGATTGAAACCATTCAAAACTTGAGTTTTAAAAACTTTTTGATTATATGTATCATGTAGCGTTACTTCACATGCCATGCCAATTATAGTTCAACTAGATCCAATAGAAACATTTGACATTATATACCACATGTGCCAAATGTAGATTGAAAGCATCCAAAACTTAAGTTTTAAAAACCTTTTGATTATATATCGTACAACATTAAAACATTAAACATTCAAAGTTCATTAAATATCACATGCCAAATGTAGATTGAAACCATCCAAAACTTTTAACTTTTAATTTAACAAAAAATTATAGATCACAACATTACTTCACATGCCAAATGTACTCCAAGCATCCAAAACTTAAATTTTAAAAACAAAACAAATTATAACACCACATGTCATTACATAACATGCCAAATGTAGTTCAAATGACAACATTAATTTATAGATGACAACATTACTTCACATTCACATGCCAAAAGTACTAAAACCATCCAAAAATTAAATAAAACAAATTATATTAACAATGTAATAAAATATGTCCAAAAATTGTAGATCTCACAAGTATCAAACTGTATCAAGTTTAAAAAATTTTAAGACCATCTAAATCTTGAAATCAAATCTACAAATCATGTCCATAAAATAGAGACGGATCTAGCATCTTTCCTATCAGGGTCTCAATCTGCGCCCTATCATGTGAAGCGTCATGGGAAACCTACATACACAATGCACATGTACTTGAACATTAAAATTTGATGTTTTAAAAATGAATGAGAATATATATATCTAGAACTTCATGTAAAAAACAAAATATAACAAAAAAATCATGCAATACCTCATGAGGTTCCCTCTCCATTTGATGAACAAGTTCTCCCATAGGAACATCTACAGTGGTAAACTGTACAATATACATGTACAGTTAAATATATATATATATATATATATATATATATATATATATATATATTAAAAACTTTCAAATGAAAATGCACGTGTACATATATAAACTTATTTTCAATAATATTAAAAAAAGGAACTAAAGACAACTTGTTCAAATGTTGTGGATGTTCCTATCTCCGTCGCTAGAGTCCGCGGATTAAATAAATCTTCTATAGGAACCTAAATTCAAAAAATTTTAAATAACTCAAAATATAGATCTCTCTCTCTATATATATATATATATCAATTTTTAATGGAACTTTTTGAGGTAGAATATATATATATATATATATATAACTTTTAAACATAAATTTTAAACTTGTGAAAAATTGTCCATACTTGTGGCTCATCTCCCAAGGAAGTAGAAGGTACATCTCCCAAAGAAGAAGAAGGTACCGCCATCCCAAAAACATCGGATGGAATCGGTATCTATTAAAACATTTTATCAAATTATATATACATACATGTACATGTGTGCACAATTATTTATTTTAAAATCACTCAAAAAACACTAACATTTGCCAAAATATCTTTATGGTCAGACCCATCTGCATTGTTTGAACCAGAGGTCCCAAATGTGATATTAACATTTTCGTCATGCATCATGTGTGAAAACTGCAAATGGCATTTTAACATATAATCATACATTTTTGTTAGATTAATGTACATACAAATAAATGTATACACTACAAGAAAAAGCACATTGGTGAGGGTCGTTTTGACGGACAGACCTTTAAGGTCCGTCACCAATGTCACATATGGTGACGGTCCTTAAAAAATCGTCACTGTAAGTGTATATAGTGATGGTCCTTTATGGTCCGTCACCAAAGACATTTTCAATGACACTTTTGGTGAGGGTTGTTAAATGCCCATCACTAATTCTCTCTTTGGTGACACTTATAGTGACGAAATTTTAATGACCCTCACCAATGCTCTTTTTGTTACTTTTGGTGACGGTCAAAAAATGTCCGTCATCATTGATCATTAAAAAACTGTCACTGTAAGTGTATATAGTGATGGTCCTTTATGGTCCGTCACCAAAGACTTTTTCAATGACACTTTTGGTGAGGGTCATTAAAGCCCCATCACTAATTCTCTCTTTGGTGACACTTCTAGTGACGATATTTTAATGACTCTCACCAATGCTCTTTTTGTTACTTTTGGTGACAGTCAAAAAATGCCCGTCATCATTGATCATTCCAATGAGTTTTTGATGACGCTATGTGCTTGTTAATATATTTTTTGTCAAAAGTTAAAGATTTAATACCATTATTGTGGAGTATTTTTTATAATATGTCCAAAGCCATAGTGGTTAGGGTCAATCAATTTTTTAGAAGTAATTAGTGTGTATCATTTCCCTCGAGTAATGACTAGTCGAATAGAGATTTCCTATGAGTCAACACATGATTCATATATATTAATTTTATTATCTAGCAAATTCCCTTTAGATAAAGTTATATTATTGTGTGTAGGAAATATATTATTTAATACATAATCAAGCTTTGACAATTCTATTAATGAGAAATACCTAACAATCCTCACCAATCTAGGCACGCCTTAAAATTAATGCTTTGGCACACACTAACATTTCTTAGCACCCCACATGTATTGGAACATATTTGTACCTAGAACATATTGTGATGACACTGACGCCCAAGCACATGGTAGCATGCACTAGCACGACATCGAACTCTCCTAGCATGTGTTGGCATGCTGCATATAGTCCCTAGCATGCCCTGGAACACCTTGGTTGAATACATTGACATACATTAGCACTTGGTACACAATGCCACTTGGCATGTATTGGGACCTATTACTAGTGTGCCTAGCATGCCCCTTTTCAAAAAGATAAAGTCCTGACTTATTAACCCTCTTATCGGTTCTTCCTTTTGTTGCCTTGATACATATTAACATACCCTGGCACCCTGCACCACATCCTTAGCACCTAGCATGTATTGGCATATCTTGACACTATTAATTGGCACATGATATAATTAGCACACCCTGGAACTCCCAAGCACACTTTGAGAATTCTTGACATGCCTTGATATTCCCTAGCATGCCTTACCAATGCTTAGCATACTTTGTGATCAGTCCCTCCTTGGCATGACAACTAACACTCATTAACGCTAGTCTCTGGCACACGTTCCTCATATTCATTAACTTCCATGAATTTTTACCTAGTGCTCCCTTAATGTTTTTTCCTATTAATCCTTAACACTCATCAACATGCATTATCACTCTCTAGCACACATTAGCACTCATCAACATTCCCTTCCACTTCATAACATGCATAACACTAGTCCCTGACACATATTGGCGCTTGGAAAGTCTTAGCATGTATGGAATACATTGAGATGCCTTGGTACGATTTGACATGGTTTAATATTAAATTTATTTGTGATTATCCATTGTTGGAAAGTAGATGAGAAACAACAAAGGAATACTTGGCACTTAGAATGCACTAAGACTTTTCACTTGGCACCTATTGCTGCCTATTGTTGGTGTGCCTAGCATGCCCTCTTGGAAAAGGTAAATTGATGACTTATTAACCCTCTTATGTGTTCATTTCCTTGTAGTTTAACTTTTTTCTCCCTTTTTTTGTCTTGACAGTCCCTGACACGCATTGACACACCCTTGCACATCTTGGCATGCCTCATCACTTAGCACATCGTAGCATGTTTGACATGTATTCCCACTATCTGGCACATCAAGGAGGTGAAGAGAGATGTAGTCCTAAAGTAGGTCGAGTACGAGGGAGAGTAAGGGTTGCTAAAGGGAGGTCATGATCATCCTCCAAGAGCAAGATCATCATGTGAGGGTTCAGAAGAATGTTGCATACCTTAAGGGTCAGTTTGTGCTAGGAGGTAGGATGGCACGTTGTTGGTTATCTTCTGGCAGATCGAGCTTAAGAGAGGTTTCTCACGAGAATATGGGCATGTGATTTCAATGGTGTCTTTGTGTGAAGGCCGCATCAAATTCTGAAATATTGAAATTTGCAACAAGAAACAGTGAGATTGGAAACCAGAAAGGACAAAAAAAAATGCACCCACACTGGTGAGGAATTTTAATGCACCATGAGTGAGGAATGTGGGGCATCTAATTTATTTTTCCCTTAAATAAATTTGACAATAAATTGTAATTTCATCTCATAACAACTTGTGTCAGTTAATTAAGTCATGATGACCGAGTTAGCTCAAGAAATTCAAGTACTTGAGGGTCTGAGATGAGGCATCTAGAGGGATTCTAATATTTTTTGGGTCCAATTGAAGTTGATGCATTAGTAGGGTGCAAGTGTAATTAGCTCAATTAAATGCATTAAAATTAGTTTAACTGGTTCTAACTGAGTGATGAGCTACTGAGAGGTCCAGTGAATTAAATTATATTTAATTCACAATGAGTGATAAATCATATAACTGATAATTCGCTATTAATAGTTGCATGCATGTCAGTTTCGAGGAATACACAGTTGAGATAGAGGTTAAAGGGAACATAACTATCAGTTGTATTCAGAGAAAATTTCCCATGTGAAATTATAAAGTAAATGGAATTCCATGATGGATTGCTCAATCAAGGAAGACTGATTTTCCTGATTAATAGGGAGTTAATTCCCTAGGAATTGCATGAGCAAGGCAGGCTGAAGTAAGGATGAGAATTGGCTAAGTACTAGACCGAGTTTGCCTAGATCAACGGGAGACAATTGACAGAGTGTTGGAGAATCTCACGAGAGATTAAGCATTAATGTATTGTTTCATGATTCCTTCACTTAATACACAATAGAGATAGAGGGGTTTTGAGCAGTTTCTTTCCCCAAATACATCTTGTTGTTGTGCGATTGATAATTTATTTCTCTTACTTATATGTGATTGCGCGATCGTGTTTTGTTTCCGCAAATTGTAGGAAGGATTCAATATCTTGTTTTAGTAGATTACAAGATTAGATTGAATCTCGTTGGTTATATTTTCTACATGGTATCAGAGAAGGAATTTTTTGGGTGGTGAGTTTGCAGAGAATATTTGAATATTTTGGTGTAAAATTTTCAAAAACAAATAGAATATTTGGATTCCTTGCGAAAATATACCCCCCCCCCCAAAAAAAAAAACACATCGGTCAAATCGGAGCTCGGATAAGGGAGATATCATCGATTTAAAATCAACTTTTTTTTAGAAGCTTTTTGTAACGTCGGGACAATTACACTGTGCGCGAGTCAAGAACCTATATGTAATTGAGGTACCAGATGCATGCAAATATTTGAGGAGAAAGGAAAAAGTTAGAGACTTGGTGGTTTAAAGGGAGCATAAATTACCTCTCAACATGCATCCTCATGAGAAGCAGTCTTAGAAGGTTGTGGAGTCGCTGCCACAATTGGAGAAGCAGAGAGGAGACTGAGTGGAAGCGTCCACTCAAGCAGAGACCTCCATGAGGGGGAAATTTTGAGCTAGATGGGAAGAGGGAGTAACCATACCTCGAGGTGTACGGTGGGGTGATGTGTAGACATAATCCCAAGATAAGAAATTTGGGCAAGGTCCATTGAGATGGTGTGTCTCATGGATCAAACCTGGCTACGAGGAGCCCACAGTACAATAGTAGTAGGAAGGATCAGTTAGATTTATGTAGTAAGATGTCAACAAGACAGAAATCAGAGTGATAGATGTCAAATACTGGATCACAAATCAGAGCTAGCAATAGTTCAAAGGGCACGGATGCAGATGTCAGCAGTAGCGTAGAGAATCCAGTACTAGACAGGTGCAGTAGCTAGCAGCAGTCAGAAGACTCTGATGACAGATGCATTATACTGAGTAAGTTGTTCGGAGGCTATTCAGTTTCAGGATTTGCAGGTGCAAAAAACACTAGAGAAGTGTAGCATGCAGAACATTCCAAAGGTACCCGATGGAGATATATTGAATTCCTTTCTTATTGAGAGGGAGTGTTGAAATTTGCAACAAGAAACAGTGAAATTGGAAACTAGAAAGGACAAAAAAAATGCACCCACACCGGTGAGGAATTTTGATGTACCAGGAGTGAGGAATGTGAGGCGTCTAATTTATTTTCCCCTTAAATAAATTGGACAATAAATTGTACTTTCGTCTCATAACAACTTTTGTTAGTTAACTAAGTCATGATGACTGAGTTAGCTCAAGAAATCTGATTTAAGGTGATCGAGGTGGATATTGGTGGCCACTCGTCTATTCCACTTGGGCCCTCACCATTGTCTCTTTCAGTTTTTCAGTTTCCTTAATTATAGCACAATTTACTATTTTTGTCAGTTTTTCGGGTCCTGAACTTCAGGAGCTGTTTTGAGGCCCCAAACGACGCTTTTTTGGGCATGAAAGGTTTAGCGATTTCATAGAAATCACACTAGTAGTTGTATTCCTCAGAGAGATCTTTCTAACGAGGTATCATGTGCGTCATACGAAGATCATATGACCAAGTTATGACCCCATAAAGTTGGCTGCCCAACTAACCCCAACGGGGCCCATAAACTCTTGGTGTTACATCTCCTCGGGTTAGGGTTTTATCTTATTTTTAAATAATAAAAAAGACCCTTCATCCTCATTGTAACACAGTTCAAAGGAACATAACTATCAATTGTATTTATAGAAAATTTCCAATGTGCAATTATAAAGTCATTGGGATGCCATGATGGATTGTGCAATGAAGGAAGGTTGATTTTCCTAATTAATATGGAGATAATTCCATAGGAATTGTGTGAGCAAGGTAGGCTGAGAATTGGCTAAGTATTAGACCGATTTTTCTAGATCAGCAGGAGACAATTGGCAAAGTGCTGGAGAATATCAAGAGAGATTAAGCATTGTATTGTTTCATGATTCCTTGACTTAATACAAAATAGAGATAAATGTTTTTGAGCAGTTGCTTCCCCAGCTACATCTTGTGTTGTGCGATTGATAAATTCTTTCTCTTACTTATATGTGATTGTGCGATCGTGTGTTATCCAAAATTCATCCAAATATGTGATTTGTGCCTTAGAAAATGTGAATTAAGGTACCCTCAGTGGAAAAAAATGCATAAATATTTGTTGCTAAGTCCCTTAAATGTGAGATGTTTCCACTTGTCAATTGTGCCTCTTGTTGATGATGAAACCGACACCCTAGTTTTGTAAGGATCACCAAGTGTCATTTTGCGTCAACCCAAGGTCGTTTCCATTGTCACCTTAGCAACGAATCCTCTCACTTTAGATTAATTATTGAATCCTAGGGGTGTCCCAAAGCACAAATTTATGGGGGACTCTTTTATGTGACTAGATCACTAGCTAGCATTGAAAACCATCTTTACATTGTATGGTTCAACATCTTGATGATTCTTGTCCTATTGACCACAAATTTTGTATTCATTATTGCTTTCATCGCAACACCTACAATAGATATTGATGGTGTTCATGAGCCTATTTCTAGTTGTGATAAGTGGATTAGGGGATCCCTTGTCACAACCCATTACCCCTAATGCGTTTACTCTATGAGCCAAGGGAGACCAAGGGTGTACTTGTAGGGGCATTGAGACCAAATTTGGGGGGTCATAACATTAGGAAAAGTGGAATGACATAACCAAAAAGTTTCTAGGGGGGGTGGTATCTTATGGTGTATTGAACGGGCCAAGGGGACACAAGGGTAGCATGTATGTGTAGAAGTCAGAGGTGCAAGCATGGTTTACTAAGATCTATAATCCTAGCATTAGAGAATGAGAAAGGGGCTTAGGACCTAATTTCATAGGGCCTAGGGGACCTAGAGGGAAGGCAGCGAGAGAAATTGATAGGGGAACCCAAAATAGTGGTGATAAGGGGATTAGGAGTCCAATTATCACAAAAACATAAGCCCTTAGCCCATAACCACTAAATTCCCTATTCCCTTAACCCCCAATCCACATTCCCTTAACCCCTGCACTCATAAATCATAACCCATAAACCCCTTCATTCATTAAATCTTATGACATTAACCCCTAACCTATATTAATCCATGAACCTCCTAAGCCATAAATCCTTATCCTCTTAACTTGTGACCCTTAACCCTTAAACACCTTAACCACTAAAACCTAAATCTCCTAAATATTGAGTCCTTAACCGCTAAATCCTCTGACCCTAAAGCCATTTGGCCCTTAACGCTTGACCCTTGAAGCCCTTAACCACTAAGTATCCAAGGCCGAAAACAACACCCCAAACAAGCAAATTAACCTCCTAGGAGAATCCTTCATCTCTAATTGAGAATATTAGAAACATTAATTGATTCTTAGAGAACTAGGTACTGGTTACAAGGATATGTGTTTGTGGGTAATGCCATTATTATCATGTGTACCAAATGTAGACAATTGGATAATTTGCAAAGCCTCGATTTGAATTACTCACAATATTTACACTTCATCACGTTGAGATGGAGCTTGTAGTGTTCTCTCACGTAAGGAGTTGTAAATGAAAAGGAGAAAGCTCCCATTACAAGGAGGGTTTAAAGAGTTTAAAGAAGTAGTAGGGTTAAGGAGATAAGAGCGGAAGCGCAGTCCTGATTACTTAAAGCCTTTTTTCCAAAATTTCCTACTATGTTTCTGGCATACTTTTTCCCTGTCCTATTGACCACAACTTTTGTATTCATTATTTCTTTCATCACAACACCTACAATAGATATTGATTGTGTTCATAAGCCTATTTCTAGTTGTGATGAGTGGATTAGGGGCTCCCTTATCACAACCCATAACCCCTAATACGTTTACTCCCTTAGCCAAGGGGGGCCAAGGGTGTACTTGTAGGGGCATTGAGACCAAATTTGGGGGGTCATAACATTAGGAAAAGTGGAATGACATAATAAAAAAGTTTCTGGGGGGGAGGGGGTATCTTATGGTGTCTTGAACAGGCCAAGGGTACACAAGGGTAGCATGTATGTGTAGAAGTCAGAGGTGAAAGCATGGTTTACTAAGATCTATAATCCTAGCATTAGAGAATGAGAAGGGGGCTTAGGACCTAATTTCATAGGGCCTAGGGGACCTAGAGGGAAGGAAGTGAGAGCAATTGACAGGGGAACCCAAAATAGTGGTGATATGGGGATTAGGAGTCCAATTATCACAAAACATAAGCCCTTAACCCATAACCACTAAATTCCCTATCCCCTTAACCCCCAATCCATATTCCCTTAACCCCTGCACTCATAAATCATAACCCATAAACCCCTTCATTCATTAAATCTTACGACATTAACCCCTAACCTATATTAATTCATGAACCTCCTAAGCCATAAATCCTTATCCTCTTAACCTATGACCCTTAACCCCTAAAAACCTTAACTACTAAACCCTTAACCACTAACACCTAAATCTCCTAAATATTGAGTCCTTAACTGCTAATTCCTCTGACCCTAAATCCCTTTGGCCCTTAACGCTTGACCCTTGAAGCCCTTAACCACTAAGTATCCAAGGCCGAAAACAACACCCCAAACCAACAAATTGACCTCCTAGGAGAATCCTTGATCTCTAATTGAGCATATTAGAAACATTACTTGATTCTTAGAGAACTAGGTATTGGTTACGAGGATATGTGTTTGTGGGTATTGCCATTATTATCATGTATACCAAATGTAGACAGCTGGATAATTTGCAAAGCCTTGATTTGAATTACTCACAATATATACACTTCATCATGTTGAGATGGAGCTTGTAGTGTTCTCTCACATAAGGAGTTGTAAATGAAAAGGAGCAAGCTCCCATTACAGGGAGGGTTTAAAGAGTTTAAAGAAGAGCAAGGTTAAGAAGATAAGAGCGGAAGCGCAGTCCTGGTTACTTAAACCTTTTTTCCAAAATTTCCTACTATGTTTCTGGCATACTTTTTCCCTGTCCTATTGACCACAAATTTTGTATTCATTATTGCTTTCATCACAACACTTACAATAGATATTGATGGTGTTCATAAACCTATTTCTAGTTGTGATAAGTGGATTAGGGGTTCCCTTATCACAACCCATAACCTAAAGGGTTTTTTATCCAAGTTCAGTAACCTAAAGGAGTTGATTTCATTGATAGAGGCAGATTGAGGAGTCGCATAACGAGAGGCAAGAGGACCTGTCAGATGTGTTTAGGACATGTGGACTAAAAGGGATATGTGTGGCCACCATAAAAAAGTGGGTCAGGTGTTGTCTTGTTCAAGGTAGATTGGTTGTCAAAGGACTAACACCAAGCCCTAGTTATATCAGTGTGATTGTAAAGGGCCATGATCCCAGGTATGCGAGCTCTAGCCTATTCTATTATAGTTTGTAATTTAATGAAGAACGTTTTGAAAAATTTAAAATTTTTCATGTGTACTAGTTCATGATTCCTTGATGTGTGTAGATTTTGTTGTGAAAAGTAGATGTGTTGTGGCACTTTTGTGTGTTTGCATCAAATATTCTAAGACCAAACCCAGATTCTCATGTGCTGTGGAAATTCAACATATGCCTTGTTCACCTAAGAACTACTTGTAACTCATCTTAGGTTACTCGTGTCCAATCTCAATGCATCCCACTTAAAAAGTTACCAATACAAAGCTCATCACATCCAACTGTGGTCATAAAACAACTAAGCAACATAATTTACATCTTGACATTCCATAACACCTGACATGTCTCAAATGCCTTAGCACTATGTGGCATGTGTTAACATCCCCTACAATCCTGGGCATGCTTTTACACTCCCTAACACACCCTAGCACTTCCTAACACACCTTGGTTGCAAAGGCGAGAAGGATCTTGTTAGAGGGAGTTCGAGGCCATAGTGTCTCAAGCCTCCATGAGAAGGTGAAACCATTGCAATGTGGAAGGCCTTAATAGATATGTACATGAATAGCAGCAACCACAGGAAGTTGGTGCTGAAAGACAAGCTCAGGAAGATAAAAATGGAGAAGGGCGACACGATCCAAAAATACTTGACCAAGTTCACTCAATGTCAAGATGAGCTTGGAAGTGTTGGGATCTATGTTGCCTCAGATGATTTGGTGAGCCTATCTCTTATAGGACTTCCCAAGAGGTGGCATATATCCCAGGACTCTGTTAATGGGAGGGAGAAGCTTCTAGATTGGGAGTGATTATGGTCTGATTTGGCACAAGAAGAAATTCGACAGAGCACTAGAGATGGATCCTCATCAAAGGCTTATGATGAGGAGAACTGTGCCTTCACTGGCAAGGCAAATAAAGGAAAAGGGAAGGCATCTCATTCCAAATCCGAGACCAACAAGGTAGGCAAGAAGCGAGACTTGTCAAAGGTGAAATCTTTCAACTGTCATGAGCATGGACATTATGCCACAAACTGTCCACATAAGAAGAACAACAAGAAGGAATGTTAGTTAATGAATGGTGAGCAAAGAGTTGCACTCATAAATGCATTGAGCATAGAAGCAACAGAAAAATTAGCTAAGAGTCTTCATATGAATATAGGGCACTTTAAGGCATGCAAGAGAACCTTCCTTAACATTGTATTGTCATTCATCCATTTTTGTAATTATAACATTAGGTTGTAAGCCCTAAAGAATGAAGGTGCATTGAATTTGGGAAAGAGGTGCGTTGGAACCCAAGTAGATAGATAAATAAATGTTCAATTGGGAGGCAAGGCCTAGAACCATACCATCCCCATCCTCCAAATGATCAATATTGTTAGACAAAAATGACTAAAATTGGTGTATAGGTGACTCAATTTATAACGATAAATTTTATACACGAGGTTGGTAAACATTCAAAAAAAATTGAATCAAGACCGAAAGGGAAAATATATCAAGTGGGCACAAATATTAAGGGCCTATGTCAGCGAAAGTCAAACCAATGGCCAAATTATTTTTCCTTGATACCATCTCTCAAGAAGATGAAACTACATATAAACACATATGTCAAACAGAATACTCCAATACCCACCATAATTAGTTGCATGTTGTTCAAAATATTGAATGAATGACATGCAAACTCTAATTTTGTTTCAAAGTGTCACATTTTTCGAGGAAAATACACAAATGTTGAAGGTATATCATATGTGCTTCTTTGTATTTGGAAATAAATCTAATTTACGGGATAATTGTACAAGTTGGGATGTCAAAGAAAAACACTCACACTTGTGAAACTAACCTTTAAGGAGTACGATAATCAATGCATGTAGCCTAGTTTTAGAGAATCACATGGGCTAACGACTAGGCTAGGTACGATACTAGACCTATCTAATTCTAAACAAGGTATTAAGGATAAGAAAATATGAGTAATCAACCTAGATATGGATTGGAGATAGAGAATTTCATGGGATTTAGGTTAAGTTTCCAAGGCTCATCATCATAACTATATATTCGATAAAAAGGTTTGTATCAGCCCACAACCAATAATCTAAACTTCCTTTAGGAGTTATAATAAACCCCTTAATTATGAGGAAGCATATAATGTATTTTTCTAGGGGTTGATTCATGTGCTGGATTCATATGTCCTAGAGGTTCCTACATGATAAACAAGCTATGAATATATAAGAGGCATATAGTAAAGCATGGAATGAGGGAAGTTGTGTGGCAGTCCTAGCATTTAAGCATAAAATTGATATTAAATTGAGTATAAAAGAGGCCTTTAATGAAGTGTGTACTGAAAATTGGTTAATGGAAGGTGTTGGACTTTCATTCCTAGCCTAGATAGTTCTCAACAATAAAATGATTTTACATTTAATAAAGATTCTAGATTTTTACAACTTGGTTTGAACATCATTTGTAGTTTGCTTACACAGGTGGAATTTTACAACATGAAAAATAAATGTTTCATTCAAAAGATTCCTTGCTACCATAACCATTTCATCCCCCAAAATTAGGGTTTCCTCTCTTGTTTTCCTCAACAAAATACAATCTCAAGCCTTCGTTCTAATAAAGACAAACAAATAGTGTGCATAATTGTTAGTCTCCAGCTCTCCCTTTCTCTCCATCTCGCTCCCTCCCTCCCTCCCTTTCTTTCCTTCTCCCTACCCCCCTCTCCATATCTCCCTCCACTTCTCGCTCTCTGTCCTCAATGGAAAAACTAGAATCCAAACCCCAAGAATTGAATACCCAAATATTTATGGCTTTGCATCCAACTAGTAAACCTTAAAACCTTCCATTAGCATCCAAGGAAATGAAACTCCACCCATTTAGTAGGGATTTTAGACAACTGTAAACATAAACACCATCTCCTAACAATTGTCACCAACGACATGGAGGATGTTTTGCAGAGAGGATTTGCACCATATAGCTTTTCCTCGGTGCCCAAAATCTCCAATCTAGAACCCTTTTCTAACCTAATATGTCCTTGCCTCTTTATGGATAGTCCTACGCAAAAAGTGGAAGCTTATAGTTTTTAGCCAGGTTCCCATACATATGGCCCCGCCTACACCTAAAATGTATTCCTTCATAACCCAATATCTGAATACACTACACCCCAATCCCGATATCCATGCCTTCTATTGGCCTGTGACCACACATAAAGTGGAGAAGGAGAAAGGAATGGAAATCCTAACTATCAAAGTGTTTAAAATGAATCTATCTGCCTTTTAATTTAGTTGAAAGAGGAAAGTGTCGTTGATTAAGTGTGATGGTGAGCGAAATCCATACTTCCCTCATTCATTCCATCTACCCCTTCCTACCCTGCCTGTCTCTCGTGGGTTCCTTCTCCATTCTCTCTCAACGCCTCTGCATATTTTTTAGGTTTTTGCTCATTGTTTTATACTTGGCCCATTTAAAATCCATCAAGCCACATAGCCTCCTGAGCACTCATGAATATAGGAAATTCACATGAATTAGGCTCAAATGGTATTCTCCATCCTTGAATCACCAAAACCATTATTCTCTTGACCCATTTTCTGTTAGAGGCATTCATATAGTTGTCCATATTTAACCTCTGATCTTAACATGTCCTAGGCACTAGTATTTTTCAACTCAAGGCTATCTCTAGGAGCTACAACACCTTCTATGAGCCCTTATTCGAGGTCCATATTAACCAAAATATGGGTGTATGTCTTAATTCCCATCTCTAAATATGTAGATTCATGGGCTAGATAAGATCCCAATGAGTTACCTATATCTTTGAAAATTAGGGTGTCTCGATAGTTAGGAGGGAGACTTGGAAGATGAACCTAGATTGGGGCCATATCTAGTCTCTCCTACTTGGCATCGAAGAGGAACATCTAGAAATTGACAAGGATAGGAGATGAATCAATTTTCTAAACCATTTGTTGTACCTCTCGGGTGTCTGCTACATCTTTGAAGCACAAATGAATCCAACCTTGGGCTAATAGTGACACCTCTGGAGGAAATTTTACAATAGGTAAGATTTCCTTTTCTGCCCACACATTTAGGGTTGAGGACCTTAATTTTCAACCCCTTACTTACCCAGCCAAGTATTTTTGGGACATTTCCTCAGTCTTTTGAATGGTGACGTTGACTCCCAAAAATAGAGAACGAAGGAATTTGTTCTTATTCTTTACACTACAATGGATTTTCCACTTCCTTGCTTTCTCAGATTCATTTTGAATCATAACTCATTCTTATTCACAAGGGTGTTTCTCCCTGAAAACCACAAGCCCATTTATGATGTTAGTTTGACCTTCTTCCGTTGTTGAGGCAAGGCTCTCCTTCACTAGCTCGCCGAAGGAGGGCGAGGTTGATGGCACTTGAGATGAAGGACATACAAGAAAACTATCCAGAGAGGCTTATGAGAGTGAAGAACCCCCACTGTGTTCAAAAAATTCTGAAAACCCTAAGGAAGTAGTAACACATTATATGTCTTCCTCCAATATTTAGGACAATAGGGAAACTAAACTTAGAGCCAAACACCCCAAGAAGAGTTCTCTAGCCCCTAAAAAACGTCCTTAGGCCCTGGGCTAGCCGAAACTAAAGGACCCAAATAGTGCATGGCTGGAGTAGGGGTTAGGGCCTTCGAACCGCTAGACAGTTGCCTATTGAATTCTTAACTTTGCTTTCTAAAGATCTGGTAGGCCCAGAAACTACAGTATGGTGACCTTCTAAGTTGAATTTGAAATGCGAATGGATAAAATCCTTGGAACTAGACCAAATTTGTTGAAAACCCCCCTCCTCTAGTTCATAATCCACCAACTCCTCCTCCTCCTCCATGTCGGTCCAATAGTAAGCAGTCAAAATGTCATCTAAAAAACATATTTGATGAATAATTGCATGTCTTAAAAGGGTTTATCATGGCCACCATATCTGTACAAAATATATATCATGTGGATAAAAAACTCATTGTTACCATTTAATCTTATTTTGCATTTTGACAAGGATATCAGAGATCACATTGTCTAGATCCTGTTCACTCTTTGTCAAAACTATGACCCTTTCTCCGCCTGCAATTTTTCCTTGGGCCTCTAGGGTTTCTCCAGTGTTGAATTCTTCTCCCATGGTCAAAACGTTGTAATGTTATCTTTAACAATTAGAGTTTGTCAAAATAAAATAAAAATTAAAAACATAAAATTAATAATTAACCCAATCTAGATATATTTTAACTCTAGATCTACCAAGGCCGAGAGAGAGGAATTAAATATCTTGAAATGCAAAATTCCTTAGATTTGATTTCTATAGACATTTGATAGATTGGAAGCTAAGATGAATCTAGATTAATCATATACCATGAAAAAAATAAAATAACAAAAAAAAAGAGTGATTTGCAAACCCAACATAGCATCCACCTTTGTTTTGAAAAATATTAAAATATTCACCATATTTGAATAAAGTTTAAGAAATTTAAATATTTATTATATTGGAATAAATTTTTGGTTGTTGGTGTTTTTTTTTAAAGGTTTTACCCTTTCGATTAAAATGCTTTGACTCATCCGAAAATAATTTTCCCACTCCATTTAAATTTCAATAAATTTGAAGAGGGGATTGTCGTGGAGTATTGGCGGGCAAACAAAAGACATAAAATTCTGTTACCAACCAAAACAGTAGAGCACAGCTAGAACTACAGGAGGGGAACCTGAAAACCCTCTCATCGATATTGAATGCATTGAAGATTTCGACTCGAGCACGATTATTCAGTTTCAAGAAGAAGAAGGCCACCCTCCTCCTCCATCTGTTGAAAGGTCTATGAGAAGGTAAGAGTTTAAAAAATTATTGCATGTATAATGTAGCTTCCGTGCCATGAATAGTGTATATTGATTTACATTTGATATTAGTGCGAGTAATCTCATTTGTTGTGGAGTTGAATTTGTTTAGTTTGGAGGCTTTGCAGGTTTTTGTCATTTGGTTCAGAAATGCAAGTGTGCATTTTGATATGCAGTTTTGTCTTGCTTTGTATCTTTGTTACTCTTTGATGTTATTTATCTCTGGGAACTTGGAAGCATAGAGAAGGAATGGAGTTAATGCATGCCATTGGGTTCTTATTCCATTTCTGATTTGTACATTGTCGTGGATGTTCCACCGGATCTTCATAACAAATTTTATAATATTATACAATCTTTTACTAGCACTATTCTACTCAAGATTGCAGACTTCATATCATTAGATTTAACACATAAATTACTGAGAATCAGCTAAAAGTGAAATGAAGGAAACAAACAATTACACACCATCCATACATTGAATACAATATATACCCTAGGAAAACCCAATACAGGATGAACCCAACTAGGAGAGGCCTATGCTTTGCTCTTTTCTTCTGTGGATGAAAAGTGAATACAAAGAAATGGGTACTCACACTGGCAAAATGTGGATGCTACATGATTTCCTTCTTCCTTTGTCATGCTTCAATCCCATAACTATGAACATAATATTGAAACATAACTATGAAATAGATATAAATGCAGAGAACATAGAGAAACACGTTACACAACTTGACTCGTTTGTAGAGAGTTGAAGAAGTTACATGGTCACTAGGTGTTGTGGTTTGTCTCATGAGGATCACTTTTTCTTTCTAATATAGATCCACCCATTTCTGTTGACATGGGTTAGTGGCATTGTGATATAATGATTTGTGAAAGGGAATCATGAACGCAAGGTTGTTAGGACTAAGCTTTTCCTTTTTCGATTCACGAAGATGCTTTAAACCTCAAAAGAGATTTGATGGCACCAAAGTTGAGTGTGTCTCCCCACCACTACCAAGGGGAACTTGCATAGGTTTCTGTTCTTTCGGTTGAGCCATTTTCTTTCTTGGAGCACATATGTTTCCCTGTATTACTTACCATCCTTTGGGATTTTTCCTATGTCCATTGGATGTAGAAGATGTTGGTGAAGAATCAAGATGACTAGGTTTCTTGGAGGTGTACAATTTGTTGGCATGATCTACATCTAAATTTTGTGCTTTCAATGTCTAACATTTCGGTAAAAGTGAGATCAACCCATTATATGAGCAACTAGTTGGGAAACTCACAACTTAGGTTGAGCACTACATAGATATGGGTAAAGATGTTGAGCCCATGACAATATGAGCTCCATTAACTTTAATAAAATGATCCTGGGAGTTTTTAATAGTTGCAAGAAAATTAGGATACCATAAGTGAAGAGGAGGTTTGGAACTCTTACGTAGACCAAAGTTGCTGTAATAATCATGGTGTTTGGATCAAACTTTCAGAACTAGGGATGAAAGGAGAGGTGCATTTTCCCCTAGAAATAGGGTCCTAGGTTGAATTTCTTTTTCCTATCCACCATGGCCTTAAAAATTACAATGAAGTAACACTCGGAATGGAGGAAGAGCTCATCGTTGGTAATCTAGGTTTGATTTTTCCACCCATGAAGCATTGTTGTAGATGGCCAAAGCCCATTCAAAGGACAAAGAGTGCCATCCCTTCAATACAAAAAGTTGTGGGCATATACATGCAAGTTCCACCACTGGAATGTCCTTTGATTTCTCCACTATAAAGGCAGAATTGAGGGGCGCCTTTTTCTTTGAGGGAATAGAAAGCCTAAGCTTCACCTCATCCTTGAATTGATGGGATTGGGAGGAGGGCATATTTTTGCATAGGGATCCTCCAAGAAGGCTTGAAACTAAAAGCACGATAGCATCCTTGCTTATGCCAAAATCCATGGGAAAGAAACTATCAAGGAGTTGCCTTCTTGCATAGAGTCGTTTCTAATGGCTTGGAGGGAACCTTGTCGTTGTTGTATCCATGAATTCAATATAGAGATAGAACCCATGGATTTCATATGAAAATAGAAGGATTCCCCTGAATGGGACCTCATAAAGACTTGAAGATCTGCAGTGACTTTGCCTCATTTTTTAAGATTTGTGTTAGATAGGAGTGTAATGGTGTTAGTTGAATGAAGACCATATTAGAGCTGAAAGTCTTATCTAGTGTTTGTAAGTTGCGACTCTTAAAATGAGATGGTGACACCTCGTTTGGCTTAAAATTCCATGGATATAGCCGGTGATCACATGCTCTCTCTAGTTATAGTTTTAACTACCAATCCTAATGTAGTCCTAGCGCATCCATTTACTCCTTTTATTTTTGTGTTCATTTAATTAGGATTAACTACAGCAAGCATGATGACAGAGCACTCATTCAATGTCTTATTGATCCATTGATGAGTTTTTTTAATGTATCAAATGCAGGATCAACTATAATTTGAGCTTTGAGCTCAAGATAGACTTTGTCAAATTTGAATCTAATGTTGACACTGGCATTTGAAGTAATGGATTTACAAGCCCTTGATTTCATGAACTGTCTTGACTCTTAAATATTTGCGTAACTCCCTAGTTTCTTATATTAATCCCAAAAAAGAGACAACATGCAAATCTAAACTAGTTAATTAGTTGGCAAAAATGTTATCATAAACCATGTGTAGAACAATGTTTTATTGCTTGGAGGGATCCCCTCCCTTCATTATTTCTATGAATTTAATATATAAACAAAAAATGTGGATAATATGGAGGGGTTCCTCTGAAGGGGACCTCATAAAGACTTGAAGATCTGCTATGGCTCCCCCTTGTTTGAATTTTCATGTTAGATAGTATCGCAATTATAGTAGTTAGACAAAGGCCATACTAGATTGCTTGCCCTAGTGTTTGGCAAGTGAAGAATCTTCAAAATATATGGTGGCACTTCATTTGGCATGAGATGCTAGATATATCCACTAACAATATTCTCTGTGGTTACAATTGTAACTACTAGCCCTAATGTGGCCCTGGCTAGGTCATTGACCCCCTTTGTTGTCATGTTCATTTATCTAGAGTTTGTTATTGTAGGCATGATGACAATGACTTCTTGACCCATTGATGTGACCCCTTTTGCTGTCATGTTCATTTATCTAGGGTTTGTTATTGTAGGCTTGATGACAACGACTTCTTGACCCATTGATGTGTGTCCTTGGTGTAATCAAAAGCAAGATTGGCCAGAATTTGAGCCTTGAGCTCAAGATTGACTTCGTCGAACTTGGATATCATGTTGATGATGTCATTTGAAGCCTAAAGTGGGAGGCATCGGGCTTCTTACTAGAGAAGACTTCTTCGGGAGTCTTGGAGTCCAATGTGGAATGCGGGCATCTATTTTGAACATACACAATGGCACGGGAAACTTCCACAATGGTTCTATTCTTCCTTTCAACAAAACCATTTTGCTCAAGAGTATACATAGTTGGATCAGCCAATCCTCCAAGTGTCACACACACACCCCTCAAAGACAGCTCCAAAAAGGTCAACACTGGTCAACAGAAAAATTCAATGTAGAAATTCAACGCTGCGGTCTAGGGCTGTGGTCAAAGGTCACCCTTCTCCTCGATCTTTTTGCTCTCTAATGCTGCCTCAAGAGATTGGATTTTCTGCACAAGAATGGAGGTCAAAATCCAAGCTTTGACCCACGGTCAACGCGTGTCAATGCACCAGCAAAGAGCCCTAAAAACAGTGCGCACTCCTTCCGCTTCAGATCCGCACATGTCAGAGAGAGAGGCCTCCAAAGGCTGAATGAACCAATCAGATCACAAGAGGAAATGCGTGATGAGTTGATGATGAAATGGACATCATCTCTCTTCAATTTATATCCATCAATGAGGGTGTGTGACACATCTATTGGGCTTGCAAGCCTTCATTACAATTCTGGTCGACCTTGACAATTTGCACATGTGTGGAAAATAAAATCAAAATATAAGTTCTTCTCATCCAAACAAGATGATCTTTAGATCAATCTTGCACCTCTCCGAAAGAGGAATCAAACAAAAATATCATCATCATCATATGAGCAATGCAACATGGATTTTGGATCTAGTTGCCCAAAATTAACAAAATGATACCTGTAGTCTGATAAAAATTGATACCTGTGCCAACTCTTGCCCAGTTGATCATGTAATAGAAGTCTTCATCTAGCACAACATGATGATGCCAAGTAAATAAAAGCATTCCTTCCTATTCTATTGCTGTCCAAAATCCAAAGTGCTTCTCATATTCAGAACTTTTTGCCTCTGAGGGTTGTTATGATTTATCAGAATGTGGGTAATGTCTATATTTATAATATTTCTTAGTTGGATTGTTACTTGGTAATTTTGAATTGTAAGGTTAGTGAATATCCTTGATATATTCCTTAATACTTCATTAAATGGGACAAAAATATACATCTAGGATCAGTTGTAGCAACCTCACAACAACACCCATACCAAAGCGTATCATATGAAAGTGAAGTAGTGTTGAGGTTGCAAACTTAAGAAAAACTAAGCTCAGAACAAAATAAAATGTTTATCAGCAGTGGAAAAGCAGATGTCGGCTATGAGATACTTACCAGATTTAGGCCATGACATAGTTTTCTTGCATTGTAGGAATCTCTGGATAGTACACAGGATTTCAAGATCAAAGACAACTAAAATGGTGTAAAATAAAGAAGTACCTCTGTGCAAGCTATCAGTCAGACTAGTCAAGCCCTTGTTATCTGTATGAGAAATATAAAAGGTACTACAAAAGGGCAGTTGGAAACATAGATCATTGTACAGTGACTACAGTGAAAGGGTTTTGGAACTTATTTTCAAGATAAATCTCAAATTTGCCTTAGACTACTTGAGAAATCAAATTTGGGTAGGTTTCGCATGAGTGATAAGCTATAAAGTTGAGAGAACTTTATATTTCATCAATTCTACTTCTTCTCTCTGAGGCAAGGGACAAAGGACCCACCTCCACCTAGTGATTTGTCTGCAAAAGTCTACTGAGGTGTATATATTCTACCCCACTCTGGATTTGATCCTTTGGCCTCTTATGAAACACATGTTCGTTACTGTCAGGCCCACTCAAGCTCTACAACCTCCTAATGGTCTACTTTACCTAACCCTACAGATTCCTACAATTTACAACTTTTCATCAATATGTGACCAAATGAAAGCACCAAACTACAAACATATTGCTTTAATGAGGCATGGATGAGTAAAAAACGTAGCAAATAGTAGTAAATAATAAGTCCAGCTGATCCCAAAATTATGTTAAAAATATATTCAAGGCTTAGGGATGGTTTGTGTTGTAAGGCTCATGAATGATTTTGTGCTCTACTTATATCCTCTTAAAACCTATCTTTGTTTTAGAGTTTTCTATTATGTATTTCGAATCATATTGAATTTGAACTTTTTTCACCAACATGCATTATTTTTGAAGAATTTAAACTTTTTTAGACTTCTTGGATTGAGTTACATATGCTACACTTCTAATTGCAACTATACTCTCATAAAAAAGGCATTTCAGTAATGTATGCCATTCATTCTCACATGTTGGTCGTCTTCTAAATACTAGAAAAATGAGAACACTGAGCATTGCATGTTTACCTTCTAATGTAAGAACTCACGGTAATATGGAACTAATATGAATACAAAGTCATTATTGAACACCGATGCACCAGGATCTTGTCAAAATTTACTTTTAAAATCAAAACTTAAAGCAATATAGGCTAGGATTGTTGTACTTAATAAATAATTTACAATGACATTATATCCTCTTGCTAGGATTTAGTTCCTTCTCTGATATTTTGTTTATGATGAATAGGATATGGTTGGTTAAGAGTAATTATTCATAGAAGGAAGTTTCATTTTTCAAATATGTTTAATTATTATGTGTTTATATTTTTTAAATGTTTCTCTCTACCAATAAGGGAAACAATCCTTATAATCTACTTTAATGACTTTGCTTGCAGGCTTTTGGAGCTTATGTTTTTGGTCCTAATAGTTCAAGATGATTCCCTACTGGGACTTCTAGCAAGTAGAGCTGTGAGATTTGACCCTTTCATTGGTACATCAACAACATTTAAGTAGAAGAAATGTTGCATCATCTAGGATAACATGCACTGGGAGGATGAGTTAGGTGCGTTCTTTCTTATACAATAGAATATTCACAATCATATATGATCTAAACTAAGTTCCAACTAGAAGTGTATTTTATGTATCCAGTTGCAGCTTGAACTTTGAAAATGCTTTCAAAACTAAATGAACTATACTTTACCTCTCGAAATGGGTAATTTTAAGGCATGGCTCTCCCCATCTTAATTTTAGTGTTGCTAACAAGTGGTGACTTTTAACAACTTTTATGAATGGACAGGTTATACAGTCAGTTATAAAGGGAGATCTAGTGAGTGAAGTGCATCAACAATTTTCCCCATGGGTGTCACAGGTTTGTTTCGAAATTGCATATCATTTAGAATCTTAAACATAGAATGAGTGTCATTATGGATCCATTGTGATGTTGGTAAATCATAGACATATTGGAGAAATTATTTAAATTGTTTTTCAACTTTAAGCTAGATATACATTCAAAGATAGCAATAATTGAAAGTATAATTTCTCAATGGAAAGATATTAGCAATTTATAGCTATAAAATATCAAAACTAGGGTTTTCCTTAATGTAAATGTCAAAACTCAGAACACTACTTTTTGTTAGTTGTGGGCTTCATCATCTTCAGTGGGCATTCTTCTTTGTTGATTTGTATAAGAATCCATGGTCTCTCAAAGTGAATTTTTCTCTACTCCTAATCCAAATTCAGACAGGTAGTATTGTCAATCACTTTTTCCCCTTGAATAAATCCCAAGGGGTTTGATTGGACAGTTTAGGAAAGCTACAACTGTCGCTGACAATAATCCTCACGTCAAAGCTAGTGAATTCTAGTTCTAGGGCATGTATCTAGGATAATTGGTTGATCCAGAATCCAAAATCTGTCACTTAACCTTCCAAATTAGTGAATCAGAAGCATGGATCTAGTCTTAAATCCTTCAAAAATATGCAATAAATCTACCAACATGTTCATTAAATTTTGACTGATTTGTGAGAATAACAATTAAATATGTGTGATAAATAAATTAAAATCAATGAATGCAACAAGTAAATTGTCCATATATTTGAAGTTTTTTTGTAAGGGTATGTGTTGGGGAGAGTGATGGGGAACAAGAATGACAATAGGAGATATAGGGTGATGGGTAGTGATGCATATGGCAACAAGGGAGTTGGATATGGATATTGTGCAGATGCATAGGACAAGGAGAAAGGGCATAGGTAGAGTTTCACTAAAATGAGGAAAGTTGTTGCCTCGGGAATAGTGGTGACACTTCCCTTTTCCACTGGGCTTATCACCTTGTGCAGGATTTGAGATAGTTGTCCCATTGACCTATTTTGGTCATTTGTGGACATTGAAAAATTTGTTTTCTTTATTTCCACATGTGTAGTAGAAAACACTAGTTTGGGATTAAATGCAAAAGAAAACGTTAGGGCTGATAATTGGTGTGGGATGAGGAAATCATGAAAGTGAAGAAGGGATTTTGATCAAGAGCTGTGCTACTGCTACAGCTGCCTGTGAGCCTGCACATGCCCGAAGCTAGGGCTTCTCCACGCTGCCATGGAGGTTCTGGGCTCGCCCCAGGTTCCTCCTCCCTCGCCTCGTCCGTTCGCTGAGGATGCATTCAACTTGTTGCTGGCTACGCTGCCGAAGAAGAAAACTGAAGCAGCCAAGTTTGTGAAAAAGTTGTTATTCCAGAATCTCCCTTCCCCCTGAGGGTCCGATCCAGGTAGCTTTGTCTGTGGAAGATCGCGCTCTCGTGGGACAGTTCACGGGTCTTTGGCCCTCCCCAAAAACAACGGTGAACTGGGTTGTCAAAAATTGGACGCCGTTGATCAAGAACGATGTAACCTCGTATTTCTTATGGAGAGGCTATTTTCTATTCGAATTCATCTCAAAAGAGGATAAAGACCTGATCTTTCAGAATGGCCCCTACTTCATGGGACCTCAGGGCCTGTATCTCAATAAGTGGACGCCAGATTTTGACCCAGTGGATGTACCAATGGCTGTTCCTGTGTGGGTTAGGTTGCTGAATCTCCCAGTGCATTGCTGGAAATGGGGTTCTCTGAAGCACATAGGTAACACCCTGGGTAAATTTATTGACCAGGCAAATAACAAGGATCAATACGACTGTGCTCGAATATGCATTGAGGTAGATCTAGAGGTGGGCCTTCCGGAGGCAATAAAAATCAATGTCGGCAGTTGGACTCATGTGCAAAAGCTAGACGATGAGCAGCTTCCCTTCAAGTGCCAGAAATGCCATGTTTACGGTCACTTTGCTAGGGGTTGCCCGAGCAATGGAGAGGCGGAGAAAGGGAAGGAGGAGGGCTGGAACTAGATCAAGCAGTCAAAGACCTCCCATAAAACCCCCAAATCTGGGGTCCCAAATGGTAAAGGCCCTTAGTTGGCTACTGTTCAACAAACCCCTCCCTCGAATGGTCAAGAAAAAAATTTCGGGCCCTTAAGCTCAGCTTTAGAGGACACCCAGGAGGTCGAGATGCAAAAGAAAGTGACCCCATACAAAGGGACCCCTTTAGGCTCGAGGCAAGGAGAAAGTGCCTCAAATAGACCTAAAGAAAAACATGCAGAAGCTGAAGAGGAAGAACAAGTCTCAGGAGGAATCAAAGGAGGAAGGAGAAATATGGGATTCACAAACTTCGGCTAGAAGATCGAGAAGAGGCCGTAAGTGTGTCCGAGAAAAGAGAGAACAAGAAGCCTATAAAGATAAGCTCCAGGGTAGTCAACCAACCCTCGAGAAACCCTTGGCAAAAACTCCGAAGATGAAAAGAAACCAGACACAAGGCTCCAAGGGAGCTCATCACACCCAAAAAAGTAAGTGATGAAGGTTGTCTCCTAGAATTGCAGAGGTATGGGGAGCAGAGTGAAAGAAGAAGCAATAAGAAGTCTTCTAAGGATAGAAACCCCAGACAGACTTCTTACTTAGGAGACAAAAGTGGAGGATAAAGACTTCCTTCAAATAAGTAAGAAATTTTGGAATAAAGGTGGAGGACAGGCAGTCTCTGCTCGAGGAGCCTTGGGCGGGCTAGGCACTCTTTGGAATATTAGCAAATTCTCGATGGTCATTGAGATCCTAAATACTCACTGGCTGTTCTTGAAACTTCAACATCTTGATACAAAGGAGGTCATTAGTCTCTTCGATGTGTATGTCCCAGTAAATGCAGGGGAGAAAAAGGCCTGCTGGGACTCCATTAGAAATCTGACAGAAATGGAGAATCTGGAAAACACCATCATTGCTGGCGATCTTAATCTCACCTTGCTCTTGTCAGAGAAGCGAGGATGCAACATCGTAAGGGATACAACAAGGGAGTGGGTGGAGGACCTCATCCAGGATTGGGACTTGCTCGACATCAAGCCCTCTAATGGTAAGTACACCTGGTCAAACAAAAGAGTTGGTTCGGGGCATATTGCTGCAAGGCTAGATAGATTTCTCGTTCAAAGTTCTTTTCTCCTTTTAGGATTAGAGGCTAGAATTCATATTCTCCCTTGCAGCGTTTCAGATCATAAACCTATCAAGCTTGAACTGCTGGCCCAAATTGATCACGACCCTATTCCATTCAGATTTAGTCCTTTATGGGTCAAGGGGTCGGACTTCATGAATACGGTTAAGGAATGTTGGAGGCTGCTTGTCAAGGGCTCCTCCTTCTTCGTTTGGGAGGAGAAGCTCAGAAGAGTGAAAGTTGTTCTGAAAAGTTGGGCCAAATCCCTTCCTAACCCTGCCACTGAAAGAAAACAAGTCCAAGACAGTCTGGAGCTCCATCACTTGCATTCGGAAATTGCAGAAATTACAAAAGAAGTTCTAGATAGGGAGGCAGGTTTACAACAGAAGTTTCATAAGGCATGCCTGTCAGAGGAAGAATATTGGAGACAAAAATCTCACAGTCTTTGGCTTAAAGCGGGAGACAGGAACTCCTCCTTCTTCCACAAGCAAGCCCAAGTGCGGAGAAGCTTTAACTCCATCTCAGAAATCAAGGAAGAGACCATAATTCACAATGATTTCACTAGCATTAAAAGGGCAACCTTCTCTCATTTTAAAAATCTTTACAGTGAAGAAGGGGTGATGGTCCAGAATTCTAAATTCCTAGATGTGGTTCCTTCAAAGATTACCTCCAGGATGAATCAGTTATTGGAAGCAAAGGTCTCTAAAAAAGAAATAAAGGTTGCTCTCTTTGCTATGGAGCCTGACAAAACCCCAGGACCGGACGATTTTACAGCTAGATTTCTTCAATCTTGTTGGCAGATAGTGGAAAAGGATTTGTACAAAATGGTTTTGAAATCCCAAGCCTGTCAGAAAATTGGGGGCAGCACTAACTCCGCCTTTCTTTCCCTCATCCCTAAGGAAAAAGGAGCCAATAATTTCAACAGGTTTCGCCCTATTCTCTATGCAACATAGGCTACAAGCTGATAACCAAAGTGATTGCCAATAGATTGAAAAGTATCCTTCCTAGTATTATCCCGGAGAACCAAGGTGGTTTTGTTCATGGAAGGCAGATTGTGGACAATTTCATCTTAGTTCAAGAGGCGATCCATTCAAGCCTGCATTGAAAAGAAAAGGGTATGGTTGTCAAACTAGACCTAGCAAATGTCTTTGATCGTGTTAGACATAACTTTCTGTTGGATGTTATGCATAAGCTTGGGTTTGGGATTAACTTTACCAACTAGATTTGGGCTTGTATCTCTGAGCCTTGGATCGCCCCTCTGGTGAATGAGCGAGCAACAGATTTCTTCAAAGCTACGAGAGGGCTTCGGCAGGGGTGTCCTCTTTCCCCCCTCCTATTTGTCCTTTAAGCTTTTGTTCTTAGCTTTTATTTGGACAAGAAGCAACAAGACCAAGAGATTATGGGTCTCAACATCGCAAGAGGAGTCAAAAATATAAATCATGCTTTGTTTGTTGACGATTCTCTATTGCTGGGCGCAGCCTCTGTGCTTTCGGCATCAAGGTTCAAAGATGTGTTGGATGATTACTGTGATGAAACGGGCAGCAAACTAAATAAGGGGAAATGTCATATATACTGTTGGAACATTTTGGTCAATACTCTCAATGCCATTTCCAGATGTTTGGGCTTTGTTGCCTCCTCCAACTGGTCTTTGTTCAAGTATCTTGGCCTCCCAATCTTCCACAAGATCGCCTTCAGCAGAGATTGGCTCCCTCTGTTAGAAAAATTCAAGCTCAAGATCCAGGCCTGGGGTTTCTCTTAGCTCAACCTTGTAGGTAATTCAATGCTCATCAAGGCTGTTCTTAGCAGTCTCCCAATTTTTCAATTCTTTGTTTTGTTGGCTCCTTGCATTATTAGGAAAATGGAGGATTTCATCCGAAAGTTTTTTTGGAAAGGGGGTAAACAGAATGAGAAGAGAATGCCGTTTGTTAGCTGGGACAAAGTCTCCAAGCCGTAGATGGAAGGTGGTTTGAACTTCAAAGACCTCTTCACTCAAAACGTGGCTATGGGAGCAAAAATCATTTGGAGGATTATAGCTCCTAATCCTGGTTGGGCACAAACTGCATTATGGAAGAAATACTTCTGTGGCCAAAGGAAATGCTGTCTTGATAAACCCCTCCCAAAAAACAGATTACACTTTCTCAAGCTCTGTGCTAAAGCCACTCCGTTGATCAATCACCATGCGTTTTGGATCCCGGGGAATGGCAAACAAATTAATATCTGGGAGGATCACATTATGAATAATCCTCCACTTGCTGAAGTCAGATCTCTGCATGCGCTGCGGTCTTGGATGTCCAATGTTGGCTTCATAACTCTGTGGGACATCTTGTGCTGGGATAATTGTAATTGGCAAAGTTGGAAGCAACTTTAGGTGCCAACGGAGTTGAAGATGGACTGCGCTGACTTATTCGCTCATCTGAAGGGCATGGCCTCGATCCACGCTAGGAGACTTGACAAATGCGGTTGGGGTTCTCATGCGGGCAACTATTCTGTGGTGCAGGGATATATAAAACTGCTGGAACAACCCCACGTCCTTCCTAATCCCACGCCTTGGAAGGGGATATGGAGCGACACGTCCATTCCTAAAATCGATCTTTTCCACTGGCTCTTGTGCCACAACAGAATCCCGACAGAAGACAGATTGAAGAAAAGGGGCTTCCATGGGCCTTCCAGATGTATAATGTGCAGAGAAAATGAAGAGAATGCCTGCCATCTATTGCTGGAATGCAAATTCGCAACAAAGATCTGGCATGAGCTTCTGGGCCCTTGGAGAATCAATTTCACATTTCCCATCTCCATCACTGATTTGTTTGCCAATTGGCTGCATAGATATCCAGGAGTCATTCCAAAAAACAAATGTTTTAAGGCTGCTTGGCTTTCCTTGACAAAGATCATTTGTTGGCAAATCTGGCTTGAGAGGAACAAGAGAATTTTCAGAGATAAAGTGCAGGATGCAAAGATTGTCATGATCAAGATCAAATGCGAGCTGAAAGAAAGCTTGGGCGATCAGCTTGAGGATACAAATTTAAGTCAGCAGGATTTTTAATGGGGCGTCATGATGGGCCTCCAGTTTTATGAAGTAGTAAGGTTAAGCAATCCAAGCAAAGAATGGAAAATTAGAGTTAATGAAAAAGACTTCTCAGATTGGGTTAACAAGCAATCCAAACACTCCTTATTCTTTGACGGGGCAGCCAAAGCCAATCCAGTGAACGCTGGTGTAGGAGGTGTCATAAAGAATATAGAAGGCAGAATCGAGCATAGTTATGCCTGGGGCTTGAGACACAACACTAGCATCCAAGCAAAAGCGTTGGCTCTGTTCCAAGGCCTCAAGCAAGTCAAAGACCTAGGCATCAAAGAGGTAAATGTAATTGGCGATTCTCAGTCCATTATAAAAACTATAGTGGACAATTCTGCCCCTACAGATTTCAGGTTTGCAAGATTGATGACAAGAATCAAAACACTAGTTAAACCTTTTCAGAGTTTGAACTTCTTCCATGTGTTGAGGGAGAATAACAAGGATGCAGATTCAGAAGCCAATAAAGCAGTCCTCTTCTCTATCGACACTCTTCTAAGAGACAGGGACGAAGCATGGGATCTCATTCCTTAAAATTTTTGCTTACATGTTTTATTGCATTTTACTGAATCAGTTTGTTTGTATCCACAAGCTTGGGAAAATTACGGATATTGATTCGATTGCTGTATGTAAGAATCACCGGTTTATAAGTGTCCGAGTCATTGAGCTCCTGGCAGGAGAGGAAAACTGGGCTTTGCCCTCATATTATGTAACCTGATTAGAGGCATTCATGGCAAGGCTTTAATATAAACCAATATCTATTCTTGTAAAATAAAAATAAAAATGAAAGTGCAGAAGCATAGAACTCAATGCTTCGTAATTTCCAACTTAAAAATAGGGTATTCAAACTGCATTCCAGAACATTTGGGATCAACCTCTTTCATTGTTAGTTGTTGGTTGATTTTTCATGTCTTAATCTAACAAGTTTGTTGCACATAAATGCATTTTGTACTCAATAAACTACTGGAAATATTCTAGTTCCACCGCCTACGTGTGAATGTGGTTGCATTCAATAACGGGTTCAAAGTACAATCAGAGTGTCATTGTCAAAACTTCGTTTTCCATCTCCATTATTCCAAAATATGATGGTTCACAGGTTGTGTTCATTTTCTATTGATTCATGTATAATATTCTACCATTCCAAAAACTGGAATATGCACTTCCTATGCATCCATTTGTAGAGTTTGTTCATGCATAAAAAATGGATTCTTCCTCAACATTAACTTATAATGGATAGCATGTTAAGATGTGACAAGGGTGAATTGGGATTATGTACAACTACATAAGAGATCCAGGATGTAGAGAATGATGTCAAAGAACTCATGTGTAAAATGGTCAGGTTGTGAACAAAGTGGTCAAGCGTCCTTTTCCAACTCCACTGTCAAAACACTATAAAATGATGATGTTGTGTTACCTGGGAAGGCTTATCTTATGGATAGGATAATACTCTGGAGTCAGTGGTACATGACATGTCTTTAACTACTTCTAGTTCCATTCATGAAGATGTAATGGGTTCATGGTTGAACTACCCTATTGATGATTCATTAGAAAAAGGAATATTGCTCTCAATTCTTTGGAGGGTTTTGCTTTCTATATCTCTAAATCTAGGTCACTAGATCCAAGGTTATTTAATTTTCTATATTTTTATTTCACCCATTTACTTATCTTGGATCTAAGACAAGCACTTAATTGAGTTGTCATGCTTGGGAAAATTTAATGTGTATTGATCATTTGAGGTCAATTTACAATGACTTGTGCCAATATTGAAATATCTTTATGATCTAAACACTCAAAGAAGACTAATTAATGTCAAAATAGGGTGAACAACCTACTTAATAATAAGTGGAACAATTCATGCCATTTGAGATTGATGTCTAGGGTTAACTTCAAGCCTTCAGATCTAATTTTGTTTTTAGTGGATATCGCATGATCCATGGTATGAACAACTTCCTGGTTATTCATTTAATACCTCAGTGCATGTGATTTATTTCTTGTATGTAATTTTACTCACTCTGCAGCAAGGTCTGAAATGTGCCATGTTACACCTTGATTATTTTAATGTTTTTTTTTGCACAATGAAGTATTAAAAACCTTCTAATGCAAGAAAAACAATGAGCTCAACAACCCACTTTATAATTCAACAACATACTCAGATTTGTCACTGACATAAAAAATTTTATTTGGTTCTCACTGTTTCTCTATGTATTTTATGTGGTCAAGTCCTGAAGTTTATTGCACCATTGTTTGATGATCTATATGCTCTGAAAATAAGTCATATAACACTTAATTTCTCATCTCTTAGCATTGGTGATGAGGATTACATCTTGTGACATTGTTTAAAGTGTCCTTAAAGCAAATCAATACACAAGGTTGACAGAGTTTGAAGCAATTCAGGGTTTCAATTCCCTCTGAAGGAAAACCAACAACATAATAAGTCCAAAAATCTAGACTATAAGGCTAGTGCCACACCTGATCTCAGACTAAAGCATCCTTAATCTACACCTAGCCCATCTAACACAAAATTGTGTGTTCAAACTTAGTTTCTTCACTTTTTGAGCATGATAATGACTCCTTCTAGGCTAGAAAGAGTGCATGCTACAAATTATAAGTTGCCATAACATATTTATCATATTTGAAGATGTAACAGAAAGCATCATGAACTTTGTCTGATATGGGTTTCAGAACTGTACAGGATATGTTCGGTTGTGCAGATATGCTAGAGATGGATAGAGTGGTTATAGACATTATTAAGAAGCTTGAAAATATCGATCTTTCTTTGCTACTTTGGCCTGCAGCAGAGATTCGCTCAGAAGCTACTCAATATTGTGTTCAGGCACAAGATCATGGTTTGGATATGGTACATTTGTGTGGGGCTCCTCCTTGATCCTGAATCAAACATTAGATAATCCATGCTCCCCCTTGTCGTGGCTCTTCCTACAATTGCTCTTCTAGCATCCACCCTTTACATAATTACTATGTTCTGTATCCTCCTTTCATGCAACTGCCCTTCCACATCATTAGAACTTCCATTGCTTTCAGACACAAATTTTTGTTAATGAGGGGGGTTTTTAGCCTTGGTGGTTTTGAGGGATCACAGGCAGGGGTTCAAATATCCATCCCCCACTCCATGACCTCTTTACTTTCGTCTCTATAATTTTCTTCACCATGATGTCCTGTTGTTTATAATCTTCAATCACAAGGTACTCGTCAGCTATTGAACCAAACTGTTAAGAGAAACAAAGGATGCTGAGGTGAAAAATCTGCAGACAGTGCACTGCAGAAATGACTTTGATCTAAATAAAAACTCCTTCCATTCTTACCCCATAAGGAGTCACCATCTTGCACACTCATATAATTAAGGGAGGCTTGAGTTTAAGCCTTGCAAGTGTAATGCCCCCAGTCACCTACTGTGGTGTTTAACGACCTATGTAACCCATTATTTTGTGATTTTTTTTCTTCAATTCACCTCCTGTAACATATGTTATCTGTGTTTAATGCATTCTATGATGCATTTCACTCATATACATGAATGCAATTTCATAATAACACCATTTATATTACTATTCACATGCAACACATAATAATATATAATTAATTATAACAGAAGTCATAAAAACAAAGAGACACGAATTGGCTGCAAATCTTCAGATGTTCCAACTTCCACCCAGCCATAGACCACGATGCTCACATTTCTCAACAACGGGTCACCCCTGGGCTGGGGCTTTGATTCCATAGGACAATGGCTTATCTAAAGCTAGGTACATACCATTACTGTACATAAGCAGTTCAATGTCTCAAACCCAACAACATCCAACCAATAAGCTCATTTCCCCATTAACACCACAACCAAAGTAGTGCAACCCCTTTTCTACATCCATAGTCCATCAGCACATGCCACTACCCTTCCAAGGTGTCCAACTCGACCATCCAGGGATGTTCCAAAGCCTTGTGGTTTCCAGGAGTTCCAACGGCCTCACGGGTCACCAGCCTAAACATAATATGTACATCACACATAGGGGTCATCCTAGGGGTGTTACAATAGGCTTCATGATGAGATTAAATGTGAAGTACCTTATAATAGTGCCATTTAAAACTTTGATGCTTTTCCTTGATATTATCAATAATAATTACTCCCAACCCTTTATTCAAGTAGAAGAACATTCCCATCTTTTCTAGCATATCAAACCTTATTGGAAAAGAAAATCAGTTGCTATGTTTTGATGTTTCGGGTAATGATTTACGTTTCTAGATGTGAACCTGCTTGTAATTTCACCAGCTTCGTCTATAATGCAATTCAATCTTGAATGCAACATAAGCCCCTTGACTACTCATCTAGGCTCTGACGATTATGGAAAAGTCCTCTTCCAATTCAAATGATCAAATCCTATTTGAAAAGACAGTTTTAATCCCTTGGTCATGCCTCTGTCTTAGCTAGATTGTTACAGTTTCCCATAGGTCTATTGTGTCTTAAATATCCTCCTTGTCTCTTAGTTTGATTGTTACGGCAGGTCCTACTTCCTTTGTCAGGGATGGAGGATTCAAGCTACCTTGGTTTTTAAATTCAACAATCATCTACTGGGGGATTTTGTCTCTCTAGACACAGTGGCTTTTACTATTTCAATTATAAATGTCCCCACGCTTGCTATTAGTCTTTCTCAAGGGCTTCCTCATAAACTGATATATGAAAATCCTTATGTTTCTTTCTAACCAAACTTCCATAGCTGGCAACATGTTTCCAAATTTCTTTAAGATTTGGGGATTGTGATATCATATGCCAGTTTTGAAAGAGATCTGGTAACAAGGTAGGAAATCTCCATTTGAGGTCATGCTTCTCTCTAAAATGACTTGAAATACAACAGGGGTACTCACACATAAGGAGCAGAGGCAAAGGGGGCATGATTAAGAAGGGCCAAGGAAACATTTTCCTCAGGATATGATCCCGTGTTAGGTTGTTTTTCAGTGGATAGTTGTAATAAAGTCTTTGCTTTAGCCAAGTCCTCCTTCACCCAAACCTTCTTCCAGGTTTTGTTGAAGTTGCACCTTCTTTCATGGCCTCTCTTTACCGTGTACAATCCAATCTTGGAAGCTCTCCATTTTCAGTCATCATGTCCCCCCTCGTTGGAATTCTGAAATTTATAGGATTTTTGTTGAGTGTTTTGTTGCATCTCTCTTGATCTGGGTTCTAAATTCCTCCAATATTTTCCTATGTCTCTCCTTAAGGGTGTCCATCTTCAGCTTCATACCTAAAGTTCCAAACACTAGATCCCAAGAGTTGTTGTAAGGGCCTCTTTGGACTTGCTAAATCTTCCATGCTAGAAAATTTTATCTTCAAGTTCCATGAGTTCTCACAAACTTAGCCTTGGATCCATCCTTGCTATACCAAAAAATATAATACTCAATTATGTCCAGGTTGTATCAAATGAAGCACAGATGAAGGAGCAGGCATTCTGGGGATATGGTGCCTGTGTAGTTTGTCTTAAAGCTTGTTTTCTTCCTTGCAAATATGTCGAACCATCTTTTCCATTAAAGCCTTATTAATCCAATCCCCCATAACATAGACCCAAGCTGCTGCAAGCCTTATACACTCTTCCAGGCCAACAAGATAATATTTTTTGGTCTGTTATGTTCTTTATCGGACTACACATTTGCTGATATTTTCAGAATTGGCCAATTGTAGAATAGACTTTGACAGTTGTAGTTTTCCAACTAGAGAGTCATTTCCCTTTCCAAATTGTTCCTTTACTAGATAATCCTTTAATAATATTTTGCCAAAAAGGCAGACAGACACACTGATTTTGTAATGACATAGACACTACTTTTGTAATCTCAAAGACACTTATCACTGTTACAAACACCCTGAAATACTTAAAAACATCAATTTCTTTGTAAACTGTAGCCAAATTTTCAAAAGTTTGTGTTTCAAACTTCTTTTCCTCTGTCTCCTGTGGTTCAAAATTTTAATTAAAGTTGTCTTCATTCAATGTCACTTGGAAGTTGGCACATCAAAGATGCTTTGTGGCTTCTCTGTTTTGTGCCTGAGCTTCCCGATATTCTGTCCACTCTTATCAAGTTTCAAGGTCTACAGGATGAGTGGAAAATCCTTGCATTCATGTGTATATGTGATGGATGCTGCTCCATTGGCCATAAAGTCATTGGTGATATTGATGTTACAAGAAACTCAACTGCCAATGTGGGACTTATTAGCCCTCCACATCATGATATTTATTCCGTTGAAGATCTAGCATAACTTATTTATGATTTTAAGGAAATCATAGAGTAATGACTTAAATGAAATTATAGAGTAATTCAGTCTTCAAATATATTCCTCCTCCTTAAATCACGTGAGCCAAACCCAATTTCTCTTTAAATGGTGAATGTAGGGACTTTAGACTGGGAATTCCAGCCTTCAAGGGGAATATATGGGTTTATACATGCCTGCAGATTTTGAAAGAGAATAAATGGGTTACCACATACAATATGTAGTCTATGAAATATAAATGAAAACTCCATGCAGGGGGCTTCTCCTCAAAGGAGGCCCACAAACCGAGTGTGAAATCTCCATGTCATGAATACCAACACTCCTCAGGTTCCTCTAATGGAATTGTAGGTAGAGACCCCACAAAAGGTGGGTAATCTTTCAAATTAGCTGAAAAAATAATTTGTAATACATCCAATGCAAGGTATACAAGTTGGCTTCCAAAATGAACAGATTGGTCTATTCCAATTTTGTAGGTTGGCTCATCAAAACGTTTTCCAATGTGGCACATGTACATATACTTATATACACCCTAAGTCCCCTTATCACAATAATTATGGATCAGGATGGGAGCATTCCTCTCTCTTTGAGGTCTGTGCTATTGAACAAGGGTTGTTTGGGATCCATTTTCCTTTAGATTATTCTCTCAAAAGCAACTGAAATCTGCCAACGAGTCTGCCATTTGACCTGTGCTAAATGTATGTAAGATGCATCAGTTTCATCTTTTTAATCCTCAACATCTTTGAAAACTTATCCTTATTTCACATAGTAAGATGAAGGCCTTTCAAAATTATTTGTTTTCTGGTAAGCATATTCGACAATGCTAGTACTGCTTTTCCTAAGAGCCTCAATTCCAAGTCTGCTATAGGTGAAAAATAGTTGCTTGTCCTGGAACATCAAGTATTATAATGATGCCTGCACTATCTCCACTTGGAAGGAAATACTTAATGTGATCTAAGGTTTGTATAAAAATACCATTTCCAAACACCACTCTTAATGCGAAGAGTATCATGTAGAGTGCATCTATGTACAAGTTTCTTGATTCAATGATGACAATCTATTTTCTCAACAAGGCTTTATTTTCCATATCATTGGATCAAACAAGGTATTTCACAAATTGAATAAGGAGGTCCCCAAGTATAATCCCATCTCCAATTCTTGAAAGAAACATTGCATCACTTTACAAATTGTAGCCTCATCATCAACTCCACTCTTTCCAATAATTCTTTGGACTTTCAGAATAGTTTTCTCCCCTTGGAGTTCTCACTTCCATGAAATATCCTCTGAACACAATCAAATTCCTTCGCAAGGGTTTTCCTATCACAAGCAGGTGCACATTGCTGAAAAACATCCTTTACCCTAATAGTTCCAGTGTTCTCTTACAAGCCATACATATGAAAAGCATTTTGGATGACCCTGCACAACCCTTAATACTGATACCCATGCTTATTTCTCCTTCACCGATTGCACAATATGTCTATGTCTAGTGGGAAAAAAGATCACAGACTACCCATCAGCAAGTATTCACTTGAAAGTCAAGTTTGCTCCAAATAACACACATGTAAAGGCTACATAATCCACTTTCCGTGCTACAAACTTCACAGCTGCAATCATCCATAGGAGGCTGATTCTGACATGTTATATTTCTACATTTTTTGTGGCCAAAGATCTCAAGGAATGCTTGAGTGACACTGATATCTGTATGAAAAAATTCCTGAATACTTCTAACTAATTCTGTGTGCCCTTTCACCAAGTAGAATATGTGCTTCATCAACATCATCAAACCTCAAACCTCAATTTCCCTTCCAATTTTTTCTCTATAACAATTTTTGTGAGTCCGGCTTGCCGGACACCAGTTACAAACTTTCTTTCACTTGAAAATTCACAACAATTGAGTTTAAATTAGCCTCACATGGGTTGTATTTCATTTTTAGTATATTTTGCTTGATTATTTTTTTATACAATCTCCCCAATTCTCTTATCCATGTTCCGGCGTTCCTTTGCACCTCTTGGTGCAATTGCTAGTTATAAGAATATTTAAGATTCTAGATCTATCGATCTGAGATGGATATTGCAATATAAATTTGAAGGATTCATGAGATTACTTCATGTTTGATCAGATTTTTTTAATGATAAATGTTATCTTGCAGGAAAATTTCAAAATTTGAAGTCATATTAATTCAATACATTGATGCAAATTCATACACTGATGCGATGTATATGATGGCAATTTCATTTTTTTACAGTTACTTTTAGTTTAATTATATCATTTAGCTCGATGCTTTCCATATATTCAACTAAACCTTTCTTGCTTAACAAGACTTTGTCATTTCCATGTTTTAGTGAAATTGATTATGGTTTGATACTTTCATACAACCTCTATCAAGTTACATGCACCCTCATTAGAAAAAACAAGAGAATTTTTCTTGCCATGACTATGTTTCTTTGTCATTGTTGACTTAAGAAAGTCTTTTAGCTAAGAAACTAGTTTCAAGGTTATGGCATAACTTGTCATATAAATTGAATAGAAGTTATATCCAAAATGTTAACTTGTAAACTACTTAGCTGGTTTTAGGCTTTCCATTTAAAATCTACTTTAGTTTGAACTTTGAACGAGTTGTTCCATAGACTTGAATATTAAGAGATTTTGGTGTAAGGATTAAAAATTAGCCCGTAAGGCCTCTCAGTTATTCATTTATTTGATCTAATATAACATTTACTATTAAATTAGAACCACTCGGCACAAATACATCATAGATCAAGATCATACTTTGTAGAGTGTCATAGAATAAAAATAGGAGCAAGGACACTGAGTTCTTTCAGTTTTCCTGGTTCTTATTCCTTTGGTGTATCTTTGCACCTTTAGGAGCAATTGTTAGTTTAAAGTCTAATTCTTTAAAGGGTGCTAGCTCAATGGAAGAGCACCTGATTTACAAGCAGGAGGTTGGTGGTTCGATTCCATCGTGCCCTGATATTCATAGGGAATGACGAAGATCAATTTTTGGTGACAGATGCTCTTTTGACCATCACCAATGAGCTTATGGTGACATTTTTCGACCCTCACCAAAATATGAAATGGTGACGGTCAACGAATGCCACCATATATACGCATCAATAGTGATGACCATTAAAGGTCCGTCACCATAAATCGTTGTTGTTTATCTGAAATGGTGAGGGTCACTGTTTGTCATTATAGTCATTATTCGTGATGGACCTTGATGTCACCAATGCGTTTATGGTGACGGTCAATGAACGTCACTATATATATGCACCAATAGTGACGGCCATGAAAGGTCCATCACAAAAAATCATTGCTGTTCATATGAAATGGTGACGGTCACTATCCGTCATTATAATTAATATTCGTGACGGACCTTGACTGTCACTACAACACATACTTTCGGCGACGCCACCTTTGGTGACGTTCATTTTTTTGGTGACGGAGGCTATCGTCCGTCACCATTGCTCATATGAAATGGTGACGGTCAATATCCGTCACTATAAATCATTATTGGTGACAGACCTTGAATGTCACCACAACACCTATACTTTCGGCGACGCCACCTTTGGTGACGTTCAATTTTTTGGTGACGGAGGCTATTGTTCGTCACCATTGCTCATATGCAATGGTGACGGTCACTATCCGTCACTATAAATCATTATTGGTGATGGATTTTTAATTTCACCACAACACCTATACTTTCGGCGACGCCACCTTTGGTGACGTTCAGTTTTTGGTGACGAAGGCTCTTTTGACCCTCACCAATGAGCTTATGGTGACCATTTTCGCCCCTCACCAATGTCCTTTTTTCTTATAGTGATACATGTACATACACATGTATTTATTACAAATTGTACACATGTATATGTATGTTGAAATAATTTCAAACCCTAAGGTCACTAACACATACCGTTCCAGTGCCCTCTTCCTCATGAAGAATTAGGTCTTGCAAACCATTGCAATTTTTTTTTTCATATATTCGAAGATCCTCAAAATTCATGTTGTCAATATCCTCATCTGTACAATACACAAAATTGGCACGTGCATTTTTACGTGCTCTTTGTCGATTTAAACAAACATCGACTCCACCCAATCCGCTATAAACATTGTCGATCATAACATCCCTTACTTCTCGACTTATTTGAGAAGTCACATCCATCTTTGACCGCAGAGTTTCGAGCCGAAAAGGTCGACTCACCAATGGCGGCTTAGGGCGAGGCAAATCCACATCTTGCTTAGTGCCCTTACGGTCATATAATTGACCTTTCCCCAGGCCAAAAAATTCTGACGAAAGGTCATTGTAGTTGGGTTTCATACTCAAAAAAAATTCTACATAAAAAATTTGTGCAAGATAAACAGGAACCTCATCGTTCCATGGGAGCCTTCCATAGGCCGCAAGGTGCCTATCATACAAATAACGAGCTATGTTTGGGTGCCTGAAATACTGCACCTTCAACATTTTTTTTTTTAGCCCTTCCTTGAAATTAAACATTGACTTGGCCACTTCTTTTGTAACTTTTTGTTTTACATCCTACCATTTATCTGGACCCATTACTGTTTCTTTTATCTTTCTCATCACTTCTACAAATGTATCAGTCATTAGCCCAAGATTTCTGTACACATTTACAATTTCGCCCAATGAATGTGTAACTATTTCAAGGCTTTGTCGACTCTCAGCAAGTAGAGACAAAGCCATGAGATCTCTCTACAATTTTGCATAAAGTCTTTCACACCTTTGTAAGGTGCATTACGCCATGTTGGTTTCCCATGGTATATCAGTAATGTTGGCCAGATAAGTTGTGCTAGGTAGACAACCTTATTCTTGAATGTAGCGGTCTGCCCTGCATCTATTTTGACCACTAGTTGGAACATTTTCAGCCTCTGCATCAATATATATAAAATTTCGTATATTAGAAAAAAAAACATGTAAAAAAATTTGTACAAATTTAATGAAAAAAATATTGAAATTGATGGCAACCTTGATGTTGTTGGTTAGCATCTTCTCCAACATGACCCTGCTGAGAACTAGACCTAGAATGATCCTGCTGAGAACCAGACCCAAAATGACCTTGCTGAGAACTAGCAGTTGTTGATTGGCCTTCGGGGGAATAAATATCACCCCCTTCATGCAACCTGCTACCACTCATTGATGGCCCTGTAGGTGGATTTGAATAACTGCCAACCTTTCAAGACGAGGGAGAAGCTTCATAAACAAATATGAATTTATAATCAATTGAAAAATACATTCACGTGTACATATAAATACATATACATATTCATTGATTAAATTGCGTGAACCATACTGTTGAGTCCCAAAATTGCATCTTTCCTATACACCTTTCTAGACTTTTTCCATTTACCTGGACCTCCTAAGTCATCAACATCATTGCATATTAATCATAAAAGAGCATTTAAAGTGGTTTTTAACTATGTTTTGTGTCTGCTGTTTGAATTATATTTTTTCTCATTGAGTTGCAGAATCTTGTCACTTTCCGCAGCTGCTTCGACTTTCCGCAACCATTTTGTTAAATTCTATATTGCAAGTGTCTTCAGGAAAATCAAGCCACATGGGCAAGTTGGAAATGACATGGATATGGACCGAGTCCTTTTGGCTTAGTCGAATTCACCAAAGAAGGTCGTGGTCAAAGGTAACCAAGCGATGGTCAACCTAAAAGTCCTACGGTGACAAAACTCCATTTTTCACCACGCGAAGACTTGTGTGGCCGTTCCTAAATCTCAGGGGACATGTCAACACCTGTGAACTGCTCCATAAGCCGAATCCAACAGCCACTCTCCATAGATTTAATCTTCACGACAGCCATAATGCTAGATTTCTAGACATGGTTGTTCACGTGTCTTTTATTAGCGCAGATTGTAGAAAATTAGTTATGTCATCCTCTGTTATAAATAATGCGTTCTCATACGCATGGTAGTTAGCTTCTGTAATGTAATTTTGCTGAAAGAAAGCCCACTGTGCCGTGACATTATTTCCTTGTTAGGACTGCATTTTGAATATATGAGAAGACTCTGTTCATAAGCATAATTTGTGGTTGATAGCTGTTGCCCGAGGATTGTGCAGAGGGCCCCTGCACACGCCAAGGTTTTGTTTATTGCTGTATAGTTTCATGCTTTATTTCTTTACGTTCATTATGCCATAGTTATTCACGTGTATATATATTACATCTCTTATGGTATTAACGTTTTATTTTTGTTCATAATTTTTCATGCTTTATACTGCTGTTAACTGATCAGTGTCTTTGTTCCAGATTACAATAGGTGGCTCGGGCATTTGCACATAGTTTTATAATTACTAATGACATGGAATCAATCTTGTCCTTCTGCTGATTTATTTTTCTTAGTTTTTAATTCCAGTACTATTTTATTTATTTCAGTTTTGTACATTTGCTTTATTAGTTAGATTAGATATTAAATTACTCATTTCATTATCAGTTACCTCCAAAAGCCATAGCGAGACTAATGGTGAGGGATTGAAGTATGAGTGTGTAGTTTGATATTATTTTATTTTTCTGCAAGTTAGATATTAAATTGCTCATGTCATTATCAGTTACCTCCGAAAGCCATAGCGAGAATAATGGTGAGGGATTGAAGTATGAGTGTGTAATTTGATATTAGTTTATTTTTCTACAAATTAGATATCAGATTTCTCAAGTTGTTTATGATTACCTCCGAAAGCCATAGCGAGACTAATGGTAAGGGGTTAGAATATGAGTTGATGTAATTTGATTTTAGCTTTACTTTGCTTGCAATTCTTGGATTTCTTTGAGCAAAGTTTCTTTTGCATTTAGACAGCAGCAAGGGTGATGGGTTTCATGATCAATAGTTCACTGTTTGTTTGACTAGTATAGTGGCACATTTTCATTTTCTTTTAGGAATTAATTCTGTCATTGCATGTTTTAAAATCATTTTGAAGTTTGAAGTTTGGGGAATCATTATAAAGGACATCATTGCCTTGAACATTTATATCCATACTTGTGTTTTAGAATTTCCATCTTACATTAGGAAACCAACAAAGATAAAAACCCTCAAGATAAATAAAAAAAAAAACCCAAAAACAACAAAAAGTAAGAGATAGGTTATCTTGGACATATAGTGTGCCACACTTCGTCAGCTTACGAATCCCGGATTGACAAATTAATGTAGCAATTTAGGACACACTAAATTGAACAAACACATACCACGACTGGTTGAACCATGGGCACGCTCCACAGATGGAGTAGAAACCCTTCTCCTCTTACCTCCTAAAAATTAAAAAATGAAACTTATTAACAACTAATTTAACTCACAAAGTTAATAAAAAAGCAATTCCATATGTACACACATGTATGGAGATTTAAGATTATATTTAAATACCGTGAACATCCCCCGATCCCTGAACCTCCATATGGGATTTAGCTGATCTTCATCATTCATCCTCCATGATATATATATCTATTGGTGGAGATTTACACAATAGGTTTCAGAAAATCAATTTGTAATTTAATGTACACAAATTATGTAGAACACAACTTTCAAAGAAATAATTGATGTGTGAAACTCAATTTAAGCAAAAAAGAAATTATAAAAATGATAAGTTCACCAAATTCCGCTTTACATGGTGGGAGCACACTTGGTATAAAATTTACCACTTATACACTTTAGTTTGTGGGAGAAATGACACATGTACATAGTTTACCTTAAAGTTTTTGTGTTTTATGGATATTAAAATGAAGAACTTCTATTTAGATCCATTCCAGAGATTGACTGTAGGGGCATTTACTAGATATGTCACCTTTCATAAAAGATGAGATCCAGAGGCTACCTGGCCCTTTACGGACTCTGCCTATAGAACTTGTAGAAGTAAACACTAGAGGCATTAACAATATCAAAGAACGTTTTCATGCTCAGACATGGGAATGTGTCTCTTTCCCTACGCAGAAAAATAGTTCAAGGTAGTTAATCTTCATAGACATGTCATCAAGCAGGTCAATGTGATCATTCCCAACTTACTTTTCATGAAATTAGGCTTGGAATCCTCTACAACCTAGTGGATGGAGTTGAATGGGAACTAGGTCAAGGCCTTTACAAAATACATGCTAATGAATAACACTTACTAGGTTATGCCAACAAATAAAGTGGGAGAAATGTTTTCTCCTCGAGGTTATCCAATTGGGTGTGTAATACCAACTTCACCCATTTCCTAACAGGTTTCTCTCTTAAGTTGCAAAGTGTCTTAGGCCATTAAATTCCATAGACCTCAATAGATTATTAGAGATGGAATTCTATTTCTCAAGTGTGTAAGAGAAGAAATAATTCTTGTTTAGATTTTAACAATGGCTAAGATGGTCAAATTTTTATTTTGGAAAACAAATAAACTACATATGAAAGACTTCATTATTTAGATGCAATTTTTTTTTCAAATGCAAAAGTTAGTAGGATGTGCAATATCTTTGCAATATGAGTAGGAAACAATTTATTGGTTCTCATACTCCCGAGCTGCTTTCTCTATGGAATCACAAAATTCTAGTAGAAGGCCAAGTCATGAATCTAATTTTGTTGATTGCTAAAGGTGAGAATCACCATAGCTAGTCCATGTAGTCCTCCACCACTACCCCAGATTGATAAGTTGTTAACAATTTTCCTCATTATTTCAAAGAATAAGAAGCCAACCAAATATTTTTATCATGTTAATGATGTTTGAATTTACATTATCACAATTTTTTAGGGAAATAATAATGGTTGTGGTCCATTCCTAAAGACAAATAAGGTACCCCTTTAATTGCAAGTTTCATCATGATAGTTAGTGAATTGTTTGGAAATCTATGAAAACTACTTTTGTGCCTTTATGGAAAGAATTTTGGTTTTCCCCCCTCTTATTTCAAGTAGATTTAAAGAAATGTTGCTTCTAAAATTTATGTCCATGTGTCAATTTTGATAGGCTTTATGTTGTTGGGCAACCTTTTATAGATACAAGGGATTTTCACATGACTTTTTTCAATCGTTGAGACTTCTCAACTGGGAACCATTTTGTGTGACATTACTAACATGTAAAATATTTTATTGATAGTTAAAGGAAGCATTTTATATTGAAAATTAATTAGAAAAAAAAAATTCAACATTGAAACTAGGATTCATCATGTTCAAACATTCTTCCATAGAACATCCATCGCATTAGAACTATAGAAATGAATAGGAAAAAAGCTATGGTAGGAAATGATTTCATGATCATCATGATGATTGAACACTGAAATTGATGCACACGAACTACCCAGTACTAACAATATTCATGATGTTAAGCACAAAATGTGTACAGTATTATGCCAGATGTCATCTATTATTCGGGTAGCAACTCAATGGCACAAATTATTTCCTATCTTGTGGAATTTTAGTTTGATCTTATTCAAAACCTTATTAGTTATATATTTTTCAATTTCCCATGGATTCCTTGAATTTTTTCTCCTACCATCTCCCTCTCCCACTCCCCAAATTATTGTCATCAAACATGCCCCATTGAGGATCTGGAGCAATGTTTGCACCATACTTAGAACTGTCATTGCTGCTAATTGAAATTGGAGAGTCACGTATACTAGATTGCTTGCTTAAGTGGCTGTTACTTGGGCAATATCCTGAGATGAGTTTGACATGATGGTCATATGAGGCTGGAAGCTACATGGTGTAATTTTCCTTAAATCTTGAAAAAAACAGAGGAAAAATGTCATTTTCGATCATTTTTTATTAAAGCTTCTACATACAGCAGATGGTATCACAATTGCAACACAATCATGTTCCATGAGCATGAATTATGAATGTTGCAAGCCAAATTGCAAGGAAATTTGCATTCATTTTAGGCAAAAGAAGGCTATGACATTAAGGTCCATGTTAGAAAAAATTATGCAAATAAGGTTGCTGAGTCTTGATACTGACCATGTGTTTCAAAGCCATAACAAAGGTTGGCTTTGAGAGTGTCCTCCAAAAGCCCTGTCTTGAGATGAAATTTAATTCAATGTCTCTTAGAGTTGCAAGTTGGAATTGATAGAACTATTTGATTTCTTTACGATAGATAGATATGTCCTTTCATCTATACCTTTATCTACCATCTTATTTCCAAGTGAAATGGGAATTTTCACATTTTGAATGCCATTACCATGTAGTTTGGTAGTCTGCTAGCTAGACCTATCACAAGTAAGGTTGTCATACCAAACTATTTCTCTTGCTCAACTCAATGACCATTACTCTCTTCTCACACTGCTTACCATAGGATCTTCAGTTGTACATGTCACACAAAGTTGGGGGTTCTAGGTCTACACCTATTATGTAAAGTTGTATTTTATGGCATTGTGGTCCTTAAATTTGGAGGTGTTCCACCTGAAAAAGTAGGCATTAAATATGGATGAAAAGTATTTGTTTTAACTTTGATAGAATTTCCTTGTGGAATTACTGAATTTCTCGAGGACATGATGCTATCTTTGCTCAAAGAATAAGGTTTTGGAGGAGAAATTGAATTCTTTTGACTTATTTTTGGAATTGAAGTTTGAAATAGTAGTTTTGATGACTCCATTGATGACCTTGCTGAGGAATTTGATGCACACAATATTGACTTTGACGATGGTTTAGAAGAAGTTGAAGAAGTTGTAGATTTTGCTGTTGTCACTGAATGTTTCTTTGTTGTTGGACTTGATCAAGACAATTTAACTTTACGAGCAGATTTAAGACCTTGAAGAGGTTTTATATTTTGTTGTTCTCACTGAAGGTTTTTGTCTGGTTTTGTTTCTTAAACCATCATTTCCATAGGATATTTTTGGTGAATAGATTCTTGACCTTGATGAGAGGATATGATACCTTGAAGAGGCTACATCTTTTGGTGACGTCACTAATTGATTCTCTGTTATTGTGTTTGTTAAACTTTTTTATCCTAGAGGAGGGTGTTATCCAATGTGAATTTGAAACACCCCTCACATTTTTCAATGAAGGTTCTATCTGAATGTTAGGGAGCTACACAAATTATAGAAATTCAATATGATGTGCCAAAAAATTTACAGACATCCCAAAAACAGAAACCACCTATTATATGTCAATTAAATCTACATGGAACCAACAAGCAATATGGTAAAATATAGAATTATGAATCCCTTCAATTAGTTAAAAAAAAAAAATATGAAGAAAGCACCCAGAGGACTAGAAATAACAATATAGTAGAGAAAAAGAATAGTATCTCAGCAGTTATAATTGCAAGTCATAAATTAATATCATATATTCCAATTTCAGCACTAAAAGCAAACTCAAAATAACATAAAAGCATAGACAACATTAAATTACATGTAAGTAATTTAAATTACATTGTTAATGGAAATATGCAACATGGATTGGCATAATCATGCCTTTATCAATGAAATTTAATCAGACCATTGAACAATTGTGCACTAACAATATTTAAATAAGTTAAAGGAAAAAATTGACCTATATTGTACAGTTTATGGGATAGAAATCAATATGTAGAAATATTCACTTGGTTTTTATAATTGGATAGAGGAATGACTTAAAATGACCTTGTATGTCTTCTCGTTTTAGAGCTCAAATTTTTAGGAAGGATTTAACTATCCACATTTCAAGAATCACTAGAAGAGGTTGATAAAGAATATTGGAAGACAAAAAACTAACCAGTGGTGTAATAAATGGATTTCTTAGGAGGTACATTGGCATATGGACTTTTGGTAGCTAGAACTTTTCCAAATAAGTGAATGTATTTGAAAACCAAACCTATAGTTTATTTTGGTTTAGAAAAGGTCTAGAATTTGAAAAGTGAATTCCCTCTTTCTTCCTCTTACATGTCCAATGATTGGAATCTGGATTGAGGGAAAAAAAATTCCAAAATAAAAATTTTGCATTTTATTTATTGTATACATGAGTTTTTAAAAGCTAATTAACTCATAAATTTCTCACAAAATACACTTAAAGCTTGACACATAAACCCCTCCCAATTGGCTAACTTTAGACGATCCTAAACACATTTTTATTTAACTGATGATGGAGATAGCCCAAAAAAACTAGTTTTTCCATATTCAAATCAAGTTGGTATCAAAGTACAATTTAGCTCATTTTAGTCAAGGTTAGTTAGAAGAATTAGCTATTGGTTTCTGTCTTCAATTTCCTCTCAAAATGATTGTGTACGTGCTTTTGAGAGACACACTAAAGGAATAAGGTCCAAATTTTTGATGAAAATGGGCTATGAAAGTAAATGGTTAAAGGAAAACATGTACAAGGCATAGTTGAGCCAAATGTTGTTGAGGAAAGGCCTAATTATTTGGGTCTTGGTTATGGAAAACATTATGGAGAATGCTCCAAAGCCAAGGAGGCACATGAAGTTGTTCTAAGAAGGAATTTCATTTCGTGTTCATTACCTCAAGCTTCTGAAGTTTGTGTTCATGATGAATGGAAAAGTTTGACACCCACTTTGCAAGACGATGTTAACAATCATGCAGCTAATGAGAATGTAAAAGAAGAGGATGTTGAAAGCTCTAGAGTCATTGAATTCATTGCTAGTATTCAGAGGAGAGCCACTACCTCATCAAATTCACCTCCTCAAGAAGGCGACAAAGGTGAATGTTCAAGGTATAAATTTGCCTTTAATCAAATTTCTTTTGATTATGATAAACATGGTAAATATTGACATAAGATTTGGAAAATTTTCCATGTTCCTTTTGTGGTTTGAATAATCATAATGTTTATAGATTTTGGAAGAAGATATCCATGCACATGAAACTTTCTAAATAAATGAGGCAAAAAGTCAAAGGCCCATTGGACAAAGAAAATGATGTTAAAAATAAGATGCAATTGTTTTGCAGTCATTGCCATAAGAAAGGTGACCTTGTAGACAAGTGTTGGACTTTGTATCCAACAAGTCATCCATGACATTTGAAGAAGGTGGAAAGAGATATTGACAAGAATGGAAAAGAGGATTCCATAATCGATGAGGGTTAGGATGATTCACATGATGATGAAGTGCAGTTGAAAGAAGCGCCATTGAAATGGTTTGGTAAGGGATGGTTAGATTTCTTATCCAATTAAGGCCTTGCATGTATTTTGATGTTTCATGAATTTATTTGAAAATTCAAAGTATGGTGTATGTTGCATGAAGCAAGATGTTGAAAGTAGAGTTATGTTGACACACTTAAATGCAACAAATATGGAAATTTGTACATGAGCTATTATTTGACTTGAGAGTCAGTTGTTTAAAGAGGCATGTTTTGTCGACTTGTCTTTGGTTGATGGTTTTGTACACCAATATGTAAGAGTACATGGAGATATTCACATGATGTGATTTTTTTTTCTTTGAAGGAGAAAAATGATATGTCTGCGAGCTATGTTTCTTGCATGATGTGTTTTTCAATTTGATGGTTTTGTTTGTGACAAGACGTCACAAGATTTTGGGAAGGTCCACTCTTGAGCGAGAGCCTCATGATTACAACCTAATCATGAGAATAAAATGGGAGTGCATCCTTATTTTGAAAACAAACCTCTAGATAGGATTCTAAGCTACCTAGGACTCAAACCATTACTTTTAAATTTGAAATATCATGGTGTCTTATTTTAATGCCTAAATCCACAACCCTAACATAAATTGTTTTATTCTTTTTTTGTAGGATTTAGTTGGTTATATTAAAAGTCAGTTGAATTTAAAATTCTTGGCTCAGTGGCATGAACCAAACATATTGTGTATTAAATGAGGAATTTATCTCTCCCAATCATTTCTAAATCACCCATATCAGCAAGAAAACATGTTTTAAAAGAACATACTTTGGTATGGGAAAGACCTTAGGTCCTTTGACTATGCACATGTGGTGTGAAAAATTGAAATTGACAATGCAAAAAAGTGAAATTATGAATGAAACCACGAAAACGAAAAACCCAAAAGTGGTAAATGATTTAAATAGACCTAATTAATTATTTACCAACATAAATTCTTCAACTTTTAGCAACTAAATGATAAGTAAAAAAATAAATAAATTTGTAATTATGGTTCGAAAGTTACATAATCTTAAGAAGCATTTTAAATGAATTCTATCTCATAAAAAGCATCCCTCCTAACTTAACAAATACTATCTCTTCTCCTAAGGTTCACAACCTCCCTTCCTTAGCACACAAGACATAAATACAATTAATATTTCAATATGTTAATTCCTATCGAAAAAAATGAAAAGTTCTATATAGATGGTTTCAAATATTATAAGAAGGTTTTTGATATGGTTGAGAGAATGTGGAAAATAGAATCCATAAACAAATTATTTTTCAAAACGTATTACTTTCAAAGTATCAACAAGGAGTGTACAAGGGTGTTCAATGAATTAACGCTATTTATTTAAATTCCATGATGTATATCTTACTCATAATTTTAACAAATTATTAAATAATGATCCAGATTGGATAATTATATTATTTGTCATATATTTTGATGCTTATAGAGTGAAAAAATTGAAAGAATTAACTTGTAGGGTCATTTTAATGGTGGGTGGAGAATTGGGTTCTAAAGCCTTTTGGAGTCATTTTGAGGTATTAAATGACATTTCTGGGGGTCAAACGATTATCCCTTGTGCTGAAATCTTGACCATTATTCTACACTTATAGACATACCCAATGGTGTAAGAAAAACATCAAATGAAGTTCATTCAAAATTTATGCCTTTAGTAAGTTATCATAATGTTCATCACCATGGTACGAGAGAATGTCATTTTAGCCCCATTACTCATGCATAGAAAGATAGCTACATGTGGAATTCTAACAAGACTCTAAAAGGTCTAAAATCACAAACCTCGTTAATGGTTGATGGAGTCAAATCTTACACCTAGTTGGCTATCACGCTATGTTAAATACTTGGCCACTAGGAGGAATAAGAGTTCCATTTTGTGTTATTGTATTTTTTTCCATAGTTGATAATACAACTAGGAGTGTGAAGTTAGAGAGAAAAATGTATGAAGTTAAGTTTTTATAGCAACCTTACATGCCAAAAGTCTTAGCTAACTCTAGAGAGATTACCTCTTTCTTTGTACCTACATATTTTCCATACCAGAAAAGAGAGAGTAGAGCATGCTTAAATTTTAGTGTTGTTTTTCTCCCATAAGGATTTCCTAGGGAAAAAGGAGTAGAGCATCATTACTTTTTAGGGTTGCTTGTCTCCCATAAGGATTTCCTAGGAAAATAATTGTGTTGATTGTCTAGATATATGTATGTGTGTGTTTCATTATGTTCTCTATTTCTTACATTGTGTTTCATTATGTTTTATATTTCTTACATTTTATTGTTTTATTCATTTAAATAGAAATTTAGTTATTAAAAGATCTAAAACTTAAATACAAATTAATCTTCGTTATATAGATTTCACTTATTTTATCAAATTTGTTGTGAGAAACTATTTCATTATAATAACTATAAAACTTGACTATTAAATAATTTTTTTTTGTATTGATAAACATCTACACTTCTCGAACCTAAAAAAATTACATATAACTCTTAGATACATTTAGACATGTGTTTTATTTTTGGCGTTCAAGTCCAGTTTGTAAGCAATAACCTTTAACACTTTGGGAGTTCAAGTCCACTTTGTAAGAAATAACCTAACACTTTGGAAGTTCAAATCAGGTTTGTTTAAGTAATAACCCACCATTTTCTATTAGGTTATGCTAAATACTTTAGAAAATAGAAATTTCATTATCACTTGAGGTTATTCATTATTCTAAATACAAATATGAATCCATGACTAATTATGGCATTATTCTTACTTTTTAGTTTATACATCTAATTTGATATTTTGAAATGTACTATGTCCCATTTTGGTTTTTTTTCTTTTTTTTTTCTTTCAAGATTTTGACCAAAATGAAGAATTAGTGAATGATATCAGTTGCATATACAAGACATATATTGTAATACTTTTGTTTTGATTCTCATATTTTGTAGAGACAAGTCTAGTTGAACTGTGAAAGATCTATGTAATTGTACTTTCTTTTCTAATAAATAAGAAAGACTATTTTTTCTATTTGAAAAAAAAACTAACACTTATTGTATTAGGTTTTCTGAAATTATTGAAATAATGAAGCTTATTGCAGCAGCACCGGTTAATGGTGTTTAGCAGCAGCACCGGTTATGTGGTATTTTTATACTAAAAAAACAACTAGAAATAAACCAATAAACAACTAAAAAAAAATCTGAAGCATAAAGACTCAATGCAACTGAATGCAACTAAGATCCCTACTATTAATTAGTAGTTTCAATTGAATTATTATTTTTCTATGAAGTTCCTTAATGAAGTTAAAAGTTAATTGTAAATTAATAGAGCTAACTTACAGTTAACATTAAATGAAATATGGAACTATTAACTATCAATTGAAACTAAACCATGGGGTGGATAACAGAAAACTTTCTATGTTAAGCTAAGTTAACTTCAACAAAAACTACTATAGCTCCCAATCAAAAAACAATCATACAAAAACAGAGCATATTTTGGTTGCCTCTAAGTTAATAACAAGCAAAATAGTTAACTTTATAGTAAATTACCCATATGTTTAGCTTCAACTCTAATATCACTTTTCGTGGGTACTCTTTTCCTTGCAGGATTTTCCCTTAATGAGATTGACATTACTTCTTATCCAGTATTCTTCAGGTTATTTTCATACAGTCATGGCCTACCAGGAGGTCAAGTCTAATGTTATAGTTCTTTTCATACATCATGGATAGCCTCAATAGAGACCGTGCTACTAAAAAGCATCAGAGAGATTGATGTGGTACTAAAGTCAACTAAAAAAACGCAAACATTATTGTCAAATCAAATTGGACAAGTGATATTGCATAATATGAGATTATGCCATATTGTCAAATCTATCCAATAATATGAAATATACACTACGGAAGTCTGTCCCAATGCTATGCACATAATTACAAGTTGAGCTGAAGAGTTGAAGGTTTCATACATCAGTTAAAAAAAAAATTAGAGTTTGAGGTTCAGGAGGAGAAGCAGTGTAGTGAAGGGGAGCAGTGGTTTAGAGGGAATTCATGGAATGATAAAGAGTAAACTCATCCTATGTTTTTTTTTCACAAGAGAAAAAACACTGTTTTGATTATATAATATGAAGAAAACAGTCCATGAACCAATACATTCTCACATCTGATGATTGGGACCCAATTTGTCCATCTAGAGAAAAAGGTTGTCCCACCCCAGACATTGATAAGTATCCCCATGTCACATACAGAGATAGGATATAAAAACCAGTAATGAACCTCATGATAATGCTGAAATCTAAGTAGTATCAAACTTTTCCCGAGGCATCTAAAACAAGGTGAAATAGCAACAAGTAAAATAAAAAAGAGAAGTATAGTGTACCGACGTCCATTTGATATCCAATACATATCAAGTACCCAAAAACATTGACCAACAGATCATATCAAGAACCCAAAAAACATTGACCAACATCCCTTAATATGAGAGTAGTGTGATAAGCCGAAAAACATTGACCAACAGACCATATCAAGAAACCAATAACATTGACCAGCATCGCTTAATATGAAGGCAGTGTGATAACCTGTCTACATGGAAAAAAAGTATCATATTGTGGAATCAGGTATACTGCGCGGATGGGAGGAGAAACATACATGGTATTGCAGTAGACCAACAGTGCCAATGAGAGGAGCAACAACGTGGATGGGAGGAGCAACAGCACGGACAAACAGACCTGCAGTAGACCAACAACGCGGATGGGAGGAGCGAAAAACGCGCGAAAATACTAGCGGCAACAATGACAAAAATACGCGCGAATAAAGAGAATGGTAAAAAAATCAACTTCGCGGGCGATTTATTTATAGAAACTAGTTTGGCTGAACTATTTTAAAAGTAAAAGTTCGGCCAAACTCAAAGTTTGGCCGAAATTTTGTTGGAAGTTTTCCCATCTCCGACAAAAATTATGTTTGTCCGCGCCGTTAGTGTGCCGTCAATCTAAACAGAATCACAAGTTCGGCCAAACTTTCTAAGAAAGCTCTGCCAAAATTTATAAAATGTTCTTCTGAACTATTGCCGAAATTTTTTTTCGGCTCCCGATTCTTACAAAAGTGTAACCCAGCTTCACGTTTCCACCCCAATCAATGGGGAATTAATAAATAACTTTTTTATTAATTAATGAGATTGAAGCCATAAAAAGAGATCGTAGAAAATCAGTATCTGATTTTATTAAGAGATTTAATAAGGTCTATAATAGAACTCCAGTAAATATTAAACCTTCAACCACAACTTCAAAAGTTATATTTTCTAAAGCTTTTGATATGATTTTTCACTTATGCTAAAAAAATTAAATTAGCAACTTTAGTAGATATACAAATAGATCTTATTGAGGAAGTAGATAACAAAGTTGGTTCAAGAAAGTGAAGGGAAAATTATAAAAAGGCGGAGAAGAAAAGAGCAAAACAAGAAGTAGGTTCTTTAGAAGAAACAAAACAGGAGAGATAAAATGATTTATCAAATCACTAGAATGTTGAGGAATTTATCAAATAGCATGTCTGGAGTGCAAACTCAACCTACGGAAGTGAGGGAAAATGGAAACATTCCATTAGTGCCATATATATAAGACCTTTCTATCTAGAAATTATACAAGGAGACAAGAAGAATATTGATCAACATATTCAACCACCTTTATTGATTGATGATTAGGATATTGAGGAGGTACCATAGATTTCAGATGATGTCAATTGTCTTGTAGTTCAACCTTTTGAAAGTGATATTATTCTTCTAAGTGAAAGCCAAACTTTTTTCAAAATGTTAATTCTTCTCAAATATCTAAGTATCATGGATTATCTAAGTTTTTAATTAATGAGTGTAATAAAATATTTGATTTGAGGCCATGAAAAAATTCAATTAAATAACCAAAGATACTAACTTTTGATGTTCCTCATGAGAAATGTACAGATCCTTCAACTATTTCTTTTCCCCCATTCATACGAACATTATAAGTTATAGAAAATCACTATTTGTTTCACTCTAGAAGAATAATTAGAAAATGTAAAGATTACAATTCCTTTATCAAAGTTAACAAGAAGTCAATAATACTGAAAGGTAACTAAGTGGATTCAATCTTCAAGTACAAATGAAAAAGGTGATGTTATTAGCTTGCGAGATGAGAAACCATCAGTCATGTCTCATCCAAATATTGATGTTATTGAAGAGGAAATACCACATTTATTTGTGGCTTTGAAGGTGTATGATTTTTGGCTTTATAGTCGCATGTTTGATTATGGAGCCTCTCACAACTTAATGCCAAATTCAATCATGTACAGCTTACAAATACATATAGCATGTACTTATCATGATATTTACTCTATTGACTCTAAACAGGTACAATGTTTGGGGTTAATTAAATATTTAGTAGTATCTGTAGCTCAAGTCAATGTAAAAATGTGGTGATGGATATTGTAGTAAGAGATATTCCTAATATGGTTGAAATGTTATTGTGAAGAACTTGGTGTGCTAAACTTGGAGATAGTTTGCAAATGGTTAAGTCATATGCCACAATTCCAATTTTTGGAGGTGAAAGTTTGAGACTATACAATGAAGCCAAATTTGTAAATATTGTTTGTAATGCAATTCATATAGTCAATCACCCTATTTATGTTGTTCATAAATATTTAGGGTCTTTTATTCTAGATATGAATAATGATTATAATGTGCAGAATAAAGCTAAGAGATTTGTAAATATCATTGATTCTTCATTAAATGACATATGGGAATACATTTCGATGGAAAATCATATATATAAGGATGAGGGGATGGAATTATATTTATTTCAACTACATAGGAGATTATTAGTCAATATTTTAAAAATTGGAATTTGAAGTGACTAATAATGTTTTAGAGTACGAGGAATTAATTCTTGGGCTTCGAGCAGCTAAGAGGATGAAAATTAAAATGTTAGATATGTATGGAGATTAAAAATTAGTAGTAAGGCATGTCAAAAATAATGCTAGAAAAGGAATCATAGATTGAAGTTTTATAGAAATGAGGTCGGGATTGTATTGAGAATTATTTTCAAGCATTCAACGTTTTTGCTATACAAAGAGAAGAAAATGCAACCATTGATTTTTTAGAAGTTTTAAAAATTAATTTTAAAGTTCCCAATACTTTTTGGTTACAATATAAGATTGAAGTCAGAAGTAGGCCTTCAATTACATACTATATCAAACATTGGTAGACCTTTTAGGATGATGAACCAATAAATAAATTCATAGAATTAATTGAAGAATTTGAGATCAAGAATTAGATGAAAATATAGACATTGATGTTGGCCATCAATATGGGAAATTAAAATACCAAATTCTAAATCATAATATAATTAAATTATTAAATAATTATAATCCAAACAACCTAATTCCATTACAGAATTTTTTTGGTGAAAATGATCTCCCCACTTACGTAGCCGTAAAGTTCCAACAAGATGATCTCGAAGAATGTGATATTAGTACATCGAATGAGATCAAGAACATTAAGCTCACAATGTTGCTACCTCAAGAAATGAAATAAAAATATTTGAGCATTTTCAAATAGCATATAGATTCTTTTGCATGGAAATATATGGATCTCAAAACATATGAAACTTGTATTTTATAACACAACATCCCTTTAAAGTCCGATATAAATCCATTCAGAAAAAGGTTGAGTTATGTTAATCGAACTATTTGACCTATAATCATGGAAGAGATTAAAAATTTGTATGATGCAAAGATAATTATTCCTTTAAGGTACTCAAATTAGATTTCAAATCTAGTTGCTATTAGAAAGAACAACTGGGATAGAAGATTATGTGTGGATTTATTGAAACTGAATAAGGTGTACTAGATGGAGAATTAAAATTTTCCCAAAAAAGATTATATTCTTCAGAAAGTGATAGGGTTAGAACAATTTTCAATGCTCGATGGGTTCTTAAGGTAAAATCAGATTGTAGGGAACAAAAAAGACCATGTAGTAATAGTAAGACAACATTTAATACAAGTTGGGGAACATTCATGTATGCCAAAATTTCATTTTCTCTAATGAATGCAAGAGAAAATTTTAAAAGGGCAATGGATTTGACATTTTTGGATGAAATAAATAAATTTATTGTTATTTATCATGATGATATAACAATGTTTCCCAAATCATATTCTCAACATTTCAAACATTTGAGACAAATATTATAGAAATGTAGAACATACAGGATTTCACTCAATCCCAAAAAGGCAATGCTTGCAGGAGGGAAAGTTGGTTGGACATATTGTATCAAAATATGGAATCGGGATTGATCCTCAGAGTGTCAGCAATTCAAATTATTGGTTTACCACAGACTAAGAAGGAGATAAAATATTTCTTAGGAAGGATTAATTTTTTGAGGAGATTTATACCAAAATATGCATAAATAGTTAAATATATAAAAAATATTCTTACGAAATACCAGGAAGTGAAGTGGAATTCTCACTATAGATTTTCATTTCCTAAAATAATAAATCCCTTATGAAGGCACTGTTGTTGGAAAGTCCTCATTACACAAAACCATTTAGTATATTTTCATTTGCCTCAGATACCATATTTGTTGCTGTTTGATTACAAATGTATTGTGATATTTTTCAACATCCTATTACATTTTCTAGCAAGGTTGTAAGGGGTGTTCAACTAGGATATGATATTATAGAAAAGAAAGCACATGCTTTAGTTCCAACATTAAAATTTCTTAGAAATTATGTATTACATTAAAAAGAAAAACTTATGTGAGAAATAATGCAGTTAAGATATTATGCACTCAGTCAAACAACGATGGAAAAGGAGGAAGATGGATACTGGAAATAATATTTTTTTTTGGAAATCAAGCCAACAAAATTGGTAAAATTTTAATGATTAGAAAAACTTCTTGCAGAGTCTATTGAAAAAATTTAGGTATGAATTCAACAATGAAGCTTTCAAATTTAGTGTAAGAGACGAATCCAAAAGAACCTTTTGTTGAATAAAAAGATAATAATTCACAGTAACCTTCACAAGGTTTAGTCACAAAAAAAAATTCACAGAATTATTTTCTAAAGATCAATGAACAAATTCTCTTATCCTATTTGGAGCAGGGAATTTCTTTTTTTGCATAATTTTCATTTTCCTCCTTAGTTTGATAGAAATAAATCCATATCTCGCAAACTAAAGTCTATTAAATACTAAATAATCAATGAGAATCTATATTGGAAGGACTTTGAGGATGTTTTTACTATGCCTATCTGAAAGTGAAACGATAGGGACCGTGATAGACCAGTTTGGTGAAGGAGTTTTTCGAGGAAATTATGCACGAAGAGAAACAACACATAAAATTTTGAGAGCTAGATTTTATTGGTTAAAACTATTTTCTCAAGCTCGAATCAAGGTTAGAGGTTGTGTCCCTTGTTATATTTTTGTAGGTGAATAAAAATTTCATTCCTTTCCTTTATTTCCTCTATTCCTTGAAGCACCTTTTATGTAGTGGGGGATATATTTCATTAGAGAAATTAATCCCACATCAATTAATCTCGATAGATGGATAATTCTCTTTAGAAAAGCACCCATGACCTTTCTGCTAAAAGAAAAAAACGAACCCCTCTTCCCTGCTTGCTTGATGTTTGGGGGGGATTGTTTGAGTACATGGATAGATGTAGTTAATGGCAGATCCACTCCCTGGAAATCCGACTCTGGTTTCTGCCAAATTTCCATTGCCGCCAGTTTCCTTTTAAGTTACTACCATTTTATCCATCACGAAATTTCATTACCACCAATAGTTATTTTCATTAATTCATATTATTGCTAAATATCATTTTTATTTCACTCTCATTTTTTTATCCAAATTTATTTCCTTTTTTACTCTTTGTCAAACACGTTATAGTAGGGGAATAACGATGTCATGTTTGAGTAGTTTGAACCAATCATCTGCAATTGGTTTTCATGTATGAAAACCACTTTATCCATCACTAAATTTCATTACCACCAATATTTATTTTCATTAATTCACATTATTGCTAAATATCATTGTTATTTCATTCTCATTTTTTTATCCAAATTTCTTTCCCTTTTTACTCTTTGTCAAACACGTTATAGCAGGGGAATAACAATGTCATGTTTGAGTAGTTTGAACCAATCATCTGCAATTTGTTTTCATGTATGAAAACCATTGTTATTCCATATTACCCCTAGCTGAAATTTCAAAGGTAATCTTATTTTCTTTTTTCCTTCATTTCACATTGAAAAATTGAGTTCATAGAAAGGAAAAACCATTAAAACTCAGTCTAAAAACCAACCTCGTTCTACTTTAGTAAAACTCAACGAAATCTATTTAATTGTTAGACAATCTAAGATTGTGAAAAAAAGTGTGAATTTTACCTTTACGAACTAGAGAATTGGGCATTCCAAAGGTTCCCAGATAACCCATAATTCTTCTGTTTGGGAGTCCTTCATTTCCCAATTTTGTTTTCCACAACCCATAATTTTCTTGAGTTTGTTGTACATTGTTCAGATAGATACTGACGAAGTGAGGGAATGATTATTTATAAGAATGAAGATCATTTACTTTATGTTACCTTTGAGTCAATTTTACATTCCATACTGGCTATTACTCCTAGTTCTCTTCATCCATTATCCAATAAGGTATTGCTGGAAATCCATCATACATTAACTCCTCACCAAATAGATTTTGTATTTGAATCCTTTTTACTAGAACGAGGCATCATTCCCCAACACAACCTTCCTTATCCTTCGAATATTTTCCCAAAGGTGTCCAAACAAATCATATCTATGTTACATTTCTTATTAGGGCATGAAAATCATGAAGTTGTAGACGGAGTAGTGTTGGGTTTTTTGTCAAATCTATCACTAGAAAATGAGCCTTCCATTTTATTGAATTTTAATTGTTTTCTTTTAGACACCATTCATAAGAATTTTTCAAAATTTTGAATTCAATGGTCATTTAAACATCATATTAGTCTATTTTTTCATGTATTATGAGTTAGACAAGTTCCTTGAAGTACAATCGCAAAAATAGGATATTTAGGGAAATCAATGGCCAGCCTTACACTAGACTTATTTAGTTAGAAAAAACACTAAATAATTTTCTTTTGGAAATTTTGTGTGCCAATTTGTGTTAGTATGCTTTATTATTTTAAACAATGGAGAAGTCCCAAGAATTCTACGAAAGGTAAAGTGCACTTTATAACTTAGCGAACAAAGTCAGTTAGGTGACTAGTATTCATATAAAATATTTACAGAGATCAAAATGTATGGATGTGAACTCCCTCCATATTGTTTGCCAACATTTTTTTAAATCATAATTTTTTCACTTGAGTTTAGTAGACAAAATTTTAATGTAGATGAAATGTATTTCTTTCAAAAAAAAAAAAATTGTTTTCAAGCATAAGGCATAGGTTTTGTTTCCAACACTAGGGTATTTGATAAATAGGTTGAATTCATGTTATCAAAAATTAGATTTACAAACATAATGATTTAGTGTTATGATCCAATTGGGAATATTTCTACTATCATAATTCAACAAGGTTTTACTTCTTATGCTCATTCACCAAAACCAAATATTGAAAGGTATGCCAATAAAGAAACATGGGAGGAAGGTACCCTATAAGAGTTATCAAAAGAAAAAGAGGTAGAGAAGAAAATAAAACTTATTTTTTTAGAAACTCCCATCAAAGAAAAAATAATTCAAATGTTTTATTGATGATGTTCCATACTCCACTTAAAATTTAGAAGGAACAACATTCATAGTTTAAAAAGGATCAATTTATTAATACAGGAGGACTATAACACAATTAAATGCCTTTGGATTTCGAATTCAGGTAAGCATTGATGTAGTGCATTCTTAAATTCATTTTTTCTTGTCTCTTTCCTGCAATAAAGTTTGAGTATAAGATCTCACATTATATTCCATGTATGATATGCATGTGGTGTTCAAATTAGCATAACATTTATATATTAGTCATGGGAATGTAAATATTGTAAACTAACCCTTTCATATATTAGGACAAGTTCAAATTATGGAAGACAAAATCCTATAATACGTATATAAGAACTAACTTTGGATACACATGCCTGTGAACAATGAACTTGAAAATATATAGTCTTACACAACTACACTAGCAATACAGTAATTACTTGGTACTTTGAAATTGTTGTCCTAATTATTGTCTCTCATTTTGAAAGAATATGGGCTTAATTTATGAATTTAAATTAAATTCTATAAATATTCGTGGATCTCCAAATCCAAGGTAACAATTTAATTGTTTAAGTGTACAATTTTGTCTTCTATTGTCTATGAAGGAAGTAGTTTTTAGGAAAATTTTAATGTAATTTATATTTTAGAAACACTTTCTCTAGAAATGAATTGGCTAGGCTGCAATACTATGAGGAATGATATTGCTTAATATTTTTAGATTAGGAGGGAAAATCTATGATTAAATTTGGCTAATTTTTTTGTTGTTTTATGTAGTGACAAAATCATAACCTATTTGATACAAGTTCAATAGGATATCCTTTAAGAAGTTCTAGAAGAATCATCTTAATATAGTGAGATTAATTGTGATGTGCTTCCACGTAATAAAACAAAACTACTCACACAAAGAGAAGCAAAATGGTCTACAAGAGCTTGACATGCATTGTAGTTCACTTTTTAGCAAACACTTTGAACTTCCATCTTTCTTTGGACTAACTGTGGCATTATTGGATATTTGTTTTGGCAACTTATCATCTATTAGTCTTTCTGCAAACCTTTTTCTTTTTCATTTTCATCTACACTCTTCCTTGTATTGTTCCTTGGTTTAGATTCCACATTTTCCTTGTTAAGAGTGAGTGACCTGATTAAAATGTTGGTTGGATCTGTTCGGATCACTTGATCCTCTAGGGGTTTCGTGCCACAATCACAAATATATACTCACAACCCATCTATCTTTGGAGGAGGAATATTTGGGTTAAGAAGAAGCCCCAACAAGAAAGACCAGTCAAATATCATATTGCCATTGCAATTCGAGTATCCCAAGTTGTGAAAAATATTAATGCTTAAAAACTCTCTACTACCTTGAAAATATGAATAAATATGAAAATAATTGACATATACCATACACATGAAAAATAATAGGCTTCATCATCAATCACTAACAACATCAATATCAACATCACTAACAACCCCCCCCCCCCCCTCCCCTTCCTCGACATTGATGACAACATAAACATTGCTTAGTCTTGTTGATTTGGTCCTCCCCCTTTAGTATTTCTCCTTATTTATCATGGACTATTTATTACCTCGCCCTTTGAAATCAATGGAAATGGGTTGAAATGTATTCAAATTCATTACTTAAGACTCTCGAGCATCTACACTCGTAACTTGTAACTGCTATAGCTCGTAGGCTAGGTTCCCTGACATCTACTTTGCCTTACAGGTCCAACACATAAACTAAAAAGTAGAGAAAATTTATTTGTTTTGGAATCCACATACATAAAATCTCTATTGTTATTACCATTTTGTAACTACTCTGACTATAGAGCCTATACCTCATGTCTTCCCTTACAGCTTCATCTCTAACATTAGTTTCTCTACCTTCCACTTTCGATTATGAGATTATGTAACTATAGTGGACTAATAGAATATGTTATTATTTCAATGTATACTATGTTATGTTTAGCCTTCAGTCTACCAGTATCAGGCTATGTATTGAAAAATTATATGTCAATTTGTGGTATGTAACACTCTAGGTCATACTATTTAATGCTTCCACATGTCCATAGACTATTCTACACAGGTCCATAAGCATATTCTCATTCTCTTTTCTCTTGATTATTTTATCACTTATGGTTGGGGAATTCTCTCCCTTTGCTCATTCATTCTTGCAAAGACATTTAAGCATGGATTCTCTTGTGAAGGGACTGTTATTGTTGTTTATTCATGTTGTGTATTCATTCTCATGAAGCACTATTAATTGTGACTTATGAAGATGAAATTGGCCCAAGTTTTGTGGCTCTACTTAAGTTGTTTAAGTGTTATTTCCAGCAGTAGTGCAACTTTGAAATGCTTCAACATTTAACTTTCAGAAAATCATTTCTTCTGCTTGTTTGACGTCATTGTCATGTATTTTTTACAGATGTTGCTGTTGTCAAACTAGTACAATAGGTTCAACCCCCCTGTGACTAATGCATTTTGTTGTTGTTGCGAGTAAATCTCTCCGCCAATATATATAATGGTTGTTGTTGTAATTCCAATGACTGTTCTCATTGGATTCATCAAGTGACCATACATGAATGATGGTTGAGTTTAATATTTTCTAGAGGACCAATGAACATCTAGTGATTAGAAATTTTTTCTAGGAATGTACTATTGAATAGCTTGGTCAAAGCAAGAGATTGATGATGTTATGGTGTGTGTCCAGAGTTAAGGATTTAATTTTGATTGAGTTGTTAATATCTATGTCTCTGAAGTGTGATGCTTGGTGTTTTTTTACCTGTCCACCCCTAGTTCCTGATCCATCATTATAAAAAACTACTAGTTACAATTTCCCTTTTAATTCAATACCAAGATTTTGAGTTTCAAGTTTCCCTACTTCTTGAATCTTGTCATTGATAGCTTCCATCTCATTAAGCCCACATTACAGTGCATTTTGAGAAGCCTTTCCTCCTTGTGAAACTCAACAATATTATATCAATTATATATCCTTCCTTAAGAAATTTGTCCTCAGATTCCACCTGCTACATTTTATCATTTTTGTGCACTCTAATCTAATCGAGGAATCACAAAGTTCTTTAATTTTTTCATGGATTTGGCCTTTAAAAAATTATTTATTTTCTTCCTTCTCTTTTACAAATTGAAATTTTTTACAAATATTTGATTCACGTGCTTGAGTCTCCACTTCATTGCACATTCTTGCCTCTATTACTTGTCCCATCCACGTGGAATGAAAGTTGACCAAGTTCATTTTCCATGTGTTCAATTCATATCCATCCTTTAAACATTTGTAGTATATATTCACAATGCACACCATTCATTAATAACATTCAATTCACAAGCTTACTGACTAATTGTAGTTAGATATTTGTTTCAGTGAAATTACAAAATAAATTCATGGGTGTTGGCAGCCTCTATTATCTCCACATCAGTTGCATTATATTTACCATACACAATGTTCTCCTAGATGCTCCTAAAAAAAGAGTTTTCTCCTTCCCTACAAGAGCTATGTTTTGTCTCGGAGACTGGAAAATGAAGCTCCTTATATCTTTGCCATATGTGAGTACTATCCCTTTCACGAGATCATAGAATCTCTTTTTGAATTTGAGGATGGTGGACTTACCACACCCGCTCTTTCCAATTAGTGTGGCGATACTCCCTGCATTAATTCTAAGGTTGAAATTTCTCAAAATAATGGTATTTAAATGAGATGGATAAGTAAATTCCACATTATTAAATGCTAAAGGGCGGTGGTATTTTTCAAGGTTAACCTCGTTGTGGTCATTTGGATCTATAGCATTATTTTTGCCAAAAAATTCAAACATAGACGTGACAACATCAAACCTTTTCGCTAGGTCCAAAGTTATACTTCTAGCATCTGCTATCATATGAAAAAATCTTCCAAAACTAAAATGGTTCAATAGAAAAGAATGAGAACTGATAAATATTTGGGATATAAGCCTTTGTCCATACCAAACCTCAAAAGACCAGTAACATATTTCAAAAAACTTAGAAGTTCCCAAGATAAACATGACAACATCAGAGTCTCAGTCCCTTTGGCTAGGTCCAAAGTTATACTTCCAACATTTGCTATCATATGACCCAATATTCTAAAAATAAAATGGTTCAATAAAAAAGCACGAGAATTGATAACTCTTTGGGCTATAAGCCTCCATCTGTACCAAAAATTAAAAGGGAAATAACGTATTTCAAAATACTTAGAAGTTACAATGACCAATCTTGTATAATATCACTGCTTATTACAACTCCTTTTCACTTCTTAATTTAAATTATGTCTATAATTGAATTCAAGAGCATTGAGATAGAATATTTTAGGTCCCAACTGTATCAAAATGGGATGCATTTGAATATAAACCAGGAACGATGTCTATGTTTAGATGAAATTCAATGGTTCTTCCAAAGCTGACATCGTAGACCACATAGGGTGTTTTTTAGAGTTAGTTGTTTTATTTATGTGTTTAGCACTAGTTTTATGACTATTTCTCTCATTTCTTTGTATCGAGGTCTAGTTTTAAGTTTGTGAATATACAAACCTTTGACCAATAATTTGATTATGTCAACTCAAATGACTGCTTTGTCCATAATTGAGAAAAAAGATCAGATATTGTTCTTTGAAATAAAATTTAGAGCACCTTTTTTTAAGGGTGAAATGTCTCATAAGTAATTTGGATTGAAATATACTATTGAAAATATGATATCTCCTTTATCTTAGTGACATAGGACAAAAATACAACTTCATGGAGTGTGAGGTGTAATTTGGAAACATAATTTGCATTTTGTAGGTCTTAAAGTTTATTCCATCTATATTGTAGGAGTATTTTCATGTTTTTTGGCATTAAATAAAAATTTTCATCCAATGTTTAATATGATTAATTGGGAGGAAATTACATTAATTAAAATATTACATAGTGCTAAGTTGATCTTATGATATGTTGGTTTTCTTTGGCAGGTTTGAATCAAGCTATTGAAATGGTTTCATATTATCCCTCATTGCAAGAAAGGGTTAGGTGCACTGCAATATTGCATACCTACAATACTCCAACAGGCATGAAATAATCAATACAAAGAACTTCGGGGATGACACAAACAATGCATTGTTGGTGAAATTGAGGGTGTAGAAGATGGTGATGTCATCATAGAAGAGGATCAAATAATAGGTTGTATGTTTTAGAAGCAAAATAAGGAATCTCGATGAAAGGCTTGAGGGAAATATGACCTCAGGTTTAGGAATATTCAAAAATGATGAATGCCTAAGATCAAAACTTCCAAAATCCCTCACTTTTGATTGATGTGTTTATTCTAGGGTTCAAAGTGAGGTAAGGATGACTCATTCAATGAAAATATTCAATTAAAGTGTGAGCTTTGGGAGAAGCTAGGGTGAGTTTCCATGAAAAAATATTTGAGAGAAATACTATAAGAGACTAAGGGTTGAGAGATATACCTTTGTAAAGGCTCATCTAATGATCACTTATAGTTAAGAGAAAAAGTTTTGAATGATGAAATAAAAAATGAAAGCCTTCAAGAAATCCCGAAGTCAAAGGAGCTTCAAGGGTTCCCTTTTGGTGTGATAGCTAGGGCATCAATTTATTTGAAATTCCACCATTGGAATTTGTTCAAAATTGGAGGATTCCTAGAGCTCTAATCTAGCCTAGGAAGAGGTGCTTGCTTAAGGTCCTTTTGCTATTTTTACGCACCTTATCCTTTGTTATTTTAGTCTCTAGGTATCATAATATTTTAGAGAAAATAAACCTTTATTACCACACCTTGTACATGAGCATCTTCTTGGAAAATCCTCATGATGGAATTCAACCTAGCCATATAAGCAAGTTTGCTTTTCTTCATGAAGTCGAATTAGACCTAGTTTCATCAACACATTCTAATTATTATAATGAGAAAGGTAAAGTTTAAGAGGTGATTCAGTCAAAAAAAATTATTATTTGTAGCTTTCATGTTTCAATCATGCAAACAGTGAACATTCTTGGAGAGGGTGTGCTTAAGGAGGATCATTCTAGGCAATGTTTTTATTTCATCCATACAAACAAAAATCAATAGATATTTATGGTTCCTAAAGGTAAACAAAAAGTTATTACAAAGGGGGCACCATATTGAACTATTTTGAGAAGGTTGGAACTTCATAATAAGAAAAAAATAGATATCATGGAGAAGTAATGACATCAATTTTAATTTAACATGAAAAGGGGGGAAATCAACTGTATCATATAGAAGGGTTTTTGGCCTTATATTTTATTTATGTATGGATTCTACAATTTGTGTTGTAGATTATACATAACGCTGCCTTCCCGTAAATTATGATTCTCCTAGTATGCCATTTTTGAAAAGAAAACTGGTAAGCTTGAGTCTAAATTTTGTTCGGATGTTAATCATTTTCTTTACCATTAAATATCAAAAAGCTTAAATTGAAATTAGACGATGCATTCATAAACCAAATCAATTCAAAAATATAAGCAATGCTAACCATTTAGAGAGAAGAATTTTGATCTTCTTGGCTGAAGAATCCACCAATATTTGTTAAGAAAATAATACTATTGCAAAGTAGTGCCTAAAAATCTATCACCTTACATCAATATTAAAATATCAATGTGTTTGTAGAATGCTTTGATTGTATGTAGCAGGAAAGTACCTATAAAAAAAATCAATGATAACAAATAACTTGAAACAGGGTATTTGTTTTAAGGTTGGCTTCAGCCTTGAACATGTAAACTATAAGATTTTTTGGTTTGACCACTCAGTGCAGGGCTTTCTTTGGCTTTCTTTTATTTTCGGATTCAAAAAATTTTCTTTACATTCTTAATTTCGAGCTAATTTCCAGCAAACTAACTAACAACGACTGCGTATTAGGAAGGGCCTTTTGTTGAAGTTGCACATTTAATCCACCACTTATTAGGCAGGGTTTTTATTGAAATTTCCCATTTAATTTTTTCTTCCCATGATTGTGTATACTTTTGGTGGTGATTTGTATTGGGATAGAACAGTGTGTAATAAAATTCTTCAGAGACTGTGTAAACTTTCAGTGTGAATCAGTGTTCTTCTTCACAGATCATGTCAGACTGTGTAAGCTTTCAGTGTTCCATAAACTAGTGATTTGTATTGAATATAACACTTTGAACAAATAAAAAGTAGCATCCAGCTCACAAACATAATTAAAACATAATTCTTTGTTGAAAACTTAGTACAATTTGTTCCGCAGAGATAGGTGCAGAGCTTTGATCATAAGTACTGCAGAACCATTTAGGTGCATAAGTGCAGATCTTTGATCCTAAGTAGTGGCCCTTTGTAGGGGGGCGCTTTGCGTGCTTTATAGAACCATTTAGGTGCATAGGTCTAGGGCATTGATCTTAAGGAGTGGCCCTTTGCAGGGGGCGCTTTGCAGAACCATTTAGAACCATTTACGTGCATAGGTGCAGAGCTTTGATATTAAGCAGTGGCCCTTCGCAGGGGGCACTTTGCAAAACCATTTGAAGGTATTCTATGTGTTTGGTATGCATTTATCACAGGAACATTCGTAGGAACGCTCCATTTCTAAGCTCTATGATTCCAACTCCTTCAACTACATTGATGATAATTCTCATCAGTTCTTCACCCAGGGAAGAAAGCCACGGAAGGAAGCTAGTTCTACAGCGGCACAGGGATAGAAGGCTTAGGGACAATAATTACAGCGTGACGGAAAGCATAATGACAATTGTTATAGTGTAGGGGACAACAGAAGTCGTGGGAGACATAAGCTGTGGACAATAATTTTTATTTTTTGATCTATTGTTACTTTGGAAACCATATTTTTCAAACATTTTAGCATATCATTTAATATTTAGTACATGTAAAAGTGAAAATTTCAAAAATTTCATGGTTTGCTCTTACTTATAATAAGTTTAGTATAAGATGATAATTGTAGTGATTAGTCAATAGAAATAATTTATGTATTTGATTGGTTGAAAATCCAATAAAAAAATGTAGTGGGACATAATATATAACAAAGCATACCTTATAAGTTTTAAAGTATATTGATTTATGTGCAAAGACTAATACACTATATCCATTTTGATTACTATAGTCCTATGCCGAGACTAATAAACAAAATCATAAAAACAAATATGAAAAGACATAAAATTCAGCCTATTCAATAGAACAAAATACATAACAAAACAGATAGTTCATCATTTCAAAAAATAAGTCAGAATAACTCAATGTTTCAAATAATTGATGCGGTGCACCTTCAAGCATAGAAAATTTTAATAGATCATCGATATTCATCAGATTGTTATCACATCTGAATCTTAAATAAAATTTGGATTATTTGATAATGCAAAGGTAAAATAAAATAAAGAATTCAGGAGTCATAAATCATTCACACAGAATTATTGTGATACGACTTCTCATAGAATATTTTCATATTGCATTATATATTTTTTAAATAAATTAAAAGTAAATTTACTAATACAATTGGATACACTTATACCTCTCTTCGAAATAAGGAACGTATTTGATTGAACTTAGTGTTTGACTGTAAAAATGTAGTGTTTGAATTTTGAAAGTCTGTGATGACACTAAATCAAAAACTTTGCTTCCCTAAAAACTCTGGCAAGGAATTTACAAACTAATCCAAATATTGACGTCGCCTTCGCCCTCCTCTTTTTATCCTTCTTTGTTTTTCTTTTTGTTCTGATTATGTAAGGAATTTCCACACTTCTCCACGATTGAATATTCAACCAACCATTTACGTTGTGCTCATGGAAGTAATTTTTACACTTACCATATCAACAAATTTCACGAGAACAGTCAATCAGCGACAAACGTCTGACACTTGCAGCCCATTGGCACAGTTATCCACGAGAATAGTCCATCAACCACACAAATTAAGCTCATCGAAGTTTTTTCACATTTAACATATCAACAAATTTCATGAGAACAGTCAATCAGCCACAAACGTCGGGCTCTTGCAGCGAATTGGCACAGTTACCGCCACAATAGTCAATCAACCATAGACGTTGTGTTCATGGAAGGAATTTTCACATTTACCAAACCAACAAATTTCGCGAGCACAGTCAATCAGCCACAAACGTCAGGCATTGGCACAGTTATCCACGAGAATAGTCCATCAACCACAGACTTTCTGGTCATGCAAGGATTTTTCACACTTACCATATCAACAAGTTTCGTGACAAAAGTCAGTCTGCTACAAACGTCAGGTTAGCAACGAGAATAGTCTATCGACCACAGACGTTGTGATCATGCATAAAGTTTCCACACTTATCGACGATTGACATTCATGTTATGGGTTTCCATGCTTATCGCATAACACTTTCTTTCTTTTCTTTTCTTTTTTTAAGAAATTGTGCATTCACATCTATTTTAACTTTGGTATAATTCTATCATACTAGGGATCAAATCTCTTGACATGTAAACCTCTTTTAAAGTTAAGAGAGATTTTATCTCTTAGAGCTTGATAGGTCCAAGGTTAAGATAGACTTATGCTACATTTTATATACATACATACCTTGTCTAGGGTGGATCCATCTCTTCCTTTCTCTCTCTACCCTCCTCGTTTCCTCTCTCTCTTTCTTTCTCTCCCACCTCCCTTTGGCTCCCATCTCTCTCTACTCTCCATCTATGTCACAATCCCCACGTCTCTCTCTTTCTCTCCCCCCAACCATCTCCTCTATGTCTCCATGACTCTCTTCCCTTTCTCTCCCTCTCTCTCTCCTCTCGTCTTTGCCTTCCCTTCTCTCCCTTCTCCCTTTCTCTCCATCTCTCCATTTTCACTCCCTCTCTATTTACATCTATCTCTCTATGTATTTGTTCTTCCCTAACTCTCTCACCCCCTCCAACTCTAGTCTCCCCCTCCATCTCTTTCTCCCTCCTCTCCTCTCCTCTCTCTCCCTCTCTCTCATCCTTTATCTCTCTCCTCATCACTCTCTCTCTCTCTCTCTCTCCACCCCCCATCTCTTTTAGTGTATCCCTCCCTCTCTCCTTCTCTCATCCCCCCACCACCCCTCCTCTCTCTCTCTCTCTCTCTCTCTCTCTCTCTCCATGATGGAGAATTTTCACTCTATGTAATCAATCAATGCTATATTTACTATCTAAAATATTTTACATTTTAATTTTTTATCTTGAAATGTGCTATGTTTTTTTTCCATGTGTTATTGATAAGCCATGGTATTGTAATAAAAAATATTTACAAGTTAATAATATCCATAGTAAAGTGGGAATTGATATCCATGGTTAAGAAACTTGTTATATTGTAAGTATCAAGTTTTATGTGCTTATTAATTAAATTTAAATATGGTTATGGAATCATTATTGGAGTCGAACAATTTATTTGTGTGTTGATCACTACTAGTTTAGCATTGACCAATGTAAATTATAATGATTAACTTTGAAATATATATATATATATATATATATAATTAAAAAATAAATCAAAAATTTGATTGGACCATAACCTAAAGGCCTTATTGGAGCCTTTGCACAATATAATGCCATGTGGGTAAGTGTCTTACATATTTAATGCCATAATTTATGGGTATGGTTGCAATGTTCGGATTTTTAGATATTTGTGTAGTGATTTTTTATTCTTAACCTTTGTAGGAAAACTATCCAAAAATCAAATACTTCAAAGTAACTTATACTCATGTAAATAACATATCTACTATCAATTACTTCCCACCAAATTTTATGAAAATTCTTCTACTTCAGCAAGCAATTTAATTATTCATTTCACATCTCAATTTATTAGTTATTTTCAAAGAAAGACTAGAATGATTTGACTGTCAACAATTATTCTTTGCATAAAAAACAGATAGGAATAAGATGTAAAAATATGCCCACAAAAAATTAAGCAGGTACTTCTACTTGATTATGCAAGTTCTTCTACTTGACCAAGAAATTTAATTATTCACTTCACATCTCAATTTATTAGTTACTATCAAAGCAAGACTATAGAATAATTTGTCTATCAACAATTATTAATTTAGCATCGACCAATGTAGCTTATAATTATTTATGTAATTTATTCCAAAGCCTAATGTATAACTTGAGTTGGAGGGGCTAATCTACCCTACAAATCAAAATTACAATATAACAAATTGAATTTTATTGTTATTATTGTTAGCATTTTATTATTAAATGAGTCAAGATTTAAATGTTCACATTACAACATCTCGACCATACTCAGCTCTATCTTACTTTAAACCTTATATTATTTTTAATTGAGTCGACATATAAATGTTAAATGTTAACCATTTACACTTACACATCTACCCCTATACTGTGTTGCTGAGTGCCTATTGACACAACTAGAATATTGAGTATGAAATAATTGTCCATCACGAACATTGGATAATGATTCCCACCACTTGTATAAACCACCAATGTCATTGAAGAACAATATGTTACCAAATACCTACCGATATATTCCATTTATTTTTTATTTTTTCTAGGATTTTGAAATATATAATGATTTTATAACATTCCTTCTTACACTACTAATCCCATTCCCACTAAGGAAAAAAATTCAAATCACCTGCCAATCTACTCCATACACCATTTTTCATAGACTCATATGGAACTATAAAAGAAATAATGATTCCTGACATTTTTTCTAACAAACGATCCCATTTTTGTTCAAGAAGGCGTGCTTAGATACCTACCCATATAAATCATTATACGTTGTTGGAACTATAAACAAGAGAATGGTTTATGCCACTCTTTTAGACCACGATTTTCATTCATTAAGGTGTTCCCAGGTACTTAACTTTCGACTTCATTTCTTTATAGGAATTGTTGGAAAGAGATAATGATCCCAATAATATGTTGTAATAATAAGGGATGTATTGCTTCAACAATGTAAAAACCATTTTTCCAAATTACCATTCCCTGTCCATTATTGGACTTAGATTTCCATATTTTATTTCAAAGATATCACTACCCATTCATTAATGGATTTGTTATCCTTGTAGTCTTAAATATACATCTTATGATCCTCAAGAGACATCCTCTCCTGTAGAGAATTTTGAAGAACAACCTAAGCCCATTGGTTTACCCCCAAGAGTCTAAGATCTTATTGAAAAATGTGTAGATCTTCAAACTACTTTGTTAGTTGAAAAACTTTAATATTTTCGTATTCCTGTGTTAGATACTGAAGATAAAATTCCTCTAAAAGGAGGTCTACGATTCTGGAAATTGTTGAGCATTAAATTGAGCTTGAGGATCCCTTTTCTCTTTTACAAATTGGAAGAAATTTTAAATTTTATATTAATCATTTGTTTCTCGAATTTCAACGGATTGTTTTTCCTGAAATACAAGATCCAAGTATTCCACCTTAGTCTCAAAAGAAACCTCCAACTCCAAAAAAAAAAAATCTACAAAAAAATCATCCGTCTAGAAAATAACCTACTGCATCTACTTTACAAAAAACAATGGTTGGAATTGGGCCTATCATAAATGATAAATATGGAACACTAAGGTTATTTTCTCAAGCTCAACAACATGAACTTCCTGATGTATACTAAAAATTTCTCCCAAGATATAATGTAAAACTATAATTAGTGAAAAATATCATTTATCAACTTTCCCTTATTTTGCATACAATTTAAATGTTGAACATGAAGATGTTTATATGAAATTATTTGTACACTCCTTAGAAGGAAATATAAGAATTTGGTTTAGATACATACAAGAAATTTCCTTTCATAGTTCGAGGGATTTAACAAATATTCTTATCAATCAATGGGAAATTAATAAATAACTTGTTTATTAATTAATGATTTTGAAGCCACAAAAAGAGATCGTGGAAAATCAGTATCCAATTTTATTAAGAGATTTAATAAGGTCTATAATAAAACTCCAGTAAATATTAAACCTTCAACCACAACTTCAAAAGCTATATTTTCTAAAGCTTTTGATGATGATTTTTCACTTATGCTAAAAAAAAATGAAATTAGAAACTTTAGTAGATATACAAACAGATCCTATTGAGGATGTAGCTAAAAAAGTTGGTTCAAGAAAGTTAAAGGAAAATTATAAAAAGGCGGAGAAGAAAAGAGCAAAACAAGAAGTAGGTTCTTCAGAAGAAACAAAACGGGAAAGATAAAATGATTTATCAAATCACTAGAATATTGAGGAATTTATCAAATAGAATGTCCAAAGTGCAAACTCAACCTACAGAAGTGAAGGAAAATGGAAGCATTCCATCAGTGCCATATATATAAGACTTTTCTAACTGGAAATTATACAAGGAGACCAGAGGAATATTGATCAACATATTCAACCACCTTTATTGATTGATGATTATGATATTGAGGAGGTAGCATAGATTTCAGATGATGTCAATTGTCTTGTAGTTCAACCTTTTGAAAGTGATATTATTCTTCTAAGTGAAAGCCAATCATTTTTCAAAATGTTAATTCTTCTCAAATATCTAAGTATCATGAATTATCTAAGTTTTTAATTAACGAGTGTAATAAAATATTTGATTTGAGGCCATGAAAAAATTCAATTAAATAACCAAAGAAACTAACTTTTGATGTTCCTCATGAGAAATGTAGAGATCCTTCAACTATTTATTTTCCCCCATTCATACGAACATTATAAGTTATAGAAAATCACTATTTGTTTCACTCTCGAAGAATAATTAGAAAATGTAAAGATTCCAATTCCTTTATCAAAGTTAACAAGAAGTCGATAATATTGAAAAGTAACTAAGTGGATTCAATCTTCAAGTACAAATGAAAAAGGTGATGTTATTAGCATGCAAGATGAGAAACCATCAGTCATGTCTCGTCCGAATATTGATGTTCTTGAAGAGGAAATACCACATTTATTTGTGACTTTGAAGGTGTATGATTTTTGGCTTTACAGTCGCATGTTCGATTATGGAGCCTCTCACAACTTAATGCCAAATTCAATCATGTACAAATTAGAAATACATATAGCATGCACTTATCATGATATTTACTCTATTGACTCTAAACAAGTACAATGTTTGGGGCTAATTAAAGATTTAGTAGTATCTGTAGCTCAAGTCAATGTAAAAATGTGGTGATGGATATTGTAGTAAGAGATATTCCTTATATTTTTGAAATGTTATTGTGAAGAACTTGGTGTGCTAAACTTGGAGGCAGTTTGCAGATGGTTAAGTCATATCCCACCATTCCAATTTTTGGAGGTGAAATTTTGAGACTCTACAGGGAAGCCAAATTTGTAAATATTTTTTGTAATGCAATTCATATATTCAATCACCCTATTTATGTTGTTCATCAATATTTAGGGTGTTTTATTCTAGATATGAATAATGATTATAATGTGCAGAATAAAGCTAAGAGTTTTGTAAATATCATTGATTCTTCATTAAATGACATATGGAAATACATTTCGATGGAAAATCATATATATAAGGATGAGGGGATGGAATTATATTTATTTCAACTACACATGATATTATTAGTCAATCTTTTAAAAATTGGAATTTGAAGTGACTAATAATGTTTTAGAGTACGAGGAATTAATTCTTGGGCTTCAAGCAGCTAAGAAGATGAAAATTAAAATGTTAGATATGTATGGAGATTCAAAATTAGTAGTAAGGCATGTCAAAAATCATGCTAGAAAAGGAATCATAGATTGAAGTTTTATAGAAATGAGGTTGGGATTGTATTGAGAATTATTTTCAAGCATTCAACATTTCTGCTATACAAAGAGAAGAAAGTGCAACCATTGATTTTTTAGAAGCTTTAAAAATTAATTTTAAAGTTCCCAATACTTTTTGGTTACAATATAAGATTGAATTCAGAAGTAGGCCTTCAATTACATACTATCTCAAACATTGGTATACCTTTTAGGATGATGAAACAATAAAGAAATTCATAGAATTAATTGAAGAATTTGAGATCAAGAATTAGATGAAGATATAGAGAGTGATGTTGGCCATCAATATGGGAAATTAAAATACCAAATTCTAAATCATAATATCATTAAATTATTAGATAATTATAATCCAAACGACCTGATTCCATTACAGATTTGTTTTGGTGAAAATGATCTCCCCACTTACGTAGCCGTAAAGTTCCAACAAGATGATCTCGAAGAATGCAATATTAGTACATCGAATAAGATCAAGAACATTAAGCTCACAATGTTGTTACCTCAAGAAATGAAATAAAAATATTTGAGCATTTTCAAATAGTATATAGATTCTTTTGCATGAAAATATGCGGATCTTAAAAGATATGAAACTTCTATTTTATAACACAACATCCCTTTAAAGTCCAATACAAATCCATTCAGAAAAAGGTTGAGTTATGTTAATCGAACTATTTGACCTATAATTCTAGAAGAGATTAAAAATTTGTATGATGCAAAGATAATTATTCCTTTAAGGTACTCAAATTAGATTTCAAATCTAGTTTCTATTAGAAAGAACAATTGGGATAGAATATTATGTGTGGATTTATTGAAACTAAATAAGGTGTACTAGATGGAGAATTAAAATTTTCGCAAAAAGGATTATTTTCTTCAGAAAATGGTAGGGTCAGAACAATTTTGAATGCTTGATGGGTTCTTAAGGTAAAATCAGATTGTCGTGAACAAAAAAGGCCATAGTAAGAGTAAGAAAACATTTAATACAACTTGGGGAACATTCATGTATGCAAAAATTTCATTTTCTCTAATGAATGCAAGAGAAACTTTTAAAAGGGCAATGGATTTGACATTTTTGGATGAAATAAATAAATTTATTGTTATTTATTGTGATGATTTAACAATGTTTCCCAAATCAGATTCTTAACATCTCAAAAGTTTGAGACAAATATTATAGAAATGTAGAACATACAGGATTTCACTCAATCCCAAAAAGTCAATGCTTGCAGGAGGGAAAGTTGGTTGGACATATTGTATCAAAATATGGAATCAGGATTGATCCTCAGAATGTCAGCAATTCAAATTATTGGTTTACCCCAGACTAAGAAGCAGATAGAATAAATCTTAGGAAGGATTAATTTTTTGAGGAGATTCATACAAAAATATGCATAAATAGTTAAATATATAAAAAAATATGCTTAAGAAATACCAGTGAGTGAAGTGGAATTCTCACTAGAGATTGCCATTTCCTAAAATAATAAATCCCTTATGAAGGTACTATTGTTGGCAAGTCCTCATTACACAAAACCATTTAGTATATTTTCATTTGCCTCAGATACCATATTTGTTGTTGTTTGATTACAAATGTATTGTGATATTTTTCAACATCCTATTACATTTTCTAGCAAGGTCATAAGGGGTGTTCAACTAGGATATGATATTATAGAAAAGAAAGCACATGCTTTAGTTCCAACATTAAAATTTCTTATAAATTATGTATTACATTAAAAATAACAACTTATGTGAGAAATAATGTAGTTAAGATATTATGCACTCAGTCAAACCATGATGGAAAAGGAGGAAGATGGATAACGAAAATAATTTTTTTTTTGTTTGGAAATCAAGCCAAAAAAATTGGTAAAATTTTAATGATTAGAAAAACTTCTTGAAGAGTCTATTGAAAAAATTTAGGTATGAATTCAACAATGAAGCTTTCAACTTTAGTGTAAGAGACGAATCCACAAGAACCTTCTGTTGAATAAAAATATAAGAATTCACAATAACCTTCTCAAGGTTTAGTCACAAACAAAAATTCACAGAATTCTTTTCTAAAGATCAATGAACAAATTCTTTTATCATATTTGTAGCAGGGAATTTCTTTTTTTGCATAATTTTCATTGTCCTCCTTAGTTTGATAGAAATAAATCCATATCTCTCAAACTCAAGCCTATTAAATGCTAAATAATCAATGAGAATCTATATTGGAAGGACTTTGAGGATATTTTTACTATGCCTAACTGAAAGTGAAACAGTAGGGACCGTGATAGACCAGTTTGATGAAGGAGTTTCTCGAGGAAATTATGCATGAAGAGAAACTGCACATAAAATTTTGAGAGCTAGATTTTATTGGTGAAAACTGTTTTCTCAAGTTCGAATCAAGGTTAGAAGTTGTGTCCCTTTTATATTTTTGTAGGTGAATAAAAATTTCATTCCTTTCCTTTATTTCATCTATTCCTTGAAGCACCTTTTATGTAGTGGGGGATATATTTCATTAGAGAAATTAATCTGACATCAGTTAATCTCCATACATGGATAATGCTCTTTAAAAAATCACCCATGACCTTTCTGCTAAAAGAAAAAAATGAACCCCCCTTCCCTTCTTGCTCGATGTTTTGGGGGGATTGTCTGAGTACATGGACAGATGTAGTTAATGTCAGATCCACTCCTCGGAAATCTGACTCTGGTTTCTGCCAAATTTCCATTGCCACCAATTTCCTTTTAAGTTACTACCATTCTATCCATTACTAAATTTCATTACCACCAATAGTTATTTTCATTAATTCACATTATTTCTAAATATCATTGTTGTTTCACTGTCATTTTTTTATCCAAATTTATTTCCTTGTTTACTCTTTGTCAAACATGTTATAGCAGGGGAATAACAATGTCATGTTTGAGTAGTTTGAACCAATCATCTACAATTTTTTTTCATGTATGCAAACCACTTTATCCATCACTAAATTTCATTACCACCAATAGTTATTTTCATTAATTCACATTAATGGTAAATATCATTGTTATTTCACTCTCATTTTTTTATCCAAATTTATTTCCTTTTTTACTCTTTGTTAAACACGTTATAGTAGGGGAATAAAAATGTCACGTTTGAGTAGTTTGAACCAATCATCTACAATTTGTTTTCATGTATGCAAACCACTGTTATTCCATATTACCCCTAGCTAAAATTTCAAAGGTAATCTTATTTTCTTTTTTCCTTCACTTCACATTGAAAAATTAAGTTCATAGAAAGGAAAAACCATTAAAATTCAGTCAAAAAACCAACCTCCTTCTACTTCAGTTAAACTCAACTAAATCTATTTAATTTTTATACAATCTAAAATTGTGAAAAAAAGTGTGAATTTTACCTTTATGAACTAGAGAATTGGGCATTCCAAAGGTTCCCAGATAACCCATAATTCTTCCCTTTGGGAGTCCTTCATTTCCCAATTTTGTTTTCCACAACCCATAATTTTCTTGAGTTTGCTATACATTGTTCAGATAGATACTGACGAAGTGAGGGAATGATTATTTATAATAATGAAGATCATTTACTTTATGTTACCTTTGAGTCAATTTTACATTCCATACTAGCTATTACTCCTAGTTCTCTTCATCCATTATCAAATGAGGTATTGTTGGAAATCTATCATACATTAACTCCTCACCAAATAAATTTTGTATTTGAATCCTTTTTGCCAGAATGAGGCATCATTCCCCAACACAACCTTCCTTATCCTTCGAATATTTTCCCAAAGGTGTCCAAACAAATGATATCTATATTACGTTTTTTATTAGGACATGAAAATCATGAAGTTGTAGATGGAGTAGTGTTGGGTTTTCTGTCAAATCTATCACTGGGAAATGAGCGTTCCATTTTATTCAATTTTAGTTATTCTCTTTTAGACACCATTCATGAAAATTTTTCAAAATTTTGAATTGAATGGTCATTTAAACATCAGATTAATCTATTTTTTCATGTATTATGAGTTAGACAAGTTCCTTGAAGTACAATTGAAAAAATAGGATATTTAGGGAAATCAATGGCCAGCCTTACACCAGACTTATTTAGTTAGAAAAAACACTAAATAATTTTCTTTTGGAAATTTTGTGTGCCAATTTGTGTTAGTACGCTTTATTATTTTAAACAATGAAGAAGTCCCAAGAATTCTAGGAAAGGTAAAGTGCACTTTATAACTTGGTGAACAAAAGTAAGTTAGGTGACTAGTATTCATATAAAATATTTACCGAGATCAAAATGTATGGATGTGAACTCCCTCCATATTGTTTGCCAACATTTTTTCAAATCGTAATTTTTTCGCTTGATTTTATTAGACAAATTTTTAATGTAGATCAAATGTATTTCTTTCAGGAAAAATAAAATAAAATTTGTTTTCAAGCAAAAGGCATAGGTTTTGTTTCCAACACTAGGGTAGTTGATAAATAGGTTGAATTCATGTTATCAAAAATTAGATTTACAAACATAATGATTTAGTCTTATGATCCAATTGGGAATATTTCTACTATCATAATTCAACAAGGTTTTACTTCTTATGCTCATTCACCAAAACCAAATATTGAAAGGTATGCCAATGAAGAAACATGGGAAGAAGGTACCCTATAAGAGTTATCAAAAGAAAACGAGGTAGAGAAGACAATAAAAATTACTTTTTTAGAAACTCCCAACAAAGAAAAAATAATTCAAATGTTTTATTGATGATGTTCCATACTCCACTTAAAATTTAGAAGAAACAAGATTCATTGTTTATAAAGGATTAATTTATTAATACAAGAGGACTGTCACACAATTAAATGCTTTTGGATTTGGAATTCAGGTAGCGTATTGCATTCTTAAATTCATTTTTTCTTGTGTCTTTCCTGCCATAAAGTTTGAGTATAAGATCTCACATTATATTCCATGTATGATATGCATGTGGTGTTCAAATTAGCATAACATTGATATATTAGTCATGGGAATGTAAATATTGTAAACTAACCCTTTCATATATTAGGACAAGTTCAAATTATGAAAGAAAAAATCATATAATACGTATATAAGAAATAACTTTGGATACACATGCCTGTGAACAATGCACTTGAATATATATAGTCTTACACAACTACACTAGCAATACACTAATTACTTGGTACTTTGAAATTGTTGTCCTAATTATTGTCTCTCGTTTTGAAAGAATATGGGCTTAATTTATGAATGTAAATTAAATTCTATAAATATTCATGGATCTCCAAATCCAAGGTAACAATGTAATTGTTTAAGTGTACAATTTTGTCTTCTATTGTCTATGAAGGAAGTAGTTTTTAGGAAAATTTTAATATAATTTATATTTTAGAAACACTTTCTCTAGAAATTAATTGGCTAGGCTGCAATACTATGAGGAATGATATTGCTTAATATTTTTAGGTTAGGAGGGAAAATCTATAATTAAATTTGGTTGATTTTTTTGTTGTTTTATGTAGTGACAAAATCATAACCTATTTGATACAAGTTCAATAGGATAGCCTTTAAGAAGTTCTAGAAGAATCATCTTAATATAGTGAGATTAATTGTGATGTGCTTCCACATAATAAAACAAAACTACTCGCACAAAGAGAAGCAAAATGGTCTACAAGAGCTTGACATGCATTGAAGTTCACTTTTCAGCAAGCAATTTGAACTTCCATCTTTCTTTGGACTAACTGTGGCATTATTGGATATTTGTTTTGGCAACTTATCATCTATTAGTCTTTTTGCAAACCTTTTGCTTTTTCATTTTCATCTACACTCTTCCTTTTATTATTCCTTGGTTTAGATTCCACATTTTCCTTGTTAAGAGTGAGTGACCTGATTAAAATGTTGGTTGGATCTGTTCAAATCTCTTGATCCTCTAGGGGTTTCATCCCACAATCAGAAATATATACTCACAACCCATCTATCTTTGGAGGAGGAATCGTTGGGTTAAGAAGAAACCCCAACAAGGAAGACCAGTCAAATATCGTCTTCCCATTGCAATTCGAGTATCCCAAGTTGTGAAAAATATTAATGCTTAAAAAATCTCTACTACCTTGAAAATATGAATAAATATGAAAATAATTGACATATACCATACACATGAAAAATAATAGGCTTCCTCATCAATCCCAGTACTTCACAAAATCAAAACTCTTGAGACATCAATATCAACATCACTAACAACCCCCCCCCCCCCCCTCTCGACATTGATGGCAACATAAACATTGCTTAGCCTTGTTGATTTGGTCCTCTGCCTTTGGTATTTATCCTTATTTATCATGGACTATATATTACCTCCCCCTTTGAAATCAATGGAAATGGGTTGAAATGTATTCACATTCATTACTTAAGACTCTCAGGCATCTACACTTGTAACTTGTAACTACTATAGCCCGTAGGCTAGGTTCCCTGACATCTACTTTACTTTACAGGTCCAAAACTTAAGCTAACAAGTAGAGAAAATTTATTTGTTTTGGAATCCACATACATAAAATCTCTATTGTTATTACCATTTTGTAACTACTCTGACTATAGAGCCTATACCTCAAGTCTTCTCTTGCAACTTCATCTATAACATTAGTTGCTATGCCTTCCACTTTCGATTATGAGACTATGTAACTATAGTGGACTAATAGATTATGTTATTATTTCAATGTATACTATGTTATGTTTAGCCTTCAGTCTGCCAGTATCAGGCTATGTATTGAAAAATTATATGTCAATTTGAGGTATGTAATACTCTAGCTCATGCTATTTAATTCTTCCACATGTCCATAGACTATTCCACACAACTCCATAAGCCTATTCTCATTCCCTTTTATCTTTATTATTTTATCACTCATGGTTGGGGAATTCTCTCCCTTTGCTCATTCATTCTCACAAAGACACTTAAGCATGGATTCTCTTGTGAAGGGATTGTTATTGTTGTTTATTCATGTTGTGTATTCATTCTCATGAAGCACTGTTAATTGTGACTTATGAAGATGAAATTGGCCCAAGTTTTGTGGCTCTACTTAAGTTGTTCAAGTGTTCTTTCCCGCACTAGTGCAACTTTGAAATGCATCAACATTTAACTTTAAAAAAATCATTTCTTCTGCTTGTTTGACGTCATTTTCATGTATTTTTTACAGATGTTGCTGTTTTCAAACTAGTACAATAGGTTAAACCACCCCCCCCCTCCCCCCCCCCCCCCCCCGTGACTAATGTATTTTGTTGTTGTTGCGAGTAAATCTCTCCACCAATATATATAATGGTTGTTGTTGTATTTCCAATGACAATGACTATTCTCATTGGATTCATCAAGTAGCCATACATGAATGATGGTTGAGTTTAATATTTTCCAGAGGACCAATGAACCTCTAGTGATTAGTAATTTTTTCTAGGAATGTACTATTGAATAGCTTGGTCAAAGCAAGAGGTTGATGATGTTATGGTGTGTGTCCAGAGTCAGGGATTTCATTTTGATTGAGTTTTTAATATATATGTCTTTGAAGTGTGATGCTTGGAGATTTTTTACCTGCCCACCCCTAGTTCCCGATCCATTATCATCAAAAACTACTAGCTACAATTTCCCTTTTAATTCTATACCAAGATTTTGAGTTTCAAGTTTCTCTGCTTCTTGAATCTTTTCATTGATAGCTTCCATCTCATTAAGCCCACATTACAGTGCATTTTGAGAAGTCTTTCCTCCTTGTGAAACTCAGCAATATTATATCAATTATATATCCTGCCTTAAGCAATTCGTTCTCATATTCCACCTGCTACATTTTATCATTTTTGTGCACTCTAATATAACCGAGGAATCACAAAGTTCCTTAATTCTCTCATGGAGTTGGCCTTTAAAGAATTATTTATTTTCTTCCTTCTCTTTTACAAATTGAAATTTTGTACAAATATTTGATTCATGAGCTTGAGTCTCCACTTCATTTCACATTCTTGCCTCTATTACTTGTCCCATCCACATAGAATGAAAGTTGACCAAGTTCATTTTCCATGTGTTCAATTCATATCCATCCTTTAAACATTTGTAGTATATATTCACAATACACACCATTCATTAATAACATTCAATTCACAAGCTTACTGACTAATTATAGTTAAATATTTGTTTCAGTGAAATTACAAAATAAATTCATGGGCGTTGGCAGCCTCTATTATCTCCACATCAGTTGCATTATATTTACCATACACAATTTTCTCCTAGATGCTCCTAACAAAAGAGTTTTCTCCTTCCCTACAAGAGCTATGTTTTGTCTCAGAGACTGGAAAATGAAGCTCCTTAAATCTTTGCCATATGTGAGTACTATCCATTTCACTATATCATAGAATCTCTTTGTGAATTTGACGATGGTGGACTTACCACACCCGCTCTTTCCAATTAGTGTGGCGATACTCCCTGCATTAATTCTAAGGTTGAAATTTCTCAAAATAATGGTATTTAAATGAGATGGATAAGTAAATTCCACATTATTAAATGCTAAAGGGCCATGGTTTTTTTTAGGGTTAACCTCGTTGTGGTCATTTGGATCTATCGCATTATTTTTGTCAAAAAATTCAAACATAGATGTGACAACATCAAACCCTTTCACTAGGTCAAAGTTATACTTCTAGCATCTGCTATCATATGAAAAAAACTTCCAAAACTAAAATGGTTCAATGGAAAAGAATGAGAACTGATAAATATTTGGGATATAAGCCTTTTTCCATACCAAACCTCAAAAGACCAATAACATATTTCAAAAAACTTAGAATTTCCCAAGATAAACATGACAACATCAGAGTCAGTCCCTTTTGCTAGGTCCAAAGTTATACTTCCAACATTTGCTATCAAATGACCCAATCTTCTCAAAATAAAATGGTTCAATAAAAAAGCATGGGAATTGATGACTCTTTGGGCTATAAGCCTTCATCTGTACCAAAACTCAAAAGGGAAATAACGTATTTGAAAACACTTAGAAGTTACAACGACCAATCTTGTATAATATGACAACTTATTACAACTCATTTTCACTTCTTAATTTAAATTATGTATATAATTGAATTCAAGAGCATTTAGATAGAATATTTTAGGTCCCAACTGTATCACAATGGGATACATTTGAATATCAACCAGGAATGATGTCTATGTTTAGATGAAATTCAATGGTTCTTCCAAAGCTGAGATCGTAGACCACATAGGGTGTTTTTTAGAGTTAGTTGTTTTATTTCTGTGTTTAGCACTAGTTTTATGAATATTTCTCTCATTTCTTTGTATTGAGTTCTAATTTTAAGTTTGTGTATATACACACCTTTGACCAATATTTTGATTATGTCAACTCAAATGACTTGTTTGTCCATAATTGGGAAAGAAGATCAAATATTGTTCTTTCAAATAAAATTTAGAGCATATTTGTTTAAAGGTGAAATGTCTCATAAGTAATTTCGATTGAAATATACTATTGAAAATATGATCTCTCCTTTATCTTAGTGACATAGGACAAAAATACAACTTCATGGAGTGTGAGGTGTAAGTTGGAAACATAATTTGCATTTTGTAGGTTTTAAAGTTTATTCCATCTACATTGTAGGAGGATTTTCATGTTTTTTGGCATTAAATAAAAATGTTCATCCAATGTTTAATATGATTAATTGGGAGGAAATTACATTAATTAAAATATTACATAGTGCTAAGTTGATCTTCTGATATGTTGGTTTTCTTTGGCAGGTTTGAATCAAGCTATTGAAATGGTTTCATATTATGCCTCATTGCAAGAAAGGGTTAGGTGTGGTGCAAAATTGCATACTTACAATACTCCAATAGGCATGAAATCATCAATACCAAGAACTTCAGGGATGACACAAACAATGCATTGTTGGTGAAATTGAGGGTGTAGAAGCTGGTGATGTCATCATAGAAGAGGATCAAATAATAGGTTGTATGTTTTAGAAGAAAAATAAGCACTCTCCAAGAAAGGCTTGAGGGAAATATGACCTGAGGTTTAGGAATATTTAAAAATGATGAATTCCTAAGATCAAAACTTCCAAAATCCCTCACTTTTGATTGATGTGTTTATACTAGGGTTCAAAGTGAGGTATGGATGACTCATTCAATGAAAATATTCAATTAAAGTGTGAGCTTTGGGAGAAGCTAGGGTGACTTTCCATGAAAAAATATTTGAGAGAAATACTATAAGAGACTAAGGGTTGAGAGATATACCTTTGTAAAGGCTAATTTGATGATCACTTATAGTTAAGAGAAATTTTTTTGAATGATGAAATACAAAATGAAAGCCTTCAAGAAATCCCGAAGTCAAAGGAGCATCAAGGGTTCCCTTTTGGTGTGATAGCTAGGGCATCAATTTATTTGAAATTCCACCATCGGAATTCGTTCAAAATTGGAGGATTCCTAGAGCTCTAATCTAGCCTAGGAATAGGTGCTTGCTTAAGGTCCTTTTGCTATTTTTACACACCTTGTCCTTTGTTATTTTAGTCTCTAGGTATCATAATATTTTAGAGAAAATAAACCTTTATTACGACACCTTGTACATGAGCCTCTTCTTGGAAACTACTCATGATGGAATTCAACCTAGGCATATAAGCAAGGTTGCTTTTCTTCATGAAGTTGAATTAGACCTAGTTTCATCCACACATGCTAATCATTATAATGAGAAAGGTAAAGTTTAAGAGGTGATGTAGTCGAAACAAATTATTATTTGTAGCTTTCATGTTTCAACCATGCAAACAGTGAACAATCTTGGAGAGGGTGTGCTTAAGGAGGATCATTCTAGGCAATGTTTTTATTTCATCCATACAAACAAAAATCAATAGATATTTATGGTTACTAAAGTTAAACAACAAGTTATTACAAAGGGGGCACTAGATTGAACTATTTCAAGTGGGTTAGAACTTCATAATAAGAAAAAAATAGATATCATGGAGAAGTAATAACATCAATTTTAATTTAACATGAAAAGGGGGGAAATCAACTGTATCATATAGTTTTTCCATTCAAGTGTAGTGGAGATTTCAATTCTAGAAGGGTTTTTGGCCTTATATTTTATTTATGGATTATGCAATTTGTGTTGTAGATTATACATAACGCTGCCTTCCCGTAAATTATGATTCTCATAGTCTGCCATTTTTGAAAAGAAAAATGGTAAGCTTCAGTCTCAATTTTCTTCGGATGTTAATAATTTTCTTTACCATTAAATATCAAAAAGTTTAAATTGAAATTAGACGATGCATTCATAAACCAAATCACTTCAAAAATATAAGCAATGCTAACCATTTAGAGAGAAGAATTTTGATCTTCTTGGCTGAAGAATCCATTGATATTTGTTAATAAAATAATACTATTGCAAAGTAGTGCCTCAAAATCTATCACCTTAAATCAATATTAAAATATCAATGTGTTTGTAGAATGCTTTGATTGTATGTAGCAGGAAAGTACCTATAAAAAAAAATCAATGATAACAAATAATTTGAAACAGGGTATTTGTGTTAAGGTTGGCTTCAGCCTTGAACATGTAAACTATAAGCTTTTTTGGTTTGACCACTCAGTGCAAGGCTTTCTTTGGCTTTCTTTTATTTGCGGATTCAAAAAATTTTCTTTACATTCTTAATTTCGAGCTAATTTCTAGTATGTAATTTCCAGCAAATTAACTAACAACGACTGCGTATTAGGCAGGGCCTTTTGTTGAAGTTGCACATTTAATCCACCACTTATTAGGAAGGGTTTTTATTGAAGTTTCGCATTTATTTTTTTCTTCCCATGATTGTGTAGACTTTTTGTGGTGATTTGTATTGGGATAGAACAGTTTGTAAAAAAAATCTTCACAAACTGTGTAAACTTTCAGTGTGAATCAGTGTTCTTCTTCACAGATCATGTGAGACTATGTAAAATTTCAATGTTCCATAAACTAGTGATTTGTATTGAATATAACACTTTGAACAAATAAAAAGTAGCATCCAACTCACAAACATAATTAAAATATAATTCTTTGTTGAAAACTCACTACAATTTGTTCCGCGGAGATAGGTTCAGAGCTTTGATCATAAGTACCACAGAACCATTTAGATGCATAAGTGCAGATCTTTGATCTTAAGTAGTGGCCCTTTGTAGGGGGGCGCTTTGCAGAACCATTTAGGTGGATAGTTCTAGGGCTTTGATCTTAAGGAGTGCCCCTTTGCAGGGGGCGCTTTGCAGAACCATTTAGAACCATTTACGTGCATAGGTGTAGAGCTTTGATCTTAAGCAGTGGCCCTTCGCAGGGGGCGCTTTGCAGAACCATTTGAAGGTATTCTATGTGTTTGGTATGCATTTATCGCAAGAACATTTGTCGGAATGCTCCATTTCTAAGCTCTATGATTCCAACTCCTTCAACTACATTGATGATAATTATCATCAATTCTTCGCCCAGGGAAGAAAGCCACAGAAGGAAGCTAGTTCTACAGCGGCATGGGGATAGAAGGCTCAGGGACAACAATTACAGCGTGACGGAAAGCATAATGACAATTGTTATAGTGTATGGGACAACAGAAGCTGTGGACAATAATTTTTATTTTTTGATCTAATGTTACTTTGGAAACCATAGTTTTCAAACATTTTAGCATATCATTTAATATTTAGAACTAATGTTAACATTAGTACATGTAAAAGTGAAAATTTCAAACATTTCATGATTTGCTCTTACTTAAGTTTAGTATAAGATGATAATTGTAGTGATTAGTCAATAGAAATAATTTATGTATTTGATTGGTTGAAAATCCAATCAAAAAGACGTAGTGGGACATAATATATAACAAAGCACACCTTATAAGTTTATATATATATATTGATTTATATGGAAAGACTAATACACTATATCCATTTCGATTACTATAGTCCTATGCCGAGACTAATAAACAAAATAAACAAAAGCATAAAAACAAATATGAAAAAACATAAAATTCAGCTATTTCAATAGAACAAAACAGATAGTTCATCATTCCAAAAAATAAGTCAAAATAACTCGATATTTCAAATAATTCACCCGGTGCACCTTCAAGCATAGAAAATTTTAATAGATCACCGATATTCATCAGATTGTTATCACATTTGAATCTTAAATAAAATTTGGATTATTTGATAATCCAAAGGTAAAATAAAATAATGAATTCAGGAGTCATAAATCATTCACGCAGAATTATTGTGATACGACTTTTTCATAGAATATTTTCATATTGCATTATATATTTTTTAAATAAATTAAAAGTAAATTTACTAATACAATTGGATACACTTATACCTCTCTTCGAAATAAGAAACGTATTTGATTGAACTTAGTGTTTAAACCGTAAAAATGTAGGGTTTGAATTTTGAAAGCCTGTGATGACACTAAATCAAAAACTTTGCTTCCCTAAAAACTCTGTCAAGGAATTTACAAACTAATCTAAATATTGACGTCGCCTTCCCCTCCTCTTTGTATCCTTCTTTGTTTTTCTTTTCGTTCTGATTATGTAAGGAATTTCCACACTTCTCCACGATTGAATATTCAACCAACTAAGTGTAAGTAATTTTTACACTTACCATATCAACAAATTTCACGACAACAGTCAATCAGCGACAAACGTCTGACACTTGCAGCCCATTGGCACAGTTATCCACGAGAATAGTCCATCAACCACAGACGTTATGCTCATCGAAGTTTTTTCACGCTTACCATATGAACAAATTTCACGAGAATAGTCAATCAGCCATAAACGTCGGGCTCTTGCAGCGAATTGGCACAGTTACCGCCACAACCATAGACGTTGCGTTCATGGAAGGAATTTTCACATTTACCAAACCAACAAATTTCGCGAGCACAGTCAATCAGCCACAAACGTCGGGCTCTTGCAGCCAATTGGCACAGTTATCCACGAGAATAGTCCATCAACCACAGACTTTCTGGTCATGCAAGGATTTTTCACACTTACCATATCAAAAAATTTCGTGACAACAGTCAATCTGCTACAAATGTCGGGCTACTAACGAGAATAGTCTATCAACCACAGACATTGTGATCATACAAAAAGTTTCCACACTTATCGACGATTGACTATGCAATCAGGCATTCATGTTATGGGTTTCCATGCTTATCGCATAACAGTCACTTTTTCTTTTTTTTCTTTTTTTATTATTATAAGAAATTGTGAGTTCACATCTATTTTAACTTTGGTATAATTCTCAAATCTCAAATCTCTTTTAAAGTTAAGAGATATTTTATCATTTAGAGCTTGATATGTCCAAGGTTAAGATATACGGATGCTACATTTTATATACATACATACTTTGTCTAGGGTGGATCCATCTCTTCCTTTCTTTCTCTTCCCTCCTCGTTTCCTCTTTCTCTTTCTTTCTCTCCCACCTTCCTTTGGCTCCCATCTCTCTCTACTCTCTATCTATGTTGCAATCCCCACGTCTCTCTCTTTTTCTCTCTACCCCCTTCCCCCAACGATCTCTTCTATGTCTCCATGACTCTCTTCCCTTTTTCTCCCTCTCTCTCTCCTCTCATCTTTGCCTTCCCTTCTCTCCCTTCTCCCTTTCTCTCCATCTCTCCATTTTCACTCCCTCTCTCTTTACATCTATCCCTCTATGTATTTGTTCTTCCCTAACTCTCTCACCCCCTCCAACTCTAGTCTCCCCCTCGGTCTCTTTCTCCCTCCTCTCCTCTCCTCTCTCTCATCCTTTATCTCTCTCTTCATCACACACACACTCTCTCTCTCCACCCCCCATCTCTTTTAGTGTATCCCACCACCCCTCCTCTCTCATCCCCCCACCACCCCTCCTCTCTCTCTCTCCATGATGGAGAATTTTCACTCTATGTAATCAATCAATGCTATATTTACTATCTAAAATATTTTACATTTTAATTTTTTATCTTGAAATGAGCTATGGTTTTTTTCCATGTGTTATTGATAAGCCATGGTATTGTAATAAAACATATTTACAAGTTAATAATATTCATGGTAAAGTGGGGATTGATATCCATGGTTAAGAAACTTGTTATATTGTAAGTTTATTGTAAGTATCAAGTTTTATGTGCTTATTAATTAAATTTAAATATGGTTATGGAATCATTATTGGAGTTGAACAATCTATTTGTGTGTTGATCACTATTAGTTTAGCATTGACCAATGTAAATTATAATGATTAGCTTTGAAATATATATATATATATATATATATATATTATTAAAAAATAAATCAAACATTTGATTGGACCATAACCTAAAGGCCTTATTGGAGCCTTAGCACAATATAATGCCATGCCGGTAAGTGTCTTACATATTTAATGCCGTAATTTATGGGTATGGTTGCAATGTTAGCATTTTTAGATATTTGTGTAGTGATTTTTTATTCTTAACCTTTGTAGGAAAACTATCCAAAAATCAAATACTTCAAAGTAACTTATACTCATGTAAATAATATATCTACTATCAATTACTTCCCACCAAATTTTATGCAAATTCTTCTAATTCAGCAAGCAATTTAATTACTCATTTCACATCTCAATTTATTATTTATTTTCAAAGAAAGACTATAGAATGATTTGACTATCAACAATTATTCTTTTCATAAAAAATAGATAGGAATAAGATGTAAAAAATATGCCCACAAAAAATTATGCAGGTACTTCTACTTGATTATGCAAGTTCTTCTACTTGACCAAGAAATTTAATTATTCACTTCACATCTCAATTTATTAGTTACTATCAAAGCAAGACTATAAAATAATTTTTCTATCAACAATTATTAATATAGCATCGACTAATGTAGCTTATAATTATGTATGTAATTTATTCCAAAGCCTAATTTCTAACTTGAGTTGGAGGGGCTAATCTACCCTACAAATCAAAATTACAATATAACAAATTGAATTTGATTATTATTATTGTTAAGATTTTATTATTAAATGAGTCAAGATTTAAATGTTTACATTACAACATCTCAACCATACTCAGCTCTATCTTACTTTAAACCTTATATTTTTTTTAATTGAGTCAACATATAAATGTTAAATGTTAACCATTTACGCCTACACATGTACCCCTATACTGTGTTGTTGAGTGCTTATTGACACAACTAGAATCTTGAGTATGGAATAATTGTCCATCATGAACATTGGATTCTAATCAATTACTCTTTTCCATAAATTATATTGGAACTATATAAGATATAATGATTCCCACCACTTGTATAAACCACCAATGTCATTGAAGAGCAATATGTTGCCAAATACCTACTGATATACTCCATTCATTTTTAATTTTTTCTGGGATTTTGAAATATATAATGATTTTATAACATTCTTTCTTACACTACTAATCCCATTCCCACTAAGGAAAAAAATTCCAATTACCTACCAATCTATTCCATACACTATTTTTCACAGACTCATATGGAACTATAAAAGAAATAATGATTCCTAACACTTTTTCTAACAAACGATCCCATTTCTGTTCAAGAAGGTGTGCTCAAATACCTACCCATATAAATCATTAGACGTTGTTGGAACTATAAACAAGAGAATGGTTTATGCTAGCCTTTTAGACCGCCATTTTCATTCAATAAGGTGTTCCCAGGTACTTAACTTTCGACTTCATTTCTTTATAGGAATGGAATTGTTGGAAAGAGATAGTGATCCCAATAATATGTTGTAATAAGAAGCGATGTATTGATTCAACAATGTAAAAACCGTTTTTCCAAATTACCATTCCCTATCCATTATTGGACTTAGATTTCCATATTTTATTTCAAAGATATCACTACCCATTCATTAATGGATTTGTTATCCTTGTAGTCTTAAATATACATCTTATGATCCTCAAGAGACATCCTCTCCTGTAGAGAATTTTGAAGAACAACCTAAGCCCATTGGTTTACCCCCAAGAGTCTAAGATCTTATTGAAAAATGTGTAGATTTTCAAACTACTTTGTTAGTTGAAAAACTTGAATATTTTCATATTCTTGTGTTAGATACTGAAGATAAAAATTCCTCTAAAAGGAGGTCTATGATTCTGGAAATTGTTGAGCATTAAATCGAGCTTGAGGATCCCTTTTATCTTTTACAAATTGGAGGAAATTTTAAATTTTATATTAATCATTTGTTTCTCGAATTTCAATAGATTGCTTTTCCTGAAATACAAGATCTAAGTATTTCCCCTTAGTCTCAAAAGAAACCTCCAACTCCAAAAAAACAATCTACAAAAAATCAAACATCCAGAAAACAACCTACTGCATCTACTTTACAAAAAAAAATGGTTGGAATTGGGCATATCATATTTGATAAATATGGACCACTAAGGTTATTTTCTCAAGCTCAACAACATGAACTTCTTGATGTATACTGAAAATTTCTCCGAAGATATAAAGTAAAACTATAATTAGTGAAAAACATCATTTATCAACTTTCCCTTATTTTGCATACAATTTAAATGTTAACCATGAATATGTTTATATGAAATTATTTATACACTCCTTAGAAGGAAATATAAGAATTTGGTTCAGATACATACAAGAAATTTCCTTTCATAGTTCGAGAGATTTAACAAATATTCTTATCAATTTTCATTTTTTGAGAAAAAAATTTCATTCTTTTCGGTTCTTCAACTTTCTATAAACTATAACAATTTTTCTATTTAGAATTTCATTTTGTGATAAAAATAAAAGTTGTCAGAATTTTTGTTAGATTTCTATTACTTATTTTTGAAATTTTTTTATGCAGATCTGATATGTCAACTTAGCGTTTCTTTGAGTGTGCATTTGTTAACAATCAAAGGATTCATAAGAAGTCATGTTATGACGCAATGTTGTATTCATTGAAAATTTGTGTTTTTGAGAAAAAAAAATGTGTTACAACAATATAGATAGAGTGTACCTTGGTTTCGTCATATTTACAAAGCCAATGGATGCATATCATAATTACTAGAATTTTTTGAACTGGTCCAATACGAAAAACTGCATATTTTGGATATGTTTCACACTTTAACAAATTTCTTAATGTTATAAACCAAAAAATCTAAAAGTTCTATTAGAGACGTAATGGAACAATGTAATGCCCATAATTTTTTCAATTTTTTTTATGATGTGTTTTGGGGAGATAAAAATTTTGATTCAATTAATCAATGACCTCAAAAATTGTTTGCACCCATTTTATTAGAAAAATTAATTAAAATTAGTAAACGTTATGAAATTCCATAAAGTTATACTTCAGTGAGATCCAATTTCAAATGTTTATCTAATCTCCAAAAAAATTAATTAAAAACCTTTCATGGAGTTTAATCAGTCCAAAATTGCAGAAACGTATTTAGAGCCTGGTTTTTGCGTAACTAGTGACGCGTTAGTTCGGCCGAACTTTGATTAAAAGTTTAGTCGAACTACGTTTTGCACCGACGACTCGTTAAGTCTAACGATTTAATAGTTCGACCGAACTTTTAATCAAAAGTTCGGCCGAACTTTTGTATAATTTTCTGTAGGCCAGAAAATTTCGCGGAGCCCCTACTAAAACACATTTCGCGGCAATATAAATTGCCGCAAAATCATTCATAATTTTTGCCCATTTCACACATTTCATTTGATTTTACAAAGGTCTTGGTTTGGGTTTAAAAAATTTTCTTCAAAGTTTGGATTTAAGAGCATTTCTTGGAAGCAGACTGATTCTGCAAAGAATTGTTTTGTGTTTAAAGAATTTTCTTGGAGGACATTTCTTAGAGGCGGCTTGATTTTGCAAAAAATTGTTTTGGACTTAAGGAATTTTCTTGGACGTACATTCAAAGGACATTTCTTGGAGGTATGTGATACATTTTTTTGGATTTTTTTTGTGCTTCATTTTTCTTTAAAGTATGGAGTTGGGATTAATTTCGAAAAGACATTTTCTGGAAGTATTTTTTAAAGTGACATTTTTTTTTAAGTTGGAGGCATTTTTTGAAGTGACATTTTTTTAGAGTACATGTTTTGAGTTGAAATAAATCTTTTGAGCTTCGTTTCATTTTTATAAGACATTTTTTTTTTCGAATTTTTTAAAGTAAGTGTTTTGGATTGGAGTATGTATTTTTTGCAAAAAAATTAAAATGAAATTTTTTTAAATTAAATCTTTTGTGATGTTTTTTCTAATTGAGTTATTGTCTAATTTTTTGAAGGAAATTTTTTGAACTTCATACCCTATTATCATGGGAAATCAAAGGACTTGTGCCAGAAAATATGATCGAAAAAGAGACCCTGAGGAACGTACAAAAGAGACGAGACAATCTCGCAAAAGGAAGTTAGAAGCCCTCTCAAATATTGAAGAGGAAAATCAACCTCAAGCAGAAATTGAAGCAGGTATGTAAATGTAAATATTATGATCTATTGATATATTTAAAATGTTCGTAATGTAAAATGTGAAGCTTAATTTTTATTTGATGAACTAATTTGAAAAATATTTTGTTTAATGTAAATAGATAGAGATATTCCTCAAAACATTGATGATGAGATACAAAATTTTGAAAGAGAAAGTGAAATAGATATTAAACCAATCATTGAAGATGGTGAAAATATTGAAAGAAATCCAAATAAAGAAATTGAATCAGAAGGTATATATATATATATTAAAAACATGCACGTATTATTGAAATTATAGATATATTTATTAATTTAGTTATTTATTGAATATGTACAATTTTTTCGAATATGTACAGATGAAATCACTATCGATAATGAGATGTTAGAAAATGTTGACACTCACACATATGGAGATAAAAAACCTGACCATGCTATACGATATCGTGTTAACTGCATTTTTAAAAAGTATTTCTTAAATGAGCGGGTGATAGTTCAGGCTAAAATGTTGAAAGGTCTCCTATCATTAAGGAAATTAAAAGAAGCTATGACACTACTGGGTATTCGAAAATCAACCAAAGATAAAAAAAAAAGAAGGAAGATGTGATAAAAAATATAAGTAGTGCTATAAAGTCAATTAAGAGATCTAGAGAGAAAGATGTTTCAATTGTACGTAGAGGAATACAGATGGCAATGGTTTCATCAAGTACTCAAGAGAATCATTTGGTAACATCTATGGCACTAACACTGGGAACCTCGCGAAAAAATTTGCACAAACATCAGAAATTTCAGCTGCAAATAGATGTAAATGATGAACTCGCTTTTTGGAGAGCTATTTGTAGCCAACCATACAAAGATAGACTTGGAGAAAATGTTAAAAAAATAATATATGAGTATTTGAAGAATAATTCGCGTGTTTCTCCAACTGCAAGACATGTGATGCGAAGAAGAATAGCATGAAATCAGTACGAAGAACATGAAAAATATTTCTTGGAAACCACTAAGATAGATTTATTCAACAATTTCAAAGAAGAGAATCATCAAATTCATGTTTCACTTAGTGTGTTTGTTCAACAAAAACCATGGTATGTAGAACCTATCACCATACGCGACACTTGTTGTTGCCATTATCATGTGGAATTTGAGTTATATTATGAAACATTCCTTGATTTCGGTAGAACATTATGGAAGGATTCACCTCCTCCTTCCACTATCCATGATTTCATATCTCAAATCCTATGTGAAAGAGAAAGAGATGAACTATTTTACAAAAAGAAATGTGTTGGTGGTAAAAAATGCGATGATTGTGGAAATTTGACTAAATTTCAAAACAAATATCCTATTGATATAAATGATCAATCATTGTCCAACATGAAATTGAAATGGAAGAGATATGAATATATCGATACATCGATTCAAGGTGCACATAATGTTAAAACAATTGAATTACTAGAAGACGAAATTTTTCTGATAGACTTTTTGAGAAAGTTTGAGGCAGAAATTTACAAATACACCAAGCATTCCCATAGAGCTCGATGGCAAGACTTGCAATTCAAAAAATCTCGTGAATTTTTTCCACCAGGGACCATTTTGTTAGTGATTGATTTTGCAGAAAACTACACATTTGTTCCACAAAAAGAAATTTAGAGTGAATACTATCATTCTGAACAAGTCTCCATGCTCGTCCATATTCTATATAGACATGCTGAAAAAAATGTGGATCATATAGAAAGCACGAGTGAAAATCGACATATCATTAAAGAATATCACTTTTATATCAGTGACGATCGTACACTGATACATATTTTGTACAACATTGTTTTGGAAAAATTTATGATTCCTTGAAAAATCGTGGAATAACATTCAATGAACATTGGATATGGTCAGATGGATGCGCAGGTCAATTCAAATATGCACAATCATTCTTTTGGTTGTGTTGTCTTCATAAGAAAACCTGCATTAAACATTGTTGGAATTCCTTTGAGACTAGTCATGGAAAAGGAGAACATGACGGTGTAGGAGCATGCATAAAACGAGCACTTCGAAGATATAAAATGAACCACTCTGCAAGCCAACTTGTGAATGCTAAAGAAGTTGTTCAATGGTGCATCGCTGCTCTAAGCCATGAGACTAACCCATCAAGGGAAGTGCAAAGGTACATTCAATTTAATTTATATTGGGAATCTAATTTTAAACATTGTACATTTATCATGCAATGATTATCTTTGATTGTATTTTGATATCATATTCACAAATTCTTCTTCTAATTTTCCATATAAAGGTTTTTCTGACATATTGGGATCGAAGACGTAGATAGATCAATTGGAAGTGACTTTGAAACAATAAAAGGGACTCGAAAATTGCATTCAATTCAAACAAAGTCGTCTAGAAATGTGTTTGCATTGGATAAAAGAAAATATTCTTGTTTTTGTGATGTTTGCATAGAAAACACAAAATCCAATGACGTTTGTGAAAACAAAATGTATGTGGACGATTGGAAACATACAGAGCTAAATACAAAGGGAAAAATGTTTGTTGCAATGTTTGAGGAAATGCAATTAGAGGAAACTGCAGTATCATCCAATGGTGATCGAGTTTCTGATCTTGTTAGAGAAGGTAACATTTGAATTACTTTCTAATGATTTAAATATCTAGAAATAAATTTAAATATGTATAATTATGTTAAGTTTGTTTTATTGTGTAGGAGATATTTTTGCTGTAATTGCACCTATTGACAACGATGAAAATGTGAAGTATTATTTGATGCGTTTCACTCAACGAAAAATGAAATTATTACAAAACTATAATGATCACGAATTTCAATATGACAGAAGGTCTATTATACTGAAAGGTTATTTTTTCAGAAAAACTCATCAAAGTGGAGACTTTGTTTACTTTGAAGACTATGAACCTAATTCCATAAGTTGTCAATACCGTCACTTGGTGTGTGCAGCACGCATAAATTTGATAGAAGTTCAATCAAAGAAAAAATCGAAAATTAAGAGATGGAAAATGTCAAAATCCGATCATGAATAGATTATTGAAGATGGAATTCCATTAGAATTTTTTTTATTGAATTGTCCAACAATTTATTCTCGTTGGATTAAATATGTTTTAGAAATTCCAGTACTCAACTAAAAATTGAGCTACTTATGTTGTTTGTGCAAGTGTTTGCACATGTACAAATTATTTTGGTACAAGCACGTGCTCTAGTATCAACTGAAAGTAGCTTTTCTATACATGTGCATTGATGAAAAATTTTACATGTATTGGATATATATATATATATGTTTTGGACTGAAATTAATTGTTCAACTAGTTTTACTATGTGCATTGATGAAAAACTAGTTGGATTTTCTGGTAAAAAGTATGGACACAATGTAAATAAATCATCTGCAGTATAGTTTTGTGATTTAAGATTCCTTTCAGACAAGAGACTCGAAGCACTTATCCGACTTTTGGTGGGATTTGACCCACATCTCTAATCCTGATTGAAAATCTCATACAAAATCTTCTTGTCCAATGGTCGGATATGTTCAATGTGCATTGATGAAAAATGTTACTTGTCTTCGATAGATATGTTCTAGAATGCACAATTAACTGTTTCAAGTAGTTTTTCTATGTGCATTGATGAAAAACTAGTTGGATTTTTTGGTAAAAAGTTTCAACAATGTAAATAAATCAACAAGGCTACCTATTTGAGTGCATTAACGACATTGACCCAAATTCAACAAACATATATATGTACTAGACTTATATTTCCAATCAAAATTAAAGGGATAATTTGTACATATATCTACTTCTTTAAACTCTTTTTTCAATTACAGCTCAATTGATACATGGTTATTTGCATTGAAAAGCTATGTTCTTCCTATTGGAAATTTTTTCATTCAAACAAGACTACATGTAGATATCAAAAGCAATCTTAAGATTCCAAATGTACTTCAACCATCCAAAATGGATTTGTGGAACATTACTTGACATGCCATGCCAATTATAGTGAACAACTATCCAGTAGAAACATTTAACATTATATACCACATGTGCCAAATGTAGATTGAAACCATCCAAAACTTTAAAATTTTAAAAAATTTTGATAATATATCGTGCAACATTAAAACATTAAATATCACATGTGAAATGTAGATTGAAACCATTCAAAACTTGAGTTTTAAAAACTTTTTGATTATATGTATCATGTAGCGTTACTTCACATGCCATGCCAATTATAGTTCAACTAGATCCAATAGAAACATTTGACATTATATACCACATGTGCCAAATGTAGATTGAAAGCATCCAAAACTTAAGTTTTAAAAACCTTTTGATTATATATCGTACAACATTAAAACATTAAACATTCAAAGTTCATTAAATATCACATGCCAAATGTAGATTGAAACCATCCAAAACTTTTAACTTTTAATTTAACAAAAAATTATAGATCACAACATTACTTCACATGCCAAATGTACTCCAAGCATCCAAAATATAAATTTTAAAAACAAAACAAATTATAACACATGTCATTACATAACATGCCAAATGTAGTTCAGATGACAACATTAATTTATAGATGACAACATTACTTCACATTCACATGCCAAAAATACTAAAACCATCCAAAAATTAAATAAAACAGATTATATTAACAATGTAATAAAATATGTCCAAAAATTGTAAATCTCACAAGTATCAAACTGTATCAAGTTTAACAAATTTTAAGACCATCTAAATTTTTAAATCAAATCTATAAATCATGTCCATCAAATAGAGACGGATCTAGCATCTTCCCTACTAGGGTCTCAGTCCGCACCCTATCATGTGAATGGGAAACCTACATACACAATGCACATGTACTTGAACATTAAAATTTGATGTTTTAAAAATGAATGAGAATATATATATCTAGAACTTCATGTAAAAAATAAAATATAACAAAAAAATCATGCAATACCTCATAAGGTTCCCTCTCCATTTGATGAACAAGTTCTCCCATAGGAACATCTGCAGCAGTAAACTGTACAATATACATATGTATGTTAAATATAAATAAATAATAATAAATAAATATATATATATATATATATATATATATATATATATATATATATTAAAAACTTTCTACCACGTGTACATATATAAACTTATTTTCAATAATATTAAAAAAATGAACTAAAAACAACTTGTTCAAATGTTGTGGATGTTCCTATCTCTGTCGCTAGAGTCTGCGGATTAAAGAAATCTTCTATAGGAACCTAAATTCAAAAAAATTTAAATAACTCAAAATATAGATCGATCTCTCTCTCTTTATATATATCTCAATTTTTATCAGAAACTTTTTGATTAATAAATAGAATATATATATATATATATATATATATATATATATATATATATATATATATATATATATATATATATATATAACTTTTTAAAATAATAAATTTAAATTAAAATTGTTCATACTTAAAGTTCATCTCCCTCGGGTATGTACATCTCCCAAGGAAGAAGAAGGTACCGCCATCCCAAAAACATCGGATGGAATCGGTATCTATTAAAACATTTTATCAAATTATATATATGTGTGTGTGTGTGTGTGTGTGTGTGTGTGTGTGTGTGTGCACAATTATTTATTTTAAAATCACTTAAAAAACACTAACATTTGCCAACATATCTTGATGGTCAGACCCATCTGCATTGTTTGAACCATAGGTCCCAAATGTGATATTAACATTTTAGCCACGCATCATGTGTGAGAACTGCAAATGGTGTTTTAACATATAATCATACATTTTTGTTAGATTAATGTACATACAAATAAATGTATACACTACAAGAAAAAAGCACATTGGTGAGGGTCATGCTTGTGACAGACCTTTAAGGTCCGTCACCAATGTCACATATGGTGACGGTCCTTAAAAAACCGTCACTGTAAGTGTATATAGTGATGGTCCTTGTGAGGTCTCGCCACCAAAGACATTTTCAATGACACTTTTTGTGAGGGTTGTTAAGGCCCATTACTAATTTCTTGGTGACACTCTCGCATTTTAACTTTTACTAATCTCTCTCTTCCACCTTCACCCCATTTTTTGTTACTTTTGGTGACGGTCAAAAAATGTCTGTCATCATTGATCATTAAAAAACTGTCACTGTAAGTGTATATAGTGATGGTCCTTTATGGTCTGTCACCAAAGACTTTTTCAATGACACTTTTGGTGAGGGTCATTAAAGGCCCATCACTAATTCTCTCTTTGGTGACACTTCTAGTGACGAAATTTTAATGACCCTCACCAATGTTGTTTTTGTTACTTTTGGTGACGGTCAAAAAATGCCCGTCATCATTGATCATTCCAATGAGTTTTTGATGACGCTATGTGCTTGTTAATATATTTTTTGTCAAAAGTTAAAGATTTAATACCATTATTGTGGAGTATTTTTTATAATATGTCCAAGGCCATAGTGGTTAGGGTCAATCAATTTTTTAGAAGTAATTAGTGTGTATCATTTCCCTCAAGTAATGACTAGTCGAATAGAGATTTCCTATGAGTCAACACATGATTCATATATATTAAGTTTATTATCTAGCAAATTCCCTTTAGATAAAGTTATATTATTGTGTGTAGAAAATATATTATTTAATACATAATCAAGCTTTGACAATTCTATTAACGAGAAAGACCTAACAATCCTCACCAATCTAGGCACGCCTTAAAATTAATGCTTTGGCACAAACTAACATTTCTTAGCACCCCACATGTATTGGAACATATTTGTACCTAGAACATATTGTGATGACACTGACGCCCAAGCACATGGTAGCATGCACTAGTTATTGAATATTCACCTCAAAGATGTGTTGGGATCGTCGTATAGGTCCCCTAGTGCCCTATCATACCCTAATAATACATTGAGATACATTAGCACTAATAATAACATTTGCAATAAAATAACTGTCATTAGTAAATATATGCTCCCTTTTCAAAGATATTAAGTCTATCACTTATTAAACTTCTCATACTTCTCATCGTGTTCTTCCTCTGTTGCCTTGATACACATTAATATAATTGCACCTGACTATTGATCTCAGCACCCATATGTATTGGCACATTTTGACACTAGTAATTTAAACATGATAGAATAGTTAGTAATCTTTGAACTCCTGCCACACTTCTGGAATTTTGACATGCCTTGATATTCCCTGCATATGTTTCACTACTCTGTTGTTAATACTTGTAGTACCTTGTACTCCCTCCTTATGTTATTAAATCTAACATCATTAATGACTAGTCTGCACATTCCTCATATTCATTAACTTCCATGAATCTTTACCTAGTGCTCCCTTAATGTTTTTTCCTAGTACTCCTTAACACTCATCAACATGCATTATCACTCTCTAGCACACCTTAGCACTCTTCAACATTCCCTTCCACTTCATAATATGCATAACACTAGTCCCTGACACATATTGGCGCTTGGAAAGTCTTAGCATGTATGGAATACATTGAGATGCCTTGGTATGATTTAGCATGGTTTAATATTAAATTTATTTGTGATATCCATTGTTAGTAGATGAGAAGCAACAAAGGAATACTTGGCACTTAGAATGCACTAAGACTTTGCACTTGGCACCTAGTGTTGGTGTGCCTAGCATGCCCCTCTTGGAAAAGGTAAATTGATGACTTATTAACCTCTTATGTGTTCATTTCCTTGTAGTTTAACTTTTTTCTCCCTTTGTTGTCTTGACAATCCCTGACACACATTGACACACCCTTGCACATCTTGGCATGCCTTATCACTTGGCACATCTTAGCATGTTTGACATGTATTCCCACTATCTGGCACATTAAGAGGGTGAAGAGAGATGCAGTCCTAA